>JBBMJY010000025.1:13696957-13726816 GCA_037833715.1 Toxotes lorentzi | reverse complement strand
CCCCCCCCCCCCCCCCCCCCCCCCCCCCCCCCCCCCCCCCCCCCCCCCCCCCCCCCCCCCCCCCCCCCCCCCCCTGAGGGACAAAGAGAGGGTGGGGGAGGTGGAGCTCGGAGCCTGTAGCTAAGCACATGTAAAGGCAGTAGACTGGAGACCAGGCACAGTGGGGGCTGAAGAGGGATGTCAGACGAGCGCCAGTGGTCTTTCACTTTGCATCAGCGTCAGATTAAGGGTACTGGCGAGAAGAGCAGGAGCTAAGGCACCGAGGGGCAAGGGTGGCAAAAGAGTGCGGGGAGTAAGAGAGGAGAGTGTTAATCCCGAAGCCAGCAATGCCACTGCACATAACCGGAAGGCCATTTAAGGGACTGGAAACCTGATGAAAGATGATGAAGAGAAATCTCTCTCCACAAAATCAGACTACGCCTGTCCTGAAAACCACTATAATTAGTTTTCAAAGACAAACTTATTGTGAGTTTAGGCAGAAGCCATCCAGAAATACTTGACAGGAAATGTTTTAAAACTTACACTCGCCAAGCACTTTATCAGGAAAACCTGCTTATTCATGCAATTATTAACCAATCGTGTGGAGCATTGCAATGAATAACATCATGCAGAAACAGGTCAGGAGCTTCAGTTAATGTTCACACCAAACAACAGAGGGGGGGGGGGGATAAATGTGACCTCAGTGACTTTGACTGTGGCGTGATTGTTGGTGCTGGTTTGAGTGTTTCTGAAGCTGCTGATCTCCTGGGGTTTTCACGCCAAACAGTCTCTAGAGTTTAACTCAGAATGGTGAGGAAAAACAAAGAAACATCAAGTTCTGGACTGTCGGGAGGCACAACGCAGGGGGTATCCTCCTTCCCCTCTTTTGTCTACATTATTTATTGAACCGTTAGCGATATCTAGAAGTGGCAAGAATTAAGAGAGCACAGGTCAGTGGAAGAGAACATAAACCTTTTATTAATCTCTACCTAGGCACTCCTTTATACAGCTCAAACATTTTCTAAGATTTCTGGCCTCAAAGTCAATTGACGCAAATCCGAGGTTATGCCTGTATCCAGCATGTCATCTACCTATAGTTAGGGCTGTCCAGATCTCATCTGATGTAAAGTATTTAAGGGTCGAACTGTGTGCCCATAGATTTTAATGTGACTCCTCTCCTTACACTGGTAGCGCACAGTATAGAGAATTAGAAGGAACGCAACCTGACCCTTTGGGGCAAGATTAACAGCATTAAAATGATGGTCTCCCCACAGTTTTACTACCTGTCAGTGACGCCAACGATAACAGTACCTGGAGAAAATCTCCAATAATACAACCAAATGATAAAGGATTATTTATGGAATGGGAACAAGCAAGTAATGGTGGAGCTTTCTCTGCCCAATTTAAAGCTGTACAACATCGCCTCCGAGCTGGCTAAATTGGCAAGACGCTGGATTAATGAGAGTAATTACCTAAGATAGACAGGAATACAACAAGAACTTAGTGTCCCCTTCAGTCCAACTGAGGCTTTATCACAAAATACCCCATTCCTGAACAAGCCTGTGAGTAAAGAGACTAAACCAATTTTACAACACTCAGAAGAGCATTAAGCAGGCATATTCTTCACCAACATAAAAGTGCTGGATAGAGTCTTTTTTTTGGCATTCCTGGTTGTCTAGTGATATAAGAAATATAGCTGATGTGGTTACTGATGAAACATTCAAATCTTATCAAAAACTCAGAGCACAGCTCAACCTAAAAGATTAAACAGACTTCTGGAGATATTTGCAAATAAGAAGTAGTTTGGAGAGAGTGGCCGAGCAGTTGCCTGGGGAAGATATTATGGTACAGAGCTATTTTAAACGAGCCAAAAATATTCATTCAGCTTCCACCTTTTGTAACTGCTAACGCAATATATGGCAACTATGAGAACCTCAGGCTTATCTGGCAGGGGGATTTGAATATGAACACTGATAAGGACTCCCAGGCAAAGATAATTTCCAGTGCAGGCTGGCTTACAAAAGAAGCTCTTGGAAAATTTACATACTATTAGATACGTCATCAATATTATTTCACACCTGTCTGTCTTCATGAAATGGGTTTAAAAGAAAATACTTTGTGCTAGAAATGTAAAAGGCATGAAGGCACCTTTATCCATGCTTTGGGGCCTGCTCTCTGGTTCTGTCTTTGTGGAGAGACATAATCAAAACAATACAGGAGAGGCTAGATATACCTCTGTCTGAATCAATTCAACTTTGCCTCTTGGGGCGGTAGCTCATGTTTAGGGTCTCCAAGTCAGCCTTTGCTACAGCCCTGTAGCTTAATTTCAGTTGCTAGGGTTTTTATCCTGGAAAAGCCAAGTTAGGCCTGAATACAGTGAGTGGGTTAAAGCTAATTACAGAGAACGACGTCATTTGAGTTAATGATAGCAAACCTGCATAAGTGTGAAAAATCATATTTGCAGGGTGACTCCATAGCTAAGAGCTCACATCACATGTGTGGTGTGAGCAGCAAGTTTCCCCAGTTTAACATTTCCTGTCTTTCTTAACTTTCCTAATCAAAATAAATGCATATAAACTAACTTTAAAATCCTATTTGTTTGTCTTTTATAGAAGGAGAAAACATACCACAGGAGCCAGATGTCCATCTCATGTTTATTTAATTAATTGAATATTTCTTTTTCAATGTATTATTATTTTTTTCTCCTTTTTTTTTTGCTTTGGTTCTTTTGTTTTCAGGTTTTATCTGTAGAACGGGTCACTTGATGACTCCCTCAAGGACTGATGCTGTGCTGACGGGCTTTTGAATCATTAATGCTGTGAACACTGCAGAGATGACGCCGTACTTTTGTCTAGTCTGGGCTGTTTTGGTTCTTGTTTATGTGTTTGTATTTTTTTGTCTTTTGTACTTGCTCATTTATGTGAATGTTTCTTATGAAAAAAACAAAAACAAAAAATAAAAAAATCCAGAGAGAGGCAGTTCTGCTGACAGAAGCGCTGCATTGAAGAAAGATGCCAGAGGAGAAGGGTTACACTGGTTGGAGCTGAAGGATAGAAAGGCCACAGTATCTCAGATAATCTTCACAACTGTTTTGAGCTGGAAAGCATCTCAGAATGCACAACACATTGAACCTTGAGGCAGATGGGCTATAACAGCAGAAGACCACTTTGGGTTCCTCTTCTATCAGCCAAGAACAGAAATCTGAGGCTGAAGTGGGCACAGGCTCACCAAACCTGGACAGCTGAAGACTGGAAAAACATAGCCTGGTCTGATGAATTCATTTTTTTTTTTGCTGAGGCAGCAGATGGTCGGGTTAGAATTTGGCGTCAAGAGCATGAATCCATGGACCCAACCTGTCCTGTGTCAACAGTCCAGACTGGTGGTGGTGGTATTATAACCGTGTGGGGAATGTTTACTTGGCACAATCTGGGCCAAACAGCCTCTCTGAGTATTGTTGCTGACCATGAACATGGCCACTATTTACCATCTTCTAATGGCTACTTCCAGCATGATAATGCACCATGTCACAAAGCAAAAGTCTCAAACTGGTTTTGTGAAGATAATCGTAAATGTTCGGTGTACTTCAGTGACCTCTCCAGTCTCCTGACCTGACTCCAATAGACACACACACACACACACAAAAATAGTTTGAAATGTTTTATGTGTTATGTGAGCTGTTTTTTTGCATAGGAGCTGGAGAAGTTAATGGATTGGATGACTGTGAAACTGAAAGTAACTGCTGGGCATGATCAGTGAGGACAAAACTGGATTTCACTTTGTAAAATGATCCCTTTAATGTGACGATTAGACAACAAGTCATCCAAATTAAAGTGCTATTATGTAACTCGTGAAAGAAGGAATAACACAATCATCGTTTTAGAAAAGACAAGCTGATCTGTTTGGTAATGAAACACACTTGCACTCAACTCAATACACTCAGTGGTTTTGCTGCCACAGCCTTACTATGACCAGTAGCTAATGGTGGTTAATGTTACCAATTGCTGTAGATATTGCTGTGTAATTACAAAGTCGGTTTGCTGACTTTGTGACTCTTCTCTGCTTGTGTTTCAGCATTTCACAGATAAACATCTCAGTGGTTTCATCACAAGTTAAACAAGCCACAAGGGAAATTCCATGTGTCATTATCCTGTAATTGCCACTTTTGGCCACAATGGCCTCTGTTCAGCAAAAATTAGCAAAAGTCGTGCTTTACACTATAAAGTGCTTTCTTTGTTATTGCCCTCCTGAATAACACAAACACTTTGTGACGCAAATTGCCCCAGTTATCAGGACAACATCATGGCACAAAAACAGTTTGGTCAGGGTTAGGGAAGCTCTGTGGTTTGGGATAATGTTACTACTTCGTAAAGCTGAGGGTCGTTCTATGTCCTATGTCCTGAACTATTGTATTAAGATAGTCAACAACTGCATTCATGGTTATACCGGTGTTGTAAAGAAGAAACTAACAGCAGTTAGTCAGTTAGACTCAAAATTCCCATGACAACACACAGTAAGTCTGAATGTAAACATATGTTGTTAGTGGACATTTACTGAAATGACCAATGCTGTCGTTTTTCTTGAGAGGAAGGCTTCAGGTTAGAACAGCAATAGAAGAAGAGCCTTTAAGGGGCTTACAAAAATCTGTCCAATTAGTTTAGTTCATGGGTTTGGGAAACTCAGTACTAGAAATCTCAGAATGGAAGAATTAACACTGAGAAAGGAAACAATGAAAAGACATCTGAACAGTCCAAATGTAACTAAATGCTCCGTAGTCACCACCTTCAAAAGTGCCAAATATTTCACCGTTCACAAATGCCTTTTGTCATGTTCTTTCACACTCTTTTTTTTTTTCCTTTTGTCAAGAAAATTGATGGAAACTTATTGTCAAAAAGACAATTCTATGAAACTTTCTGTCCTGACCAAATGGCTAAATATTACAGAGATACTGTCCACGATACGAGGGTGTTAACAGTGTAGATTATCCCATGAATAATCATGTGCCTCCCGCTGTGCTAAGCTGTGTCTCTTCAGTTATGTCCCTCTGAATTCTATGACACTTTGTCTTAAAGAAAAAAGAAAAAAAAATCAGACGAAAGCAAGAACACTTAACACTCAACATTAAATCACCCCAATCTTGAAAAATGGTACATTTACTGCTTTATTCTTCCCAGATGAGACAGCTGGGTTTTGCTACACCAAAGAGAGCGAATTATCTCCTATGATCCATTTAGCCTCTTCTCTGAGGTCACTGTGGTGGAAGTGCAGGTGCCCCATCAGTCCTGCCGCAGCCAATAGGGGATCCTAGGTAAAAGGGGTAGGGGGGTCAAAAGTGGCTCCTTAAATCTCCGCCTCCATTAATCACACTTTGCACGCCCACGGCCCACTGAGCAGTGTGACAGTGACAGCACTGAGAATGATTAATACTTAATGCAGCGTTTAAGAGAATGATTTATGCCATCTGTTAGTGGATGACATGCTGCAGAAGTTGGCTTCACCACTCACACGCACTTGTCAGCAAGGATTAGGAGAATGATACATAACTTAATCTCAGGAGCAGCAGGTCACCTCCAAAATTAGGCTGATTTTAGACCATGAACACAAGGGGGAGAAGTGGGTGTGAGGGGAGGATAAGAGGGGGTGGATATACATAACCTCAGCTTCAAATTAATTGGAGCAGGCCAGGAATAGTCCACAATTAAGCACGCATTTAGTTCATCCGGTTTTAACACCTAACATGCGGCGGCCTGCTGGTGGGTCATTTACAAACTCAGATCCTCCATCCATTTACCCCCACATAGTCAGCTGGGAGTATGGTTGACCATGTCCATGTCCTCCAACTTTTCCTGGGGGATCTAGAGACATTCCTACACCAGCTGGGACACAAAATCCCCACAGCGTGTTCTGGGTCTGGGGTCTCCAGTTGTACGTACACTAAAAACCTCACCTAAATCATCCTCCGACACTGATTTTGATTATACTTCCCTTAGTAAATGCATTCACATTCTTTCTTGTGCCTGTCATATATGAAGAAATGGTGGACAGAGCATGCAGGCTACTTACAGAATCGCATTCAGTTACCCACTGTGATAGACACCGGTGATCACAGCAGGAGCAGGAGGTTTTCAATGGAGATGGTTTTGCTAGCTTTACCTCACTTAAATGTACTAAAAGGGAAATAAAAGAGAAAACTGGAAATTACTGGTTATTAAAAGGCAAGGAGCTCCAAACTCAGGCTGTATACCAACAACAAGCATCACCTAATCTCACGACGTGATTGCAAATGAGAAGCGTTATCTCTGCCTGCCTTCCCTCTCACTCCCTTCCTCTCTATTTCCTCTGTAATATTTACATATTCAAACAAACTGTCAAAGCCCCAAAACAAACAATTTGTTATCCACCCGAGTTTGCATGGTTAAAAATACTCTGCATCTGATCTGCATAAAAAGTCTCTGTCTTTCATCAGAGATTACGGGCTTCTCCTCCTCCTCCTCCTCTCCTTCTCTCCCCCTCTCTCTGTTCCTCACAGAGCTATCAGATGACAAGGTGAACACAAGGGTAATCAGTTTGGTCACTGCTTTGAATATCTTTCTCTTCTGGAAGGTTACACTGTTGTTGCCCGTTTGATGTTCCTGCTGAGAGTTAATCGACAAGAATCACTCCTTCAGCGTCACACTCTCACCCAATAAACAGCCTGTCCAAAACTTCACTTCACATTAATGTTAACACTGTGCTTTCATGGAAAAAAAAAAACAGCCAATGTTTCATAATCAAGATCAAAAAGAACACCCATTACTGTATTCAAATGCAGAGAAAATGGGTCCTCGAGTATTGCTATTCTTAACCCAACCAGACTCCCGTAGGGACCAGAGAGGGAATGTTTGACAGTTATGGGCAAGTACAGTCTTGCCTATCAGCGGAGCGGTTGAACCGCAGTCATGTCCCAGAGCGTGGGAGCAAAAACGTGGAGGAGCAAGGTTTGATGCTTCGATAGAAATGCACAAAAGGATCCAACACGACTTCACCTTCTTAACATATCATGCAGAGCTGTTGCTTTTAAAATACAAATTACGGATTCTGTTTTCTAAAGGAGAGCTGCAAAATGCAAATTGAGGTGTTTAATAAGCCAAAAAAAAAAAAAAAACAGTCTGATTTGTTGGAACAGGATACTTTGTCCAATTAATCTAGAGTTGAAAAAACTTGAGAATTGAAATTGCTACCTGTGCTACCTAAGGTTGTTAGCCAGAATGTGGAGCTGTCTGAATTTAAATGTATTACGACTATTTATAAGCGCAAAACTCCCTTGACCTATTTAACTTTGCTTTCGGTTGCACCTTTGCTCTTGCCGAACGCGAGTGCCTCCTGCCTGTCTGCAAATAGAATAGAATAACAAGGTACTTAAAGCAGTGAGCAGTAAGATTTTTATGAGAGAGGAATCACACCACAGGAACGAACAGCAGGATCCATTTTACACAAGCAGAGAAATGTCAAACAATAGCAATCTCAGATGTCTCGTTTTTCCAATCACAAGCAATAGTCATGTCTCATTAGCGTCCAATCACATGCTAAAGTTTTTCTTTATTACCAGCTGATAGCAGATAGATAGAAAAGCGGAATAGTAGCAACTCCTCCTTTGGCATATGTGATTTGACATGTCTTCCTATATGAACTGTAACGATGAAAGTGTCGTAAAACGACACAGAGCAGCAGTCTGAGGCAAGCTCACTCACACACACTATGATTGACTGATTGATACATGGTGGTAAATCAAAGAGCAGGGTGCCTTTTCAATCACAGGTGGAGTCTTTGAACATAAATAAGAACTATCAACTTGCCTGTGGCAGTTTGAGCTCGCTAAACATAGGGACTTGGCAATCATCATGCACAATGAAAAGCGCGTTTGACAGAGAGACAGAAATCTTCCCAAATGTAAATTTATGTACACCCATTTGAATCTTTCCACTTTTGATGGGTTTGTATTTTCCCTCTTTCTCCTTCCTACGCATTATCACAGATGATTCATATTATTTCCAGGCCCCGGTTGGGCAGTGAAGAAGACTAGTGGGTGGAACAGGGCCTTGAAAGCACCACTAACCGTGACTAGTGCCCTGCCTGCGACAGATAGACAGCAGGTAATCCCTGTCTCCTGTTGACAATAAAGACTCACTGCAGTCATTCACCTGAGACCTGAGCCCATCACAGGCCACTCCACTAACGGCATATTTGAGAGGGAGTTTTCTCCAGCGGCTGAATAAGTGCTGAATAACTTGTCTTTTCTTTTCTTGTCACTAATTTTAGGAATAGATATCAAAATGCCCGAGAGAAATTACTGCAGAACTTAACTGCAATTTAGTCATGTATAAAAAATAACAGCAACATTTACAGCATTATTTGTGATGTTTTTGCCTGCACTGAACTTGTTTTTGAAATCAAGGCACTTCTGCAGACCATCTTGAGAGCAATATCTC
This sequence comes from Toxotes lorentzi, assembly GCA_037833715.1. NCBI lineage: Eukaryota > Metazoa > Chordata > Actinopteri > Toxotidae > Toxotes > Toxotes lorentzi. The sequence continues at coordinate 13,718,372 of JBBMJY010000025.1, read as the reverse complement.
ACCATTTATGAAGATGACTGCCAATTTGTCCATTAATGGAGACATCAGTTCTGAAAATAAAACCAACCAATTTACTTCCAAACAGCTTCAATAACTCTGGATGCTTGTTTTTTTTTTTTTTTTTTTTTATATATATATACTTTGACAATGCTTTTCAGGATTTTTGCCAGGCCAACGAAAGAGAAAATGACTCAAGAGCAATCCCTTTTTGGCAGGACTGGATCCCTGGAAAGAGGGCATTCAAGCACAAGTTGCACAGAAAAATATACATAGACAAAGAATAACATACACACTGAAAGATTAGTGTTCTGTATTTACAAGCTGGTTTAGCTGTGAAAGGCTTTGCCACTTTGCCTATTGAGTGTCTGAGAGAGTGAAGAATCTCAGACTGGACTACCAATTAGAGTCAAGGGCAGGCGGCATAATGATTCATATGTGGGAGTGACACAGCTACCTACTGCTAACGAGAACTTGGCTGTACAAAAATAATTAATGGGCGACAGTAAGTATTTGCATACTAAATCAAGCTACTACTTGTTAAAAGGGGTCCAGATTCTCTCTAAATGTTTGAATCTTTTATGTATCACTATTTGCATACTTCCTTGCTTCCCATAAAACTGATTCACAGTTTGCATTGAGTCAGTTATCACTTCATTGCCTCAAACTGGGTCATCATATCTCCAGGCACAATTACAGCCAAAACCACAGTGAGACAAATTTGCTGTCAGTCTTCGTGCCACTTTTATGCATAAACAGCATGCTGTCAGCAAGCCGGGCAAAGATAAAAAATAAATAAATTAGAAAAAAACACTGAGAGCGGGTAGAGAGGAAGCATTGTGGATCACGCAGCAAGCCTAACAGGTCGATAGGAGACAAACCTATGTCTAATAAGCCAATGATGAACCCAGAGTGGTCCCTCTTGTGGGGGCCAGACCTGCTTCTAACAAATGTGTTATTGACTTCATACAAGCAGCCAGTCATAGAAATACACTCTGTATCTGAGAGGGAGGAAGAGTGTGAGAGATGAGACATGAGAGACTGCTGCAGTGGGATAAAGTATTGATCATACAATCCTGTTCAAACCATCCAGCTCATGATGAGCAGGATGAAACTGACACAACAGTGTGACAGCACTAAAGGAATCATTAGAACAATACATACTCTATAGAGTAGATTTGTTTTTTGAAGGAAATTCCTAATAACCAAAAATACAATTAGAGAAACTCTATGTTTTACTAAATGGAAAATGAATTGTCATAACAGGCTATTTAAGCCACTTTATCCTTTTGCATTTTCTGGGTATAGGATGGTGCTACTTTTGAACAGCCAATACACAGAAGAACAGTTCTGCTGAGGACTATTTTCAATGTGATTCATTAAAGCCTGTTACAATTTCCTAGTTTCCAACTCAAAGGCTTCAAACGGCTTGTTTTGTCCAGCCAACGGTTCAAATTCCAAAAATATTCAATTTACTGCAATGTAACAAAGTTAATGTAGAAAATCCTCATGGTTCCAAAGCTGGGACAAATGTAATTTTTGCGCCAATTAATTTTCTGTAGATCGATTAATTGACCAATCGTTTCAGCTCTGCAGTGAAGAAGAGAGACCTTGGTCACAAAAATAACTCCCTTATAAATTTAGATTACACTGATTTAATGATAAGTGGTACTGTGGTTTATAAACATATACTAAAATGAGTTACAGATAATGAAGACAAAATGGTAAAAATGGCTCCCAATAGATTATTAATGCGTTGGCTCCAAATTGAACTGTAAAGTGCACTACCCTGGGCAGTACGTCACAGAGGGTTATCAAGAACCACCAACAATAAGTCAGGACCACATTAAAGCCATTTCATCTGCAGTTATTCATCAAAGTGATTCAGTAATATTAACTACTGCTATGCAGTTGCATGCCGTGCATTATGGATATGACTTATGGAGCTCTGAGGCTGAATTACAGTCACATGCTACAGAGTCCAGTGAGTCAGAGTGCAATGAGCCCGGCTGTTTTTCAGCTCTGTGTGTGTGTGTGTGTGTGTGTGTGTGTGTGTGTGTGTGTGTGTGTGTGTGTGTGTATCTTTGCGTTTCTGACTATACATGATGTTGTGTAGGTCTAATTAAGCAGGAAAAGCACAGCTTCTCATTCATCATTGTCATTAATTTCTTTCCCCCAAAAATGTTTCGTGCTTCTTCGGTTCAACATCACTGCCTTAAACGTGTATTGAAGTCTCTTCGCAGAAATAAATAAATAACTCCTGTGTCTGCATAGACTGGATAATGAGATTAATTTACAGTGCTGCTTGGTAAACACTCTTGGCCTTCTGTTTATTTTATTTAAATTTTATTAGCTGGTAAAAGAGTGACAAGTAGCACAGTGCTCATTAGGCTTATGGACAAATGAATGCTAAAGCTAACTATAAGGTTAGCAGCAGTTTCAGTTAAATCTGCACTAATAAATACTTTTATATAAAAACCTGCTGTAACTTATTTTGCAGCGGCAGGAACAAGCCGTAAACACAACAGTGACACACTGTGACTTTTTAAGCTGATGTAGGAACAGTATTAGCCATCGTTGCTTCTTAAGTTGCGTATTTACACACCCAGCCGATATACACAGCGACATTAGCTTTCATTTGGAGTTGTGTTTCTAGCCACTTGGTGTATAAAAGTCCAATGTTGCCTCTTCTTTTTACTCTGTTGTTCACCAGTTTCTTCACCACCAACTCCTGAGAAGAATGCTTGTCACGTTAGCTGCTAAACATGCACCAGCTAGTTGCTAGCATTGTCTGGGCGCCACTTTTTTTATCATCATTTAACCCATTTTTTGCATCACGTTTTCACCATGACACACCCAGGTGTACAGTCTGTGTGTGTGTGTGCGTATTGTGTGCAGTGTTTATACGTAAATAAAACTGCTTCAGTATTCAGTAGAGTTCAGACATGTCTTTCAGTCTCTGCTTTGTCCATGTATTGTGTTCACATCTGCATGTGTGTGTGTCTATGTGAAAATCTATATTTATCATGCTCATGAAGCATGATCCCTGGATACATCCACCACACTGCTGATCGCTATGGAAATGTGCGTATATTTTTGTATGCATATTATAGATTTTAAACACACACACACACACACACACACACACACACACTGGGATTGCTGATCAAATACATCTCATTGTTATTTTTTTATCCACATGTGCATATGTATTATCTGCATATCTGTGTTTGTCTTTCTATGTTTGCATACAGTAAATATATAGAGATATGAGCTTGCTTCCATGCTGTGTTCGTTGTGTGGGAGTGAGGTGGAGTGTGGTGGAGTGTGTGATAAATGTCCTGTTTGGTGCTGACGGAGCAGGTCCAGGAAAGCTATACTGTCCCAGGGGCGGGAGGCTAATCACAGTGGTTTCACTGGAGCCCCTGTGCCTCTGAATGACAAACAACTATAACCCCAACTCTGGAGAAAACACATGGACATAACACTGATTTCATTTATACGGTCCCCAATGTTAATGATCGAGTTAAGTCACATCAGATTTGGCCGGAAAGCCTTTTAACAAACAGGTTTATCGCAAAGCTGGGGCAGGGTGGGGGGAGAAGGGAGACAAAAACAAACTGATAAATCAATACAATGGGTCTCTTTGATTATTCAGTGTAGTCACAACATATCCCAACATATATTACAGTTGGTCATAAAATCACACAAGGATTCAAAAGCTTTTGAATGACTAAGAAAAAGTAATGAGTGTTTTCAGCTTTTCATTACCTCGAATTTAATTACCCTCAACCACCAGGGTAATGAATGTATATGGAAGCCTCGTTTAGCCCATTGTGAAGCATTTTGAGAGTTTTCCACACTTATCCTCCGAACAATATTTGCGTTTGTGATCAGAGCTGATACTGTGTGTAGACACCGCTCTGTTTAACAAAACATTAATTATGTAAACTCAACAAAAGCAAAGCTGGTTCCCCTGGCCTCTGTTTTCCTCACTCTCTCTCACTCTCTCATTCCCTTTCTCTACATCCATCCCTCTATCCCACAAATCACAAACACACACGCTCACACACAGTGAAGTGCAGTGAAGCAGAACGCATCTGGCTACACAGCCCGTCAATCTCAGGCTGCTGTGTGGCCTTGCTGCGGGACGACATCAGCTCTGCCCGGTCTTGCTGCTGGTGTTGATTTGAGGCCTCTCACAGGACAGCATGAGATCTCACAGAGCCGGGGCTGGAAATATACGAGGAGAGGGTGAGACAGAGGGAAACAGAAAGGGAAGGAGGTGAAGGAGAGACCGCAGGAGACGTAAGCAGAGGGAGAGCTGGGGTGTGAGACAGGAAGAAAAGGTGAGAAGGGAAAGGAAAACTGTGGGAGAGGCAGAGCGAAACTAGAGAAGGATGGAAGACAAGCTTGCGCCCATCGAGCACTTCTTTTTCAGCTCCAGCAGCCCTAAACATGCATATGAAAAGCTCCGGTTGCAGCTATTGCTGCAAGACTCCTGAAAACTCACATGAAGCGTGGCGCTGTTTTGCTGAGAAAAATGAAATATTTTCAACTCGTAGCGCACTGTGCTGTGGGCGCTAAAGACATGCAAAGTTCTCGCTGCTGCCAAGAACATGCCATAGCACATCTGAAAATAATGTGGAAAAAAGGAGGCGGCCGTGTAAATAGAGGCCCCCTGTGAACATGTAGCCTAAGGGTTTGTGGGGGGTGGAATGGCATCAAATGAATGGATCAGGTCGATCGAGATGTGAATGGAGCACCATGTGAAAAGAAAGTATGACAAACGGAGCCAGAGCTTGACGAGTCATAATAGCATTACCACTTCTTCTAACCCCCTGTGCTCATTCCTCCTCCAGGTAAGAATGACTTTTGCTGAGCACGCCGGAGCGAGAGGAGGGTTAAAAGAAGTTATGAGACCGAGCGGTGAGTGCACAGCGTACTGGGAAACCTCTGGCAGATACTAAAGGAGCATGCCACAATATTTTCATACTAATCCTGCTCCCTCAGGCACAAACTAAACACACCGCTCTGCTAGAGCAAAAGTGATGTGTACTACACCAATGCTGGGATAATGGCTTTCTTTATAACAATGTGTGTGTAAAAGACTGAGAAAAGGCAGCAGGTGAGTGTGTATTTATCTGTGTATAGTGTACACGTGTGTTGTGATTAGAGCTGCAACAATTAGTCATTTAATCAACAGATCATTTAAGTAATTTTTCCAAACAAAAATGCCAAATATTTGGCTGCACAGCTTCTCAAATGGGAGAATTTCATGCTTTTCCTTTTCTTTGGTCACAGTAAATTGAATATTTTTTGTATTTTGGACCATTGCAAATAATCGTTAGTTGCAGCCTTAGTTGTGCTATGCCTCCATATTATAAACGTCTCATGGCAGTGGGTAATATGGGTAAACATTTTCTGTCACTGTTCATGTAATTTTATATCACAGGAGCAATATCATGCTACAGTACATTCAGCATTTCAATGTTTTCTTTTTTTTCAAACGAGAAACTGGATGAAGCAATGATTTTCATAGTGAACAGGAACATGAACTATCAGGTGCTTTTCATCAGGTTCTAAGATATTTTGGCATTTTGTATTGTTTTACATGAGTTTTGTGTGTATTTGTATCTCAAATTGTGTTTGCACAGCTATTTTTGTGTAAGGGTCGCAAACTAGGCTACTGCAGTGACATGTAGTTGTAGTGCTTATTTCTCTCTTGATCGTTATATTAATCAAATCATCACTTAAATATATGTTATTCTATAAATAGTGAAAAATGCCAATCATATAACATCATATTGCTTCTTGCCAAAAAGCAGAAAATGGTCCAATACAACCAGATATAATCCAGAGACACTGTAGCTCACTGCATCACTCAACATTAATATCACATATCAGAGATGTGGTTCACAGTCCAGTTACATGACAAGTCAAAAGGCCATTCGTCCAGTCTGAAACCCCTCTCTCTATCCCCGCTCTGTGCTGCTAATCTGAACCTATTTGCAGGCAGCACAGAAAAAAACAGTCCTGATCACGTGACCATTCCTGGCTTGATTTCCAGCAGGAGAGCAGTTATTTTTCACGATGTGGATGATTTTATCAAAGGCCATGGAGAGAGGGCAGTATTTCTCCACACAGTCAGCCGATCCCCAGCTCTGAAAAGGTGGCATGGAAAACCTGGACCTGCCACAGGAAGCTCTCCACCCCGCGTACTGCCAGAGGCCAAAACAATGTGAGTATAGTAGCTGCTGAGATAATAACACAGCACGGTGTGTTATTAGCTTTCATGTTGATATAACTACTAATGATCTACCTGAGTGACTGCCTTTGTCTAGGTCCGCTGGTGCCTGGTGGCTCTACTGTAAAGCCGCACCACACACAGTGCCACGATCATGGAGATGACTGGAGGAACTTGAAAGCTGTAATTTCCCGGAAATTATAATCTGCACTTGTAAACATGTATGTGTCCATGTGCTCATTTACCCCGCAGCATCAAAATCTGTTATCTTTGCTGAGCAGTGACAGGGGAAAGAACAAAACACAGTTTCAGCAATCATTTCCAGGACAACTTCATTTTCACAAGGGTCATGTTTTGTCTCTTTAAAACCAGAGGTTGCAGTCAGCTCAGTTTTGCTCATTTCCTGAAAACATTTTATCTAAGCGGCATCTCTGCAGAATCCCCTTGAATCTGGCCTGTCAGCTTGAGACTGACAACAACAACAACAGGGCGGCTGTCGGCAGGACATGTGAGATGGTGCGTTTTCCTGCCCTCGTTCCCTCCTCTCATCTCCATGTGTCTGCAATTCTCCAGCTTCAACCGCCACCCCCCCCTCCCCATCCCCTTCGCCCCTTCTTCACCTTGACCGGTATACATGACTGGGGAGCTGACAAGCCCAAGCGTGTGTCAATGTGACTGCATGTATGTCTGTTTTTTCTTAAGCAGTTGTAGGTCAGAAAAAAATAGCCTCACTGGGAGTCTGACAGAGGGCTTAGAATACTTTTTAGTCTGCCCCGGCACAAAAGCCTTGCTTATGAATGTTATATTACAGCAGTGCTTGTGTGTGGAGAATACAGAATATACACACACTCACAGAGAAATAAATGTTCTGTTTCAACAGGTGAGTGCAGACACAAAGCTATTACAATGCATTACAGGATAAGAGGCAAGACTATTCATGAAAGTGGGCTTCACGACAACTCCCTCAAGAGATTTAAAGTGTTTAATCGGAAGCACACGGTTTCATGTGGAAGGCTTAGACAGTTCTAATCTAACAGGCCTGAGGAAACTAAATTCCTCTATTTTCTGGTCAATAAAGTCTTAAAAGAATGGAAGGAACAAAAAACAGCCATGAAGATGTGGCAACTGATTGTTTCAATGAGCTGCTTCCTGTGAATTATACAAACCCATCTTTTTAATTTCGCTGCCCTAGGCGCACCTCAGGGGCACACAGAGCACTAACATATCTGCAAACCCATGCAAACCCTATCACCTTATGTGGAGAGTGAAGTCAAGAGGTGCTGTGGATCAATTCGGGTTAAAAGAGGTTAATGGTGTTTGCCTCTGAGTAATGAAAGGGCACACGTGTGACTATGCATGACTGCAAATATTTGTGAACATTACGTGGAAAAGATAGGTTCAGTGATGTAGATGCAGTCTAAGTGGTGAAAACTGATGGTTACGCTTTGTGGTAGTGAGGCAGGAATGTTAAAAAAAAAAAAAAGAAAAAGAAAAGGGAAAGGGGAAAAACAAAGGCAACGTGTTCCTGAGATCTTTAAAAAAAAATTGCTGTTCAAATGTGTGAGAAAGTGCACATGTACAAGCATGCGTTAAAGCAAAAATGTGACTTCCATCAACCAAATTATAGAAAGGGGTTTCTACACCGGTACATGCTCATTATATCAAGATGAGTCACTTTGCAAATTACAGAGCAGCCAAATGTCCCAGGTGCATCAACGGACCCTCCTCCTCTCCTTCCTTTCATGGCACACACACCCATCCACACGTGCAACTACATACACATACACACACACATGCACCACTACCAAAAAAAAAAAAAAAGAAAAAAGATGCACAGATTTTAGTTCCAGGTGTGACATTTGTACTCTGCACCCCTGTCGCCATCAAGACTTGGTTAGTATAATCAAGTTAATCTGTACAGCGGGAACTGGCTAATGAAGTTACCTTCTCCCATCGCCCCAGGCTGGGAAATTATGTCTCTGTCGGGGGCCTTTTAACCTCCGCATGCGCGCATGTTTCCCCCCCACAGCCTCCAGAAACACACACCTTCACACACCAGCTTAATGAGTGCCTGGGGAGGCAGGCAGACACACATACTCAAAGACAGGTCTGCTTTGAGCTCGAACTCACCCTGCCTAGAATACTGAACCCTTCCCTGAAAAACTGAGCGTACTGTAGATCCACGAGAAGCCCTAAGGCGGAGAGGACAAGGACAAAGATGGAGAGGAAACACAGAGAATGGTGATGCACGCAGGAGGGAAAGTAGGAGAGATGAAAAGTGAGAAATTAAAAACAGAAAAGCTCCTCAACGGAGGTAGGGTGTGAAAAAAATGCCTTTCAGAAAACTCAGTGTTCAGTTTATGAGATGGTGGACAGTATGAGATGTTATATATGTGAGACATCATATGAAAGAGCTGAATATTGAAAAAAAAGATCAAATTACAAAAAATGTGTCTAAGTTGATTCACACGATCACAGGACAGGAGGCAGATCAAAGCATTTCCAGTTTATTAGGATCAACTGATACTGAATTTTATGACCAAGACATTCCTGAAGCAGTGTACAAAGCATCACTATGACTAAACATGGCTGTAGAAAAAGAGAAGCAGACAACAGCTGTGAGAAAGCAGATGCTTTCCACGTTTGTCTTCCAGTAATTCAGACTCAACACTTTCTGCAGCTGCTTCACAATAAAAGCCTTCCAGAAAAACCAACAGATGGCGACTGATTACTGTGAAGTAACTGAATCAAGAGTTGAGCCACACCAGCTAAAAGTAGCTTGATTATTGGGCTAAAGCTATTTATGAACAGGTTCCTGTAGGCTTTAGCCCTGGCATACATTTAGCTACAGTTTTAGCTTTATGTTTATCTTTATTTATGAAAATCTGAGATCATGATATCCTCAGAAAGTGTAAGACACACTGAATCTTAAAATATGTGTATGGCAGATCAGTTATGACTCCAAGAAAGAGTGTGATTTTGAACGCAAATTGCAGCAATAGGGCGCCAATGGTGTTAAAATGCCTTAATTGCCTTCATGAACTCTGTGTCACAGCCCCTGCTGCAGATCCAATTGCATGCATCTCATGGTGTGAGAACCTCTGATCCAGAAGAACGCAGATAATAGAAATTTTGGTACCTTTTTGTGATAAGGCACCCATTTCAAAGGGTCTATAATCTGTAAGTAAATAATGGCCTTATTAATGGTCCCTCTCAAGGACCGTTTGACCTCCGACCTTCTGATATCAACTTATTAAAATTAAAAAGCCTTTATTGCCTTTCCAAGACACTGTACGTACCAGAAGACATGATAACTACCCAAATACATTTTTCACAATCTTCCACCCCAAATGGGTTTGTACTAATGGTATACAAGTGGCATATAAAGCGTTAGCTTTATCAGAAAATGGTATTGAGATTTCTATACCTATTTCATACTGTAGTTGAGTTTTTCTTCTCAATAAAACTTTCACTCTCCCTTTGCCTGTTATTGATTTCAACCCAAACGTATCAACCACAGGTGCAGACATGGACATTATTGTAAATAAAAAATCTGTCTTCCCAATCTCTGTGGAAAAAAGACAGGCAGGCAGACAGACAGTCTGACCAATCTTAAATCCTTCAGCAGGAGTTTGTGGCGCCACAGGGACTCACTGGACTGGGATAAATCCTCAGTTCCATGGCCTCAGCACTGAATGAGCCCGTTCCCCCAGGAGGACATGTGCCTAACCAAGCCAACAGACAACCAGTGAAGCGAGGAGCCCTCCTCTGAGAGGTAAAACCTAGTTAATTCATCTGCCGTAATGACAGTCTGAGCCACCATTAAATCTTCCCCAACCACCACCGAATCCCAATCAAAAAGTTGTCTCCCGCTTTCGCCGACACATAGGGGCTCACAGAATCAGTCACTCTCTCCTTATCCTGGCTCAGAAAAAGGAATTAAGAAGTCAAGTAGTGTGGGAGGAGTTTTCCTCCTTTCCTTTTCCAGTCAGGGGTGAATAAAAGCCAAGTTAGCCAGACAAACACATTCCTGTCTGCCTCTTGTTCTGGCAGCACTACCTCAGACGTGACTGAGTTAGCCCTCCATGCTGCGCAGTCCCTCTGATGGGATTAGTCCTTTAAGACTGTGGAAAACAATTCCCTGCTCCCTCTCAATAAGGTCAAAACAAAGCATTGCTGTGTCACGTCATGCACTGACAATTCTGCCAGCTCTCCACCTGCAGGAATGTTTTCTAATACACACGGAGCTGATACCAGGAAGGTCTGTTGTAAATAAGAGTAATGAGACGAGTTAGGTGGGCCATTTGATGTAACCTTTCTGTGTTGGGATAGGCTCTCTCCCTACATTGTTATTGTTCAGACTGGCCTGGTTCCATATCCTTTCTAAAGGGCAACAAATGGCTTCACTTATGGAGGTGCTGCAGAGGCTACAAGCATCGGGTTACTTTTGCATGTGGATCACAATAAAAGGCTGGACTAACAAGAAAGTAGCTATCTCACCGCTCTTTGTTCCACATGCCAAACACAGGCTTCAGTTTCAGCGACCGTGTTTCCGAAAGTAGAGGAGGGCAAGGACCCGAGGGTATCAGGCTTTTAGCTCTGCCTTACAGCTCGTTCGCTCAGTTAATGAGAACATTAATTACATTCCACAAAAATGTTTCAAAAACAGCAAGAGCGTGTGTGCACTCACAAGAGAGATGAACAATCATGCATGTTTCGTTTCAAAGGTGCTGGTGTAAGGCAAATACATCTGAACACTGCTAAAATACCTCAGGGAGGTGTACGGCAAAATATTACCATTTTCTAATTAGGCTGAGACAAATTATAAAAAGTTGGTGAGTGTGAGTAAGGAAGATAAAGCAGGAAGGTGGAGTGCTGCACACTGTGGGTAAACAAAGCTATCTGGAGGAAAGCCTATTAGTGCAGAGCGAGGGATCTCAGCATCAACAGGGTTCCATTGTCAGTTGTCTTATTGTCACATGATACCAGTGCTAAGCAGAGTAATACCCATATTAACAACCATTCTCCTAATGCCTTTTCTCCTGTCCCCTGTGATCAGCCTACTTCCAGCCATAATCCCGGCCTAAGCTGATTCTTAATTACGCTGGCTGTCCAAGGTCTCTGACACACTGTGTACACTAACCACTCTCTAAACACAGAATGGCTCCGAAGCCCATTCTTACAGCAAAGTCCGGCTTTTTGATCTTTGCAGAGCAATGTATTTATCATCAGAGGAGTGTGTCCTAAGCATAGCATGCAGATTTTTTTTCATTAGCATTTTCACACCACGGAGGAACAAAGCAAACAAAAGCCTTGTAATAATCCACATGGCTGTGATTTATGGAGTTCAAAATGGCCAAAAGGAGTTCAGCAAATATTTACGTATAACCAGGTGGGAACAATCACCAATCTGGCCCTTCCATATATACAGAAGAGACACCCAGGCACTCACCACTATGCATTCAAACACCCACCCAAACACCCACACACATTCACAAACTGAGAAAGGATAAGCAATAATTATAATCTTCCATTTGTTGTTTTGAATTAAGCTCTTTGTTAACGACACCCTGTGGGCTCCCCGGACATTCTTGCATATTTCTGGCCTTGTGCTAATGAGAGACACGCAAACGGTGTACTGCCGTTGGCCACAACAGATCCACGCCATTTGAAAATGGTATGAAAGCTTTCCGTGCACATTAGCCTTTCTCTAAAAGTTTGCCATTCACATTGAAAATGCCAAAAACAATAGAGAAGCACTGAAATCTCCCCTGCTGGACGTGCACATGCCTCTCTGGAGGAAGCAGATTTACAAGAGATCACTTCACAGTGGTGTTGTCAGCATTTCTGAAAAGCTTTCCTTTCACCCCGTTCACATGACAATGCGAGACGAGCACTTTAAGAATCATCCATGAAAAGTGCCAAGTGTCAAAAAGGTCAGTTTTCACTGGCAGTTCAGGATCAATGGCCAGCCAAAAATAGATGTATTTTCAAATCTATCTGTATTAGTGTGGACATGTCAAGTCAGTTTTATTTTATATATAGAGCTCAAAAATTGCCTCAATGGGCTTCACAGTCTATGCAGCATTCAACATCCTCCAATCTTAGACCCTCATTTCATTTATGGAAAACACCTCCAATGAAAACATAACCCTTTAATGTGGAAAAAAAAAATGAAGAAAATCTCAGGAGGACTCGCAGAGGAGGAATCCCTCTTCTGGGACAGACATGCAATATGTCATGTGTACAGATTGCCATGGCCTTTTTTTTCTTTACAGAAGGAAACAAGGCAGACCAGCACTCTGGATCATTTCAATGCCCACTTCAGTCCACCCCATAGGCCCTTCATCTCTTAGGGCAGTCACCTCCCAATTCCAGGACTCCCCTGAGCTGGCGGGCCGAGTCAGGCAGCCAGCACAGGAACAAACAAAGGTCTTTCACAGTGTTTGACGAGCTGTCTCTCAGGAACGCCAGGCAGCAAAGCAATCACCAGCCCAGGAGGACCCTGGAGAGCTGTGGTGAGTCAGATTGCCTTCAGGGGAAGGTTTTATCAAGGCTAATGTGCCTGGCATTCAGGTGAGAAACAGATCACCTCTCTGGGTTTGTATAAACAAACCTAAACATCAAAGTACATGTGCGGGCATTGCGAGGTATTGTGTTGCACCTGTTTCTGAGCAGCACAATAGTAGCACAGTAATCTGAGGATAGAGGGCATATATTTTCTTGGTCAGGAGCTATCTCTCTTCATTAGTGTCCTGTGCAGAACTTACTCACACACTGCCTAAATACAGTGGGCAGCAAATGGAGATCCATCTCTTTGCCCTCAGGCAATTATAACACCTTGTCAAAAGAAATGAATAATAGACACTGTTTTCACTGAATGAGCTATTAATGAATTAATGAGTGACTTGACTCGTGCACACTGCATACCGCAACACGAGGGAAATGGTGGAGGGCGGAAAACCCTGAACTGCTTGCCGCTGAAACGTCTTACAAAGACAAAGACAATACAAAGTGTAACAGCCAAGGGGGAAAGGGATGTTTTTTTTTGTTTTTGTTGTTTTGGGGTTTTTTTTTATGAAAAAGGTATTCACGATCCCCTGAGCAACTGCTGAAATAGCAGCATGTCAAAATGAGGAGGACTGTGATGGGAGGTCATGTTGGATCGAAAGGAGAGTTTCAAGAGGAAGAAGACAATAAGCTGACTGTGACAGGCTGTGTTTGAGAAATCAATAGGCTCTGCTTTTGTTCTGACTCACTTCAACACCTGACTCAGAACAAAGTGTCCACGGCCGGCCGAGTTGCCCAACTCTCTTTACTAACATCACTTGAAAAAAGCTTTCCAACCCAAAACAGCAGTCAGACACCTGTGTGCTGCTTTCACACATAGCATACTAATACAAAGCATGTATTACCATGAGCAAAACTAATTTATTTTTTAAAAATGGAACGAATGAAAACCCCTGTAGTCCGCAGTAAAACAAGTATTGCATGCCTTCTGCAATAATAACAAAAATGACAATAACTTTTTTTTTTTTTTTTTGGCTAAAACTGCCAGACAAGTGTGTAATTTTTCCCCCGCATGGAACCGTGATGAAACTGCAAGCAACATTCATGTCGCTGTGGTGGAAACCATGCAGCTCCAGTTTGGGTGAGTTTGATGTTTTCACTTCAGCTAAAACAACTATAGCAAAATTCCACATGAACTCCTCGACAACCCCAGTAATGTCATCCAGTCAAAAACAGGGTCTGTCGACATCACATTCTTATTAATGAGACTTAAAATCAGGTACTTCATACATGCTATAGGAGTTCAACAGATCTAAAATCAGTCAGTTGACTGATTTACCGCCAGTTGGCACCTGCACTACCACAACCGCCATGACCTTAACCCACCAGCCGCAGCAGCTGTCACAGCTGAGTGTCACCGATGTGCCATGAGACTGTGGTGCAGAGAGAGAGAGAATAAATGCCTTCAATTCAACAGCAAACAGGGACATAAGGTAGAAGCTTCAGTATATAACAGATCGGATATGGCATTTCTTAGAAGAGCTCAGTTTTAGTTCGATTTCATGCTGTGACGGCCTCAAATACTGCACTGTTTTACATCAGCACACTAGACATTATCCATGCTCTGTTACACTTAACGCTCTTCAATTTCCACTGTCCTAATAAAGTTTATGTGAAAGAGTGTCCGTCTATTAAAGTGTGAGATACATCAGGGTGATAAGTATTCAGGTTCATGGCTGGGTCTCTGTGAGGATACTGTTTTTTTTTTTTCTTTTTTTTCTTTTTTGCCCAAAGGGAATAGCCGAACCAGAAACACCACTTCCCCTTAGAGAGCAGGCATCGGGGCACAAAGACGAGTAAAGCCTGCATCCATTACACCAACACGGAACGGAGACAAATGTCCTGAAGACAGTGTTTTGACTTTTAGAGGAGTGTCAGCAGTTCAGATTTCACTGGGGGTTTCATATGCAGAGGACTATACGGGCGGCTCAACAACAGGTCAGATTTCGACGGCGCAGCCCTGGCCTAATCCTGAACCCCGACACCATGACCTGAGCATTTGTTACACACCACATACAAAACAACAGAGGGCCTGAGGAATCTTGCTGTAAATTTGTTGACACAGACAGAAAGGTAAAGAACTGAAACACGGCCAGTGGGCTAAATATAAACTGCTAAGGAGGTTTTCTTTCCTCTGGGTAGGGGATAAGGAACAGCACTCGCAGCATCAGTCTTGCAGACCCACTTTTTGCAGTCTGGAGCTTGCTACCTCGGGGGAAGAAAACACAGGGACCGAAACGACTGCAACTCACAGCCATGCTTATTTCTTTGCTGGATAATTACACATCTGTGCATGTGCTCAAGCTACACAGTCTCACTCTCTTCGTATCCAGGCTATAAACGCTGGCCCATCTGCGTTGAATGATAAATTTCCATGTCCATAATTCAAGTAAAACATATGCTTCTAAGTGATAATGAGTATAATAGTCCTGTCATTTTAGACCAGTACATCAACAGGATATTTTGTAGCTTATGTGTAATATATGCAGCCTTCTTATGGAACGGAGGCTCACTCTTTCATGTTTGAGAGGATTTCTTCTTCTTTTTCAACCCTTTGCTCCACAAAATACAGTTAACATTCATCTGCTACAGACCCGGCTCCCTTGTATGCACTTACATCATGCAAGTCCTGGCTGGCAGGCTGGCTAATTCCCACTCCTACATCAAACTTGCAGGCCACAGGCAGGATGCCACTTTGATCAAATTTAAGTAAAATGGACTTGCCGGAGTTTGAAAGATCAATACCACATTAATAACACCTGGCTGCGGGAGAAGAAGCCTGCACTCTGGCTGTTGCTGCAGAGTGGAAATGAAGAGACAGGCCAAGGCAGGCCGCTGACTGTAAATCTCTCAGTCTTGGCATCTCTGCCAGGGTGCTGGAAGGTGTCACAGTAACCCTGAGGAGCTCATAGTGGTGGCAGCTCCAGCCCCTGCTAGCATCAGTGTCAGGGCTGAGTCACTCAGCACCCGTGGGACCTTCCTGCACGGGAAGACTTTCAGTGCCTGATTTCCTGCTCTTACAGGCAAAGGCGCTAATGAACAAGAGTGCTGATTAACACGTGCGTATACACAGAAATCCAAAAGCACTGCACACACATACATTAATATACTGTATCTTAATCAGTATGCTGAAACATTCACAGCATTGGACACAGCGTGCAAGTTTCTAATTAAAATAGCAAGTGGTCTGTGCAAAGCTTGCAAAAGAAAAGGAATCACATTTGAAGAGACTGGCCAAAAGAAAAAAACTGCATAAAAATGAAATGACAATGAGAAAAAATAGAAGGTTCTTTGCCAAATGCTCAATGAAACACAATAATGTAACAATCATTTGACTTGAGTCCTCTTCACCTTAATGCTATTGGAAACGCGCATCGGCGAGCTGTTGCCACGCTGATTTCCCAAGTGTCTCATTGGCTAATGTTTCATGGTCATTTAACTCTTTTCTAAAAGGAGAGAATTTTTTTTTTTTAGGTTCCCCACTCGTCGTTCCTGTGGACTTGACCCAATTCCTGACCCTTTCATAATACACTTTCAATAAAAAGGACCTTGACAGGATAATAAGTGTCATGTATAATTATCTCCAATCTGCCCGGTTTCCCTGCGAGTGGTTCCTTTCAGAGCTCGTTGTAGGCCTGCGGAATTGGCCAGCGAGACTCGACGCGAGGGAGCGCGGGCACACGGAGAAGGGTCGGGCTAAATGGCAGAGCAGACACACAGCAGAAGCCATCCTGCTCTTGGGGCTCTGCCCTGTTCTCAAAGGCAACAACCTGCTCTTTCTCTCCCTCGGAAACATGGTAACCAACCTGTACTTGACCTTTCTGAAGTGCAAACAGTCCTCTGCCTGAGTAAGCCACAACTCACCGCACCTTAAACAACAAAACAAGAGAAAAAACGCAGGGGGGGACTGATTTGGAAACAGAGAAGTAACACATGATAATTAAAAAGAGAACAGCAAAATGCTTAGCAGGACTAATTAAGCAACAACAATCGCAAGATGTGTGTGGGCTGCAGTCTTGCATTACAAAAAAAAAAAAAAAAAGCCCTGCATCCTCAGCACAACACAAACTTAGGTGAGATGCATTCAAAAGACATGAGAACTGTGACCAGCTCAAGACAGAGGAGGACCCTGATTGGACCTGTGCTTCTAGTGATGAGGAGTACCAATCATGGCACTTGGCGTCCAGCAGTATCCCCTGAACACAGGCAGTAGATGGATATGTTTCATCTTCCACTCTTCTCAGATGAGTAAGCCTATCGGGGGGCTGGCTCTGCTCCACACAGCCCCACATTACAATAGATCACAAAACGGAAACGGGACGAGACAGGCTGCAGAGCAGAGGACTCCTCTCACAAGCACCCTTTTTAAACACACGCACACACACACGCATGCGAGTGTGCTGAAGGCAGAATGGCCAGCACACTCAAGCCCAGCAAAAGCCCCGCCGTGTCCTCAGTCCAAAACAAAACATCCTGACAATCTATCTGAATAAATCCCTCTGTCATTTCCAGTTTCTCTATCTAAGATTCTCTCCCCCCTTTTCTTCCCCTCCTGTCCCCTTCCTCGTTGTTGCAAAGTTTTCCATCTGCTCTCTGAATTACTGCCCATGATCCCACAAAGATGGAAATCAACCAGTCTTTTCAGGAGTCTGATTTAGGCCCAATCCCCGCCGCCCCTCACCCTCTATCCGCAGATGGTGGCCTGGCTCCTGCAGGGACCACTTCCACTTGGTGGGTTTGCTGCAGCTCTGTGGTGCAAGGCAACATTTTCTACATGATGGTTACATTTCCTTTTTCATCTTCAGCTATTCACAAATACATCCCATGCTCCTTTTTTTTTCTCCCCCCATTCAGTTTAGTTATAGCGAACACATCTAATGGCCTCACAAGAACCAGTATGCTACAAACAGCTACAAATAGCCACCGTGAGACGATTAATGTAACAATAATGAGTATTTGCCATAATGAACAGGGTCAAGACCATTCTTTTGAAGAAATGTGTTTCATGTTAACAATTTTGGTCATGTGACAAATAGATCTGCCTTCCTCTTAAGTACAGCCTTCTCTATATGCTGCTTAGTCTGTTAAGCATTTAACTACTGTTGTGTTTCCTGTATTAATCAACGTATCAGTGCACATGTTAATGCCTCTACATATGTGGGCTACCCTCTAATATATTTAACCCTTTTAAGGCTGCAACTAACAAATGTTTTAGTTTCTCAATAATTGGATTTTCTCACATCCAAAGGTGACTTTTTGTCTTGTTCTGTCTAACCAACAGTCCAAAACCCAAAGATAATGTGATTACTATTATGTACGACAAAGAAAAGCCTCAAATCTTCACATTTTAGGAGGTGGAATCAACGGACGTTTGGCATATTTTTGCTTTAAAAATGTACTTAAATGACTATTTGATTTAAAAAAAAAAAAAACATCACTGCAGCTCTAATCCCTCCATGCTTTTATGTAGCGATGGTCCCATATTACGTTTGTCAATGCAGTTGCTGATGTTTACGCAGTGTAAACTCGAAGCCCTGAAGTATTATTCATTCCATGCCATGCTTTAACTAGACAGTCTGGGCCTCCACAGTCCTTTTCATCTCAGTCCACGTGTTATCTTATTCACTGAAATAAGCAAAAAGGATATTCTGCCTTAACTTTAGATCAAACCGGGAAATGAGTCATGAGACACAGGATAATTACTCCACTCAGTTGACAACATTTGCTGCTAATAGAGGAGACAGATGGTAAGAGAACATCCATTCTATTCCCATAACAGACAACAGAGGAGTGAAAGTGTCAGACTGGGTTTTACACCATGAAAAAAGAGAAAAAAATTCACAGAGGTACACCCAGAAACTGGACTTTCATGTTCATAACCTCTTTGTGTCTGAGCAAATATGATGCAAATGTTAGATTTTTTCCCCCCCTCTTATCAGCCTCACTTTAGTCAGTCCAGTGCAGCAGAGAGCCTCCATATTTCATGGGCTCTAATAATTTCACTTCCCCTGAACTGACAGCCTGGGCCGACCAACGCACAAGCATGGAAGAGTTATGGAAAATATGGATTAGATCGTTGTAGAAAAGGAAAGAAATCCCCGACGGAGGGCAGAGCCTTAGCTCAAGGTTAAGGTGTGGTCTCCACACGATCACAGACACTCTGAGGCTGCATTTATGCTCCTTATGATGACGCGGGCAGGTGGGGAAGCATGAAAGGACTCAGGCCGAGGGATCAGTCACGTAGAGGAGTAGCCACAAAAAACTGGCAGCGTTAACTATTAGTGCCTAATGGGAAGGTAAAAGTGCAGATGGCGAGGCTCGCAACACTCCAGTTAACTAAATAAAAACCGCACCATGTAAATCTTTTGTTGACAGACACTCTGACGCAGCCATAGTGAAGCGTGGCTGTTCCATTCAGCTCTTTTAATTACCTGTGTGTGATTTAATCCTTCATATGTTTCAGCCCATTCCTCTTAATGATCTGCTCCATTCAGCTCTTGACAATACATATTCTGCTTGCATGGGTTTGTTGTTTTTTGTCATTGTTGTTGCTTCTTTTACAAAGAGCTATGCGTACGAGCTTTATACTGAGCATTAGTATGTTTGCCCATTTCTCGCAAAACAGTAGCTCTGCCAAATATCTTGGCAAATCTCCTCGTGATCTCAACATGATCAAGCTCTTTTTTTTCCCCCCAAACCACATGTGACAAACACCATGTCGCATTGTTATACAGTGTTGAAACAGCCTGCAGTGTAAATGTTACCAATATTACCTTCTTAGTACTCTGGATCTATGTTCCTCAGGGGTAAAGTCAAGCATATGTATGTGTGTGTGAGAGTCAAACATGCCCAAGTCAATTCAGCCTTTTATCAATATATAGTGCAATTACATTGCACAAATGACACAGAACTCAGGGAGTAAAAGCAGATTAAGAAGAAAACATGAATGTGAATGACTATGAAAAGGTCTGTGCCAGACGCAGATAAAAGACATTTAGTTTTACCACTCTCTCTCCATCTCTCTGATATGTGGCTGATGTTCAAATTTAGAAAGATTTATTTATCCCACTGCTGTGAAACTTTTACAAATTGCATCATTTTGATCCATTTATCTGAAAAATACATTATCGCCATGTTATAAATCCAGCTTGTTTGCTCACAGGACAGAAAAGATGACTTTCAAAAAGTAAAAGCCTCCTCTAACAACCATTTGACATGTGAATGTGGTTCATTTTCATCTCATCTGGAATGAATTACAGCTGATCTGTGAGCATTAATATGTCTTCTACAGCCAGACAACCCAAAAAGACCAGAGGCAGCTCATCACATCAGGAGAAAAATCCAGCACCTTTGAGAATGAATCTGACAGTGGATGGGAACCTACATCTTGCATTGTTATTATGAGATTTTTTTTTTTTTTTTTTTTTAAAGAAACCAATAAGCATTACAATGCCTCAAACCTAATTAAAATGTAAACTTTTAAAGAGTCACTCAGTCAACAATAATGTAACCCAACGCCAGTATGAAGCAGCTCCAGGTTTTTGGTATCTGGATGTCATCACAGACTGGGTCAGGCTGTTGGGATGTGGCAGATTCATGCTCACAAATATTAATTAAATTGCCTAAAGGCAGTGAGTGCAGTTCAGTCCGTCTAATTGAAAACTGCCTCTCTGAATGAACTGCTTTCCAACTTTGGATCACAGTGTCAAACACCTTTTAGGCTTCCTGGCGTGCTTGAGCAATAGGGGGGGGGGGGGGAACAGCGTAAGGCAGAGGATTGTTGTTTTGGGAAATGGGAGCTTTCCCCCAGAACACCCAGGCGCAGTCTTCCTAAATTATCTATTTTTCGCAGGAGCCAGGCGCTAAGAAAACTTAATACTTCAGTTTACAAAGTTATTAAAGAATTTGTTTTTATTCTCCGCTGGAAGGATGAACATTGTTCCATTTGTAAATCATGGGAAGCAGCAGTAAGCCGCAGATAAACGTAGCAACGTGTTGGGGGAAAGGGGGGCACAAAGTTGGCATCTTCACCAGACTCGCTTCGTTTTTGCTTTCAGTGGAGTTTCATCCGCACGTAAAAAACTTCCCAACTGCGTTTAGGAGGTCGAAATGAATACGAGTCTTACCTGTTGGCCCCTCGATGCCATCGGCGTAGATCTGAACAGTCAAAATCAAAAGAAAGGCGCAGGTGTTCATCGTGTAGCTGTTGTAGTCCACTTTAAATGTGCACAAGGAATCATTTCATTCACTCCGAGAGCTCCGGGCGCGTAAGTAGTAGAGACGAGCCCATCTAGTCCCCCAGTTCTCACTGAGTGGAGTTTCAGAGACACTGAGGGAGACAGGGCAGAGCTAGTTCTGCAAACTGACGTCAGGGTAAACAGTTCAGGAGAGAGATTTCTTTCTCAAGCCCACTTTCCTTCCCAGCCTCCACTTCTCTGCAGATACAAAGCATGAGCCGGGCGCCTCCAAGTGACTGAACCGTGCAACGACACCGTGGTACTCAAACGTCGGCCAAGCAAAACTCCAGACTGTGTGTGTGTGTGTGTGTGTGTGTGTGTGTGTGTGTGTGTGTGTGTGTGTGTGTGTGTGTGTGTGTGTGTG
>JBBMJY010000025.1:13663549-13688865 GCA_037833715.1 Toxotes lorentzi | reverse complement strand
GTTAGAGTTGTAGGGAGGTGTTTCCCCCAGAAGGTGTGAGGAAGAAAAAAGAAAAAAAAAAACACACACAGAGAGAGAGAGAGATATAGAGAGATTTTTTTTTTTTTTTTTTTTTTTTTTTTTAATTCTCATATGTCTACCTAAGCATCACCCCTCCCAATCTGATGGCCCTTTTCCAGTCCTTCAGAGTAGCTTTCCCTGCCAGGTGCACAAACTGCTTAGGACTGATGAGCTGGTCATTGAACTGCAAGAGAAGAAGACTATGTTCAAGTTCAAGTAAGCGGAGAGAAGAATTAAGACTCTTGAGTTAAGTTAAATACTTGACTGGGAGAGGTTTAACAAAGTAATTCTCCGGTTTTAATAAATTAATAATTCACCACCCTTTGATCACACTAAACACATCAACTTACCTTGACACATCTGACATTGATTCCAGGGCACACAAACTTCTTAAACAGCAGAACCGCTCTGCTGTCTCCACAGGTGATGGGGTAGCCATATTCTACTTCCTCTCCTTCTGCTTTACTGTCATCTTAACATAACAGAACAAAAACATTACCATGCAGTGTGCATTCACAGGAAAATCTTCCCAGATACTAAGGAGAGTAGGACTTATATGACAACATAATCAAAAGTCCATCATAGGTTGTTTATCAATATTCTTCAATGATTCATATCTGTCTAAATCACACATGCAGTTTGAAATACACTGAGAGACTCATTAGTGCGCACAATACATTTATTGTATTTAAAAAAAAGCTGTTGATTTTAAATGCCTTGTATCTGAAGGAGTAAATGTCAGCGAATGTCTCTGTGGCACTCACCATGATGGGTCTCTATGGCCAAGACTGTGGTACCAGTGTCTGCAATGTCATCATTTACCCTGCAGAGGGCAAAATTTTCTCACATATACAATAATGATTATTTAATGCTACCTGAGAGACTAACATTTCTCAGTTTAACAGCAAAATATGTGAAAAATTACTGCATGTCTAACATTTTTTAAATTTGAGTGCTTTTCTTTTACTCCACACTGCTTACTGTTGATTTGTTTTTTGTTTTTTTTACTTGGGTCTATGTTAAACTGATTAGAGCTGTACTCTGGTGTAAAAAAAAAAAAAGGTGTTGTAAGATTTGCTCAATGTGAACATGAAGTAGAAGAAAAAATGCTGTTAATGTTATGTAATTATCATGCTGAAAATCAGCCCATACATTTCTACAAATCTGTCTAACTTACATTTGCCTCTCTATTTTGTCACACGGAAAGCGCACATCTATTGACTGTTTAATGATGTAAGCCATGTTACCCATGCAGGATGGGCTGCAGGTGCAGGATGACTTGAGTCTTATGGTTGTTGCCACTGGACTCCCCCTCCTCTTCCTTCACCATCACAAGCTCCCCTGAAGACACAGTGACCTCAGCACCCGCCATCGCCCCTCCCCACAGAGCTGCAAGCAAAGAGGGCCCAGCACGCATGTTAAAATCCAGATCACACACATGCATGCTGTGATGCTATTTAATGCATAAGTCAATGAAAGCCTCCCCCAAGTCTTTTCTGGCGTGCAGCTGTCATAGAAATGAATCCATACTGAGCTTAAAATGACATAATCCTCACATGGGCAGGTATTTTTGTATTGCTGTTGAGAATGTGCATGAATATCCTAGATGGTGGAACAAAAGCTAAATCCTGGGTTCTAAGGCCTGAATTGTAAAAATGGTGCAGCAATTAATAACCACAGTGGACTCAACAGGTGTAACTGCACTGTTATAAATGCTTATTTTTTTTACCTATTTAAAGTCAAATCAAATCATATCACTACAGTGTTATGCAACATTGTTGAATTTAGGCCACTATTTTTGCCACAGATAGGATACCAGTGGAAGACCTGTTGAACAAATGTAAATTGCAGAAATGCTGTTACCAAGTCGTATTAAGCAAAACACCAAATTTCAAGTTCCTATTCCTTGTCTCTGCTGTCATACTGTTAAGTATAGGCCTATATGTGATCTATTTGCAATTTGTGAAAAAGTCACAGTTCAGTTATGAATGAAGGTAAATACATGTCCTTAATGGTAAATGTGTAAACAAATGTACATTACAAAACATTAAAACATATTTTAGATGAGTCAAATGTGAATATCCTGTCCACTGGACTACTATCTTTTGTTATTGGGAATTGGGGTGGGAAAAAAAGAAATATAAATTTCCTCCTCGGTTAACAGTGATAGAATAATCAATCATGAAGCGTCACTACATTCAGTCTAACAGGATTCTGCCCATAACACTCTTTCAATCCGACAAAAGCAGCAGCTGAAGCGTTAGACAGACTGAGCGACAATGGCACAGAAAGACACGGAGGAGAAATGGATTTACAAACTGGTAGAGAAACAAAACAGGCAATCTTTCCATGCAACGAACCGACCAACATATTCCACACTGATGTATATGTATACAAATATACAGTACTTGATATATCAAGTAGCCCTTGTTGGATCATCAACTCCTACACACGGACAGTTGCGTGTCTTTCTCACCCTCCTTCACCCACTCAATCTGACGTCTGTTGGTGCGGCAGCACGCACACCCCGGCCAACAACGGTGCGACGGCGCGCGCTCCTCGGTCAGAGAGGGTCCCCACACGCGCGCGCGCGCACACACACAAAGAAAAACACACCGGGTCCACACTAAAACTCTCAAACACACTACCCGCTACTTCAATATTGTCATAGTTTGACTTACCCGTTTTACAGCAGGAGACAATTCATCCTCCGCTTGTCAGAGAGGTACGAGAGCATGCGCCGTGCCGCTGCGTTACACTTCCTGCAGTGAAGGCAGCATTTGCCTGAGAAGCATCTGTCCCGCTGTCACGAGAAGCGGTTAGTTCGCACGCGATGTGTAAATCGGTCAAACTGCTCTTATGTGGCTTGGTTTGAGCGCCTCTGAGCCGTGCTAGTGCGCAGGCTGGAAGACTTCAAGCTCCGGAAGCATGTTTTCCACCCACAAAGGGAATAGTGAACATGTTTTTTTTGTTTTTTTGTTTGTTTGTTTCTTTTTTAATGAACGGTTCCTTCGTGGTAGGTTTTAGACTCAACACACACTTTGTTGTTTCAATTACCACTTGGGTGGTTTAATGTTTGTTGGTTTGTCATGCAAGAAACGCTGTCCCGAACTGTTGCTTGTTGTGTTTTTGTTGTTGCCCGCGTTTCACCAGGAGGTGGCAGGGTTTGCTCTTAGTTGAGGGGAAAATGCAGGTGTGCTGATAAAGGCACAGAGAAGACATTTCAAACTATTGGTCCTAAATATTTTGACTTTTGAACACAACATTTTAAACCTTTTGACACGGTGAATTTATGAAGTTGTCATTAAGAGGAATATAGCCAGTCGAGGTCCTGGTTCAGAGTAAACTGGAGTAAATCGTGTGTATTTTTCCCACCAGCTGGTCTCAGATCAGCCCACACCTACAGCTCAGACCACCCATATATGGGAATGGAATGACTGGGGGTTCTTTGATTGACACTGCAGGAGAGCCAATGGGGAGTCGAGTTTACGTCTCGTGGCCAATAGTAAATATCCAGTACTTTGTACTATAACTTTTTAGTGAAGCCAGAGCTTCGAGCCTCTGGGGCTTGCACCTTACTTTTCCACGCAGAGCTCTGGAAATCATGCTTGCAAAGTGTGAAAACATCGGTGATGCTGTGAAGTCTCTTATTACCGGTTTCTGGATCACATTTAGCATCTGTTCCGTAGTGGTTCGCGGGCAGGAGGGTAAGAAAAAGTCTTATTTTGCTGACTTTTCTGACAAAGATTGTGACGAGACACTTTATTTCAGATTTCTTGCTAGCCTTCTACTAACCGTACGGTCACGATCAGCTAACACAGATTTATTACTATTTTATTTCAGTTTAATAGTATGTCTTTTTATGTAGGGAAATGCTCTGGAAGCACTGGCAGAAGTGACATGCACCAGTAACCAACAGGCTTTAAAACATCCTTTTGCATCTTACTTAAACTAGTCATTGTCTTATACTGAATTTTACATGAGCAACTACTAACTTCACCATTAGCTATCCGGGCCTATAACACACAACACCTTGCTGCTTTGACATGTTCTGCCGCCATTTCTACTTTCATTAACCACAACAAACTTATTCACTTTAGATAAGTGACAAAATACTGTATTTCAAATTGAAGTAGGTGCAAAGGTTGGCCATGGGATGTCATGGCAGCATTCCTGACATACTCTCCCCTTGTCCATATTTACCTGTTGATCCCATCTGTAAGCATTACCCATCCCACAGGGTTTTTTTTCCTTTTCTTTTCTTTTCAAAACAGCAGTCGAGTATGCAGTATGAATCACACTGACCACAGACAATAGAAAAACAATTCATGGCCTAGCAGAGCCATACCACAGGTCTTTCTTGTTGTGTTTGTCTGTCTCTGGGACTTTGGTTTGCCCACATCAGAAGATGATTAAGTCCAAGGTTGATTATTTATTCTGAATCACTGTTTACTTGCTGGCAAATATGCAGAGGGTTTTGGTGGGGCCAGGGTATGGGGGAAACATTTCAGCCTTGGTGTTGTAACGTTGTAATTGACACACAAGACAAGAATAAGGCAATGTAGTGACAGGAAGCACAGGTGAACATCCTGTCTGCTAGCGTGGACCTGTAAGGACCTGCCAGCAAAGCTTCAAGTGGAAAACAATGTTGCTGGGGTGCTTTTGATTGACTGCCTGCTCTTCTGCCACCCAGTTTGACTCCACTTTTCTGTAATTCACCTCTTAAATTTTTGAACTGGTCAGAACAGGCTGAAGACATATCCCTTCCTGTATGAAACAAGAAACAGACTGGCCTGGAGAGAGGCTGTAGGTGAAAAGGTTCAGTGAACAGAGGAAGATTACCAGCCACCTAGAACTTCCCCAGCATTGCTGGCTCTGAGGCCTCCCACCGGAAGGTGACAGATGTACGCTCTGTTGCCCACAGTTACAGTGTGTCGCTGTGGCATTTCCAGGGAATCCTTTGGGGACTTGAGGAGGGGCAATAACATCCAAAGGTTTATGGTATTAGGAGCTGAAGAGCTGTCAGGAAACAGGGGGACGGCTGGTGTGAAAGAGGACATGTGTCATACAGAGTAGGTGGAATGTTATCCTCTGGTTTCCCCTCAATAAATCTCCAGGAGCCTTATATGGAAGACAAGGGTGATGCGAAGGCTTGGATGGACCCTGGTGCCTTTTTTATGTTTTGACCATTCTCGGAACTTGACATTTTTGGGGGTAGGATTTGTCTCTGTGTGACCACTGGAATTGAGTCATTCATTTTCTGTGATTCACAGGGACGTTAGACGGTCTAAATATTTGTGCTCTCCATTCCAGTTCAAGTGCTAGTCACAGAAACCGCAGGTCAGTGGACATAATGAATCAACAATGAGAAAAAAACATTGGTCATAAGGAAATTAATTCATAGGTTTTCTTTTTTGACTTTTCATCAGTAGTCTTTTCTCTGAAGAACAGCATCACCTTATATACAATAAAATGATTGATTTAATATTTAATCTTAAAGAGGTGAATCTTCTGCAGTATATCCAGTGTACAGGTTATAGTTTTTGGAGCTGAGCACTTCTCACGCTGACAGTTGTGTCATCTCACAGCTATGATCAGGGGAGTATAAACACGCCCTGGTCTGCTGTGCACGTTGAGAATAGACTTATTACTCATCTGTCCTGATTAAACAAAAGCCTGTGGATTTAATTAAGCAAATTAATGATGAAACTGTCTGCGGTTAGGTGATTTTGGCTTTGCTTAAGCTTGAGGTTCTCACCCAATAACCCAATAACTCCTCTCTTCTCACAGCTGTTATAGAAGTGAAACCTGTAATACTTTCATATCTACCAGCTATGTTAACCACTGTAAACAGGATCGACAGTACACTATACAGCTGATTGGACGATTAGTCAACATTTGATAGTTTTTAAGCCATAAAAATAAAAAAAAATTGTGATGGTGCTTTTTCACTGTTTTCCGACATTTTGAATAATCTTTTTTTCTGTCACGGCCTCACTATTGTGCTTCTGTGATTTCAGGTAATGGCTGTGGACATACACTGCTGGGCACAGAGTCCGGCACCTTGGCCTCTCAGAACTATCCAGGCACCTACCCCAGTAACACTTGGTGTAAGTGGAGGCTTCGTGTGCCAGAAGGCCGCACGCTGCGACTGCTGTTTGGGGATTTTGACGTTGAGAGCAGTCCGGGCTGCAGCAACGGCTCTCTCGTGATCACAGAGAAAAATGGAGAGCGCAGTCTGGGTAAGCTAGCTGACCATGGTTTTTAAATGGATTTCAGGTTTGTCCGATCATCAGTTTTCAAATCTGTAGTATTTCTAGAATTTGTATTGTGTGTGTGTTGTCTAGGCATTCAGTGTGAACAGCAAAGTCAGAATTTCATTGTACAGGGAAACATGTTTCCTCACTGTGCACATGACAATAAACACTTTGACTTTGATGAAGTGGTTTAGACATCACAGACGTGCTGTCATGTTACCTGTGTACTCATCATTCTTTTCGGAAATACCTTCTGATAGACTTTTTATGTTCCTTGTCATTACTGATGCTCTCCCAGCCGTGATTGTGGAATACACACAGGACATGCCAATCCACTGACACACTGACAGAGGAGGCAAACCCAATTTCATAAGATACACGTGCACAAGGTGTATCAAGTTATATCTTGAAGTTCGAAAAGTTTGAAGCATTCTTTTAGGGCTGCCTTTCATGTTTATGATTGGATTCCACAAAACCTGTCTGGTTTGTTTTGTTTTTTTGTTGTTTTGTTTTGTTTTTTTTGCTGCATAGCTGTATGTTTACTATACAATAAAGCATACGTGGTGTGAGACTGACTAAGATAATCTACATCTGTTATTAAAGAGCGGAAATACATGCATACATACATACTTTGTCCAGTTAACGTAGTGTGCAGACAGATGTACTGCATTTGTGTTTGTGTGCTTTTAGAAACGTGGTTTGTGGATCTGTGTGTTCACAGGTCCTGTGTGTGGGAAGCTTGATGCTTCACAGAAGAATGTGACACTTAAAAGCAATGAAGTGACAGTAACCTTTAAGTCAGGCCCACACCGCTCTGGACGAGGGTTTCTACTGTCCTATACCACAGACCAGTATCCAGGTATGAGAGTAATTTGTGCACGCTGATGTAATCTGTGCTATTCAGCTATTTGTGTCATCAAAATAACTATAGGAATGATGTTTATTACCAACTGTTTTTACGGTTGTGTTGTTATTGTGCATGTAGAGCACGCACCATAACGTTAGAAATGTGTGATTTTTATGTTCTCATTTACAAGTTTACCTTAGTGTAACTCTGGCATCTGAGTGAATATGTGTCCATGTGTATGCGCACTTGTGCGCTGATGTGTACATATGTGTGGCTGTGAGTGCATGAGTCACTGCTTATTGGCATTCATCCTCCATCACTATCTTTGCTCTGGCGTGTTTGCTCAGAAAGCAGGAGTAAGACTCCTTCTCTCAGGCTGAATGGAGTGAGGCCTCGAGGCTTCAGTCTATTGCATGGAGCGTCTGGCTTTCTTTTTCCCTCCTCCTCCTCTTTATCAGCCTGTTAACCACTGCAAGCCCACTCCCATCCCAGGTTTTTATCGCCACAAGGCAACTCAACCCAGAGGCTGTTGAATTGGCAGCTTTCAAGTCCACAGCTGGACCATATTTTCATAGTTTTAGGCCTAAGTTTCTCCCTGTGTATCATTTTAATAACCATGTGGACTTGTTTAGTTTGAATGCTCGTCTATACTTAGAGATAGTTTCCGTTTCTGTGAATGAGTATATGAATGAGGTAATCTGTCCTGTACAGTATGTATCACAGTTTCCTGTTTTTTACTGAGTTGTTTATGAAATCCGGCAACGTCTGGAGCTAAGCCCGCGTTCAGACGTACAAACCACTGTCTGTTAACTGTGATCACACGAGGACCATTCGCTGTACTCGTGAACTCTGACAAAGTCACAGAAACAAAGGGCTTAGTCACATCAACAGTGATGACCGCTCATCCCCTAATTTAGCACACAGAGCGTGCTAGACTGTCTCACACAAAGTCTGTTTGTGTGTTGTTGAGTGAATGGCGGGGAGGTATTATGTAAGCCTGAGATACTGGGTCACCACACCATGCTATTTAAAAAAAAAAGTTTAAATTAATTCACAGGAGTGTTAATTTTCAGCATGTGCCTTGTTACAGACCTCGTTTCTTGTTTACAACGAGGATCTCATTTCAGCTCACAGCATTTGAGGTAAGTGGTTGACCTCTCTGTTTCCCGTAATAGAATCTGTCTCAGTAGAACAGTAAGTGTTTCTCACATCATGTCTTGCTGTTCCTCAGTGTGTACTGCCCTGCTGGATGTAAGAATGTCCAAGGGGACGTGTGGGGGAACTCTGAACAGGGTTACAGAGATGTAAGTAGATCATGTTTTAGACCAAAGTGTTAGACTTTTTAAATTCAACTCATGTCTGAACATTTCCCCTTATCTCCTCTCTTCCACAGACCTCAGTGCTGTGCAAGTCTGCGGTCCATGCTGGAGCTGTGTCTGATAATATGGGAGGTCGTGTCACTGTGACTCGTGGGAGAAGTCTGACACTCTATGAATCCACCTTTGCTAATGGAATCCTGTCTAAAATGTGTGTCTGCTGGTATTGAAGTCACACATTCAAAATGGATTTGTTGTATGTATTTGATAATGTAGATGTACTGACCTTTCAACCATCCTCTTTTGACAGGGGATCATTATCTGAAAAGAAGCTGCTCTTCAACAAAGGTACAGGTCAGATGAGACATTTATGCCAACATGTTGCAGAACACTATAATCACTGTTTTCGCAAGTTTCAGCTCATTTATGACAAACAACATACTATCTACATTACTGCTGTTCATTCCAAGTCATTCTGTCTTGTTTGAAATTGTAGAAATGTAATTTTCCCATCCACCTCCCATAATTTTCCATTCCTTTCACTATAGTATGAAAAAAAAATCAACTTATTTATGTATGCAATTCACCACAGTGAAGTGTAAATGATTTTAAACAGTGTTACTGTGCATAAAAACACTCTGAGTTACATAACCACTTTCATCACTCCATCCTTTCCTCTGGACTCTGAACAGAATGCAACAACGTCCTGGCTGTTTCTGGTTTTAATGCCTCATCTTTCTGGAACAAAAACAGTCAAGAGCACAGAACGTTCTGGTCCTCCAGAAACGTGGATTCTAGCCATGAGTTCCTACCCTGGGAGGCAGACAGTAATGATTCCAACCCGTGGGTGGAGCTGGAGCTGAGTGACAGAAGCACTATCACAGGTATGTTAAAAATGTAAAAATAAAAATGTGTATTTGTGGGTAAAATTATGCTTATTTAATATTCTTTTGATAAAACTTTAAAGGGTAGGTCAGTTAGTAATCAGTAGTTTTCTTTTTTTGTTAACAAATCCTATGAAAAGACAAAAGCCAACAATGAACTGAGCCAACTAAAAGATGCCACTTGCCTTATATACATTAGGTTGTTCATCTGTGTCACTGGCCTCCATTGTTGTCCAAAAAAGATTTAAAACACATCAGTGAGTCACACTTTTGCACTGGGTGACATATTCCTTCATTAAGATGAATATGGCCACAGTCATTAATTTGTAGTCAATTCTGCATGCACCGTTCTGCTGCTGGAAATTTGTAGTCTTTTTCTTCATTACCTAAACCCACTTTCATCTTATCTTAAACGGTTTAAAATAAATGTGTTCTCTTCTCTCAGGAATAATAACAATGGGCTCAAATGAGTACTACACAGAATCCTACATTCTTAGTTTCAGCAAGGACAGAAGGAACTGGAAGCTTTACAAAGGTGCTCTCAGCAAAGAAAAAAAGGTATGCATTGCATTGTGCTCTCTGATGTTCACTTGATGGTTCTTAGTGA
Organism: Toxotes lorentzi; assembly: GCA_037833715.1. Classification (NCBI taxonomy): domain Eukaryota; kingdom Metazoa; phylum Chordata; class Actinopteri; family Toxotidae; genus Toxotes; species Toxotes lorentzi. The sequence goes on along the minus strand of JBBMJY010000025.1, from coordinate 13,678,894 downwards.
GGCTCCAACACTCCTGAGCTTATCTGGCAACTGCGTTTCTACTGTAGGCTTCATGGCTCTCTATGTGAATAAGCAACTTGGTTGTTATGGTTCCCAGGTGTTTCAGGCCTATACTGATGGCCACCTCAGGGTTCTCAACAGCTTATTTCCTCCCGTGGTGGCTCGGTTTGTTCGGCTACAGCCGCTGAACTGGCACAGCAGAGCTTCAGCTCAGGTTCAAGTCCTGGGTTGTCCTGTTGCGAAGGCCACGCCAAGGTCCCGCTCACCCAGCGGTAGGTATTAGCCACTGGTCTCCCAGTTTCCCCAGAACAATCATGATTTGTTTAGCAGTGAAGAAATCCTGATCTTAAGTTTTTCTGTATTGCTACTTGTCCAACAGAATCTCTGCGAACCATAGTTAATGTGGGTACACTGCTTCCAAGCACCTCTCCCACCCCCACAGAGGGCCCAGTGTTGGTGGAGACAAGACTGAGTATGAACTTCCATCATCACATCCTCCAATTCATACATATGTGCACAATGAAAATTAATACCAGTCAGTTTGGAGAAGGTCACTGGTAAAAACAATTCAAAATGTCCTTGAATCTCACATTCAACACTGTGTAGATTGCAGTAAACTGCATGCCTTCCCCGCACTTGTACAACTGTTGACTTACTCTGATACGTGCTCCTGTAGGCACCAGTCAGCCAGTGATAGTGGCAGTGGGAGTGGTCCTGGGGTTGATAATGTGCGGCAGCTGTTTGTTGGCTGGAGTCTGGTGGAAGAGAAGGTAAATAAATTTTAATACATACTATTTTAATACTGTTTTGTACTTTTAAGGATTTGGTTCATAAAAAATGGTGAAAAAATGCCTACCGCAACTTCCCAGAGACCAAGGTGTCACCTTCAAATGTTTTGTGTTTAACCAAAATTCCAAAACCCAAAGATATTTTGTTTACACTGATTTTTTTTTTTTTTTTTGGATTCTTATTATCGACTAATCATTTTAGGTCTAACAATGATTCACCAATATTTACATCACATTCAGGAATGATGTCTAGTGTGTCCAGTACTTAAATGTTTTGTGTTCGTCTCCTTTTCCACACAGAAAAAAAGACTCACAAATGAAGTACTCCTTACCCACAAGTAAGTCAAGTGCCCTTATAAATTTTCCAGTAATTTTACTATCTACTGCTAAAAAGCCGCTGACTCTGTGTGTCGAATAGGTTGTCAGAGTTTCCAGGCAAAGAGTCTCCCTTGCCCTCAATCAGAGCTTATCTCCTACCCTCTGGAACGAAATGTCCACGACGCTCTGCCCAGCCCTCCTCTGAATGGTAAGAAGTCACAGAAATATTTTATGACTTATATTACCATACTTTTATATTACTATATACTTTTTTAAGAGAACACCCCGGCAACTCAGACTTTCTACAAGTACCATCAGCTCTTGCCTTTTCTTGCTACTTTTTCCATAGTCCCTTCACAGTTTAATGGTCATCTCAAGTTTTGCCCTCCTCCATCTTTCCCTCTCTTCAGTGGTCAGTTTGAGGAGCTCATGCCAGGCCTGACAGGCAAACAGCTCTCTCCACGGGCTGTCCATTCTTTCCCCCGGCTCAGCCCATCACCCAGTTGCAGTATAAACATTCCTTTCTTTGGTCCACGGAGCCTCTCTGAAAGAGACCCTTTAATTGGAGCTCGATAAAGAGTGCTCAGCCTGCTCCCCACCACCACCAGTACACTCTCTGCCACCCCCATCCTCCCCCCCAGTGAGGGGGCCCTTCACTGAGAGGTCCAGTGATAAAAAGGACAGAGGGTCAATGCTAAGACAAAATACAGCCTTCACTAAAGCCTGTCTAATTAAAATAGCTCTGGCTCTGAGGCTCCTTCTGGGCTCTTGAGTAAGGTCTAGGCCTCCCACACCACAGCCTCTTCTGCTGTGGGGAAGACTAGGGTCTGGTCTGGTCTGAGTGCTATACTGTCAGCCCCCGTCCCTGTGATTAGAGGAGACATTGTTGGTGGCCGGGCAGCTCATGCAGGGGATCAACATTGGCCTGGAATGAGACAGCTATTGAGTAGAAAAAAGAAGCATTTCCCAGAAATCACAGCGTAAGATGCAAATAAGCAAATGAGAGTTTTCCCTTTAGCGAAAGGGTGCTGCTGTGCTGCACAGAGAATGTTTTCACACCCATTTAATAACATTTTTCATCACAGTAGTGGAGTATTAGTGGGGAGGCATCAATATGTTTTAAAGCTCATTAAATGTTAGATTTTTTTTACCCATATTTGCTGTCGTAAAGAGTCTGCAAAGAGCCTTAAAGACATACAACAAAAACAGTTCGAGCATTTCTGACATGCCTGTTCACGCCTGGCTGTAGAAAAAAAAAAAGGGATAGAGGTTCACTCACTTACTTATTTGATCCCAAAGCTTTCAGCTGTATCTCACAGCCTTCTTCAGCATGTGGAGAAGGCTAAAATAGGCAGGGAAATGCTTCTTAAGTGATCACAACACTGTGGTATAAATGATAACGTGTTTCAGTTTTCACTGAGGCAAATTTTTAATAAATTTACATTAAGAGTGTATAAAGTATGCTTATTTGCTTTCGTATAGAGAGTTAGATGAGTCTTTTACATGTAAGGCTGCCTCTAGCAGCAGGAAACAGAGCCTGGCTCTCTCCAGTGGCAACAGTATCAGCCTACCACCACCTAATTAATGCAAAAACTGAAGTGTAAAAATGACAATCCACACCTTTCCGGGTGGTTATGTTCCAAACTACTTCTTGGCTGCGACCGCTAACTTCCTGGAGTCTCTCCTGGTTGCCTGGCAACTACAAGATTAATATTGGACAGAAACTCATCTGGTTTTTGAATCTGAGTTTAGCTTGTGGCCATAGTACGCCAGTGTTTGTTGCCAGTGTCTGATGAACAGGAAAACAGTCTGACTCATTTTTATTCATCCTTTCATTCATTCCAGACTATGCAGAGCCTGCTGTTGCAGCTATTGGACAGAAGGTCGGGTCGACATTCAGACCCTCCACAGATGAGGGCTACACCACCCCCTTCATCCTGAACCATTATGACACCCCTGGCAACCTGCCAGAGTATGCTGAGCCACTTCCCCCTGAACCGGAGTATGCCACCCCATTCAGTGAGCAGCCCTCTGAGTCCAGCCTGCCCACTTTGATGGGGGCGCTTCACAGCAACACACACGGACCTCCTATACCAGCACTTGGTGCCAGGACGACATCCAGCGACGCGCAGTATGACTGCCCCTCACACAGAATGCTGTCCAACGGCTACTGCACTCCTGCTCTACATGCCAACGGGCCACGACCAGTTAGTGTGGTTTACGCTGAGCCCAAGTCATGTGACTCTTTACTGCAGAAGCACACATACGAGGAGCCTTTGTGAGCACAGTAAACTCAGATGCTGAGGAAAAAAAAAAAGACTGTTGAGTTAGAATGTGCCTTGGGACCAGAGGACCATTTGGAAGTGGACACTAAGCTGGACAGTGCTGTCCAGAGTGTACTAATGCTGACAGAGGTGAACTTCTAGTGAGGAGTCACTTTGGACCACTAAGCATATCCGAGAGTACACACTTCTCAGAGTACAGAATAATCTGAGAGCCATGTGGACACAGACATTTCCTTCCAGGAAGTACGTAGTTCCTGTGATGCACAAAGAAAATCCAGGTTCAGTCGTGTCTCAGAGATACTGTGTATTGATTTAATGTTTAATCACAAGCTGCACTTTCAGAAAACACATACAGAGATGTGTGCTCCAGTCTATTTAACAGGTTAATGCAAAAAAAAATATGAATATGTTACTTGTCCTCACAAAACGTTGTATTCACAATGTATAATTTCAACATGTTTTTATATATATTAAAAAAAGAAGACGACATTTAAGAAGCACTACAAATTGTACACTTTAACAAAGTGCAAAAGATGTTGCTATGATCATATATAACCACTAGGTGGCTCTCTTTGAACATCTAACATTAATGTTCTTTGTCTGCTGGTTTTCATTCCTCAGATAACATCATCCATTTTTAACACATATAGTCAAGTAAACATTGACAACAAACATTGGTTTGAAATAAATGCTTGGATTATAGTATAACACAGAAAGGCACAACAGGCAAGGTTGTGCCATTATTAGGAAGGAGGACCAAAGTCCCTGCGATGCAGCCCACTGCTGTCCTTTAGAAAAGACACATACACCTCCACCAGAATTTTTTTTTTTAACTTACACGTGAAAGCCATGCAAAGTCCATTGGATTTTCTCCGATTTTTCAAAATGTGGGTCTTAAACAGTGAAATTACTAAATAACATAATTTAAATAAACTGAAATGACGTTGCCGTTGTTCACACTGGTCACGGTTAGAAGGAAAAATACAAAATATATTTGTATTTAAGATAGAAAATTGTACTTTTTTCTATTACAAGGCATTTTGTATGATAAGGATCAGGTGGCAGAGATAATCCTCCAGTATATCTGAAACTGTCTCAAAAAAATTCTTTACCAAGTTTTGTGGTGCCACATTTAGTGACTTGTTCACTATAATACAACATGGAGAATCAATCAGCTTCTTCCACTGCTGAATAAGGCACAATAAAACAACTGAAAATATAGAAGGTGGCCTGTCGTATGTGAACTTCTATCAAATTATTTTTTTCCATTAGATGCTAGAGAACTATTAAGTCAATAACCATGAGTGAAATTCTGGATACAAGTTGTACAGAATCTCTCCTTGCAATCCTAAAAAGTGTGACAAATCAAATTGTATAAAAAAAAAAAAGAAAAAAGAAAAACTCTAATATAGTCTATATTGTAGCTCAATAAGATGTAGTGCAATATCAGAGACTTTCCAAATTGAATAGAGTCATACTCACCAACAGAACTGCTCTTTCAGCTCTTAAAAACATTACTTACTCTGGTGTTTTGATGGTGTAATGTACCAACAACATTAATTCAGTCTCTGCTGTTACCCCGGACCCTCTCATTTGTGCTCATCTCTTTCCTCTGCCCCCTTCCCTCCTCCTCTCTCCCCTCAGAGGAGTAATGCACCAGAGTCTGGTGTGTGTTCCTGGACGGGGCATCTTTAAAACGCAGGCCGCAGTCTTCACATGCATACTGAAGCGTCTCTCTGTTACTGCCAGGGTTTCCTGCCTCCGACCGGGCAGCAGTCGACACGGGAGAATCTCTGGAATCTGGAGCTGTGTGTGAGTCGCTGTCTGAGCTGTTAGGTGTGTTTAGGCCAACGCTGGCGGGGGGAAAAGTCCTGGGATAACCACGGCCTGCTGCTCCACGAAATGCACCCCTAGTTCCAACTTCTCCGGCATGTTCGGAAGCCAGGCCGTGGACTGTGCGGTAGTGGAAGCGGATCCCAGAGCGGTTGGAGAAGCCTTTCCCACAGAGGCTGCAGATAAAGGGCCTCTCACCTGTGTGGATGCGGGTGTGGATCTTCAAAGCTCCCGACTGGGTGAAACACTTTCCACACTGGCTGCAGCGGTAGGGCTTCTCCCCTGTGTGGGTCCTCTGGTGGGCGCGGACACCTGCTAGATGGGGGAACCCCCTGCCGCAAAATCCACAGGAATACGGCCTTTCTCCTGTGTGAATCCGCCTGTGGATCTTCAGAGCCCCCGACTGGCTAAAACTCTTCCCGCAGTCCGAGCAGGAGTAGGGCCGGGCACCAGTGTGCACGTTGAGGTGGATGCGGAGGTTGCTGTGCGAGTTGAAGGCCCTGCCACACTCTGTGCAGAGGAAGCCGGATGGTTTCTGGGCGTGCTCAGACCGCTGGTGCTGCAGTAGCTGCGACGGTCTTGAAAAGGAAGCAGAGCAGTGCATGCAGGGATGCAGCGACAACAGGGTTGCAGCCGTCCTGCCTCTCTCCTCCTGTTGCTGTGTTTGTCTGTGCTGGTGGCGGCAGACCTGAGAACAGGTGGCAAAAGAGCGCTGGCAAGCAAAGCAGGGAAAAGGACCAGAGAGCTGTGGGGAGTGAGAGTGGGCAAGCTGAGGGCAGGAAAAGCACGAGGTTATAGGACAGTGGTGGTGATGAAAATGATGATGGGCGTGGGTGTGGGAAAATGGGGAGTCTGTGCTGTCCTGTTGGCTCAGTATCTGGGAGCAGGTCTGGAGGCTGCGGTGGCAACACAAGCAGGGAAACATGGAGAGACTGGACAAGGAGCCTGAAGTCGGTCTGGATGGAGGAGTTTCTGAGTTCTGGTCTGGGCTCTGAGTCCCTCTGTCTGCGTCCTCCCTCTGCAGCCGGCTGGACATCCCGGTCTCTAACTCGGAAGTGGTGGTGCTGCTGCTTTGTTCGGTGGTGTCCGGTAAGCACATGCTGAGGCTTATTGGAGCAGTGCTGCTAAGGTCTTTGGGGTGGCACACCGTGTCTGAACGTGGCGATGAGGACAACGATTGTCTGGGTTTTAAAGTCTCAAAGGAAGGTGGAGAAGTGGAGTAAGGGCAGCCAGGACAGGTGCAGGCGTGATGCACATCTAAACGCAAAGGAAACACAACGCACAATGAAAACAATACTAAGAATTTTCTAAGGAAAACGACAGAAACAATCTCCATTTTGAGCTCTAACCTTCTCTTCTGTCTCTGGCCTCTCCCTTCCTCTGTGCGGCCCCATGCTGGACATGACGGCCAGCCTCTGTCTTGTCCTGAGCAGGCGGAGGAAGTTGTAGAGGCTCGAGTGAAGCACCTTTGAACCCCAGAGCAGCAGAACCACCAGCAGCAGGCACGCCCCACGCTGCGTTTAGCACATCTGGATGATCCTTGGATGCGTTTCCAGATGTGATAAGGTCACCAATGAACTGATGCATCTCCATCCAGGAGCACGGGCCATGCTGCGAGGAGCACAGAGAGCATGAGTGCAGGGTGCGCTGAACAAAAGCAGTAAGCAAAAAGTCCAGGTGGCTGTGGACTGACGGTGAGTTAAACGCTAAGGAAACTAATGGCTCCTCTCAACCGCCACGTTAAAGCGTTTTAGCTGAATCAAATAACGGAAGTCGTTTACTTACAATGTCGGTACACTTGTCTTTGTCCATGAGTCAAAACAAACGCAGCTGCTGGCTCAAGAGCAAGATCGACGGCTTTAGCTTGACATCAACGACCTCTGTAATTCAGAGCCCGGGGTTATAAACAATGAAAGTAACGCTGAAAAAAACAGCACGTTTTCCATTACATAATGACATCTGAACTGTATCCCTTAAAACATCTCGTCACCAAGCAGACGTTGTATTTCCGGATTTTTTTTTTTTCCCTCCCCAATCATGTGACGGGAATTGTAGTCTTTTCTTCCCCTCCAAATACAAGATTCACTCGATAAATAAATAAATAATCAAATAAAATAAAAACGAAGCATACGTGATCAGAATTATTTAAAGGGAAATGTGGAAAATAAAGAAAACTACCAGTCAAATTAAAAGAAAAAAGGAGGAGAAGAAGAAGAAAACAGAGGTTTAGAGCCAGAAAATGGGCACAATGGCACGTTGTGGTTGTGGTTCTACAAACTCTGGATTTGTTGAGTTTATTTTGATTTACCAAATTCAATTTACCAAAAACTTTTTAAAGAAGGTTATGTCATCAACACAGCTGAACCATTATCACAATAAGAAGACTCAATAAATAAATACAGAAAGCACAATATACTAAATCCCTATAGAAACAACATGCTGTTCTAATGAGGAATTTTCTGTGTAACAGTGATGATCTTCCATATCCCAGTTTACTGATTTACTGTTTCTCTTTCTAGGTTCACAAAAAAGTAGATCAAAGTCAGGGGTGATCCTGACTACTTACCTTAATCTGTGGATGTAAGGACGCCACACTGTCATTCTCTACAGAGAAGGACCGGGCGATAAAAAAAATAAGATGTCAACAACCTCATTAGATGATATTGCATCAATGACAAATGTTTATTTGCCTTTAGAAAAACATCAAAAGATACCTGCAAACCATAAAGATTCAGCAATGTAAATTACAAGTTGACATTATGTCATATTATTGATCGGTACTATTATTTGCATTGATAAAATATTTAGCATAGTGCTAAAGGTCAAGTGTCTATACACACAAACAAAAAAAAAAAAAAACATCGTTTTGAATTTTCGGCTGAATACTAAGTAATCCAGTGTTTTCATTTAACTTAATACACATCAATAAATCTAAGAACCCAATTTCCCCACACAAAAACAAGTACATAAAAGGTAGGTAGAAATGTGGAATATTTTTTTTTAATCCTCTGAGAAATCCTGCACAATATCGCGCAGATTTAATAACTGTTAGAGTACCATTTAGTTCTCGTGGCCCAAGCCACAAGCCTTACCCAAAAAGCAAAACAACTGGAGCTTGGAATGTTTTGTTACAGAAGAATCAAAACTTTTTCTTCCGTTAAAATAAAAGTCACACAGTCTATTCATACTTGTGGAAAAAAAGTTGAAGGAAAAATCAGCCTTGTCATTTAACCATATTTATGTGACAACAGGTATAGCAAAATAGTAGGTGTGCCCTGTGCAGGGGAGAGAGTGTAACCACAGAAGAAGATTTATTCTCTTTTTTCTGCCCTATTTCATTTCTCCTTGTCAGCACAGACAGGGTGTGAAACGCCAACCTCCATCTTCATTTCTTTCTCCGGCCTCCATGCTGTCAGCTGGTAGGTAAAATACTTTCTGATCTTTGGATGACCAAAGATCAGAATCGGAGCCAGGAGACTGAGGCTCTTTCTTAACATTCATTATTGGTCCAGAGGATGCACTACAAGGAGAGATCCATGGGATCTATTTTTAACTGCTTCATTTCACTATATGTATCTGCCTCTCCTCGATCTGCTTTGACGATCGCTTCTTTTTCGGTGCCGTTAGCCTCTCCTGAGATTTCAAACTCTTCTGGCTCATTTTTAATAGAGTGAAGAGGAATGTCGCTCGAAGCAGACTTAGAGGAGTTACACTTTTTCGACAAATCCAAAGGGGCTTCACAATCTGGATCCTGTTTAATCCCAGTTACCAAATCCAGAGGGGGGTTTAGCAGCACTCCAAGAGCAGCGTTCACTCCAAGGTGTCCCGTCGCTTGAGGCTGGACCTGCATAGCTGGAACTGGCAGTGTCTGAGGGACTGCGGATGGCAGGGGTAGGCTACTGGTTTGAGTTGGACACACTGGAAGAAACATGACAAGTTTAACACCAGGAGGTGGCTCCTTGTCAAGGGTTAGCTTCCATAACCCATCTGTTGGACCAGAGCCAGTGGACACATCCCCTGTCACAAGTCTGGGCCTAACAGAGTCTTTGACAGGTGCAGCAGTGGTGTTTGAAACAACCGCAGGCATAGTGACTGTGCTTGCTGGACTTGATGAGTCTGGTTTTGCATTGAGCTTTTTTGCCTCAGATGAATGGCTCTTTGAGGCCTGACGTTTCTTGGGAGCACTCTAAAATGGGAAAGACAACAAAAACATCCTGATTACCAAATAAATCATACAAAACCTAAGTGTGATATGCCAACACATCCAGCATATAGAGATTTAGAGTAATGCCTCTGTGTTTTGAGTAATAGGCTCATTCCCTTTCTTACCAAGAGTTATGAGAAGATCAATTCCACTCTCTGGTCTGTGTGATCAGTAAGTATGAAACCACCGCTGGCAGCCAGTTAACTTAAGTTAACATAAAGACTGGTTCACTTATTAACATGTTAAATCTCGCTTGAGTCATTTATATAAAACACTAAGTGTAAAAATATAGAGAAAGAAAAAAAAAAACAAATTTCTCTAAACTTTAAACTATTTCTTTAAAACTTACTTGAGGAAAATTTAAGTCACAGTTTGCTGCCACAGTCTGGCAGCTTCTCGTATTAAAAGTTTTGCTCACTAGAAACCAAATCTCAAATTCTGGAAGATAGTGTTCCTAAAAGCATTTGTTTGCTTTAGGTCAAGCAATTTCCATATCCCTGTAGCTTCCTTTTCATAAAGCTGAATCATTCAAAGCTGATTTCATTACACTCAGCTGAAACCAATGGCTTCCTGAAAGGTAGGAAATCTATCTAAAAATACACAGTAGGCTTTAGAAAGTGGGTGGTAGCAGTGTGATGTATTATAGGATTTACCCCACCCGACACTCACCACAGGCTGCGGGGTTTGTCCACAGGTCTTGAGGTGACTGTCATAATTCTGCTGGTGGGGAAAGCCCAGTCCGCAGCTCTGACAAAGGCAGGGCGACTTCCCGGCATGACCGCCCATGTGGGACATTAACAGCAAGGCCGACCGGAACCCCTTCCCGCATTCAGCACATTTCAGAACCCTCTGGTGAGCCCCGGCATGTTTCTTCAGCTCCTCTGGAGTGTCAAACCTCTCTCCGCATTCCAAGCATCTGATTTCGTCCCCTTTAGGCTCCTGATTGCCCCAGCAGCCTGTGTCCTTTTTGTGCTGCTGGAAGTCCTCCTGACTGAGAAACTCTCTGAGACACGCCACACAGTGAATGCGTTCAGGTTCACATTTGTGTTCGCGGTACAGTCTTGCCAGGCGGAAGTGGCAGCGGCATCGTACACAGGTGTAAGGCAACAAACCAAGATGGGAGAAGCTGTGTTTCAGGAGAGCGTTCTTCTTGGTAAAGGTCTTTGTGCAGTCTGTGCATTTAAAACTGCGGTGACATGTTCTCCTCCGGTGCCGTGCGAGGGATTTCGGAGAGGAGAAATTGCGGCCGCATATTTTACACACAACATCCAGCATACATTTGTGTGACTGCACGTGATATTCACACGCCTTCAAGGAAGTAAACACGAGTTTGCACAGGTCACACTCGTAAAACTCGTCCTCAAAGTGAGTTTTCGACAGGTGGTCCGTCAGATCCTCCTGCGACGCAAAGCCCATCAGACAGACGCGGCACCGGAGACGATCCACTTTGGTCTGGGCGTGTGTGCGCAGGTGGACACGGTAGTTGTAAATCTGGCAGAAGCGCTTCCCACATTCAGCACAGCAATATGGGCGTGCTCCAGTGTGCAAGTTCATATGGTCCTGAAGTTTGAATTTGGTGGGTAGCTGGAGATCACAGACGCTACAGCGGTAGTCGCCTGAATGACTCGGCTCTGGGGAAAAGAGAAGGAAGCTCAAAGTGTGCCAACTTAGATCATTATTAAAGACATACACTGAGCAGGCAGGAGAAAAAAAATAATTCTTTTTTTTTTTTCCCAATTTCCCTATGATGTCGGGTTACTGTGTGTAACTTTTTTGCAAAAGTAACTTGACGAGGAGGAAATAAAGTGTTTAGAACTATTTTTAGCTGCGGATTAATACACACTTTGTCATAGTTTTGGTCTTCTTATGGGATTTTCTTTTTTTAGCAATAAGAAAAGTATCCAAATCAAGCCACTTTGCTCTCACCCCAAATATTTAGCTGGCATAATTGTTTTGTTATTGTGTGTAATTTTTGTGAAGAGTGTGTGACTACCAATTTTGTGGTCTTGGAATCAAAACACAAGCGTGACTGAATGACTTTCGCACTAAGACTCTGACATCAGTAAGGACCAATATGTACATTTTACATATTGGATATTAAATTCAAGAAATTTTGCTGCAGCTGTGGTGTTTACATCAGACTAAACGATTCACTGCTGCATACTTGTAAGTCAAATGAATGAGCCATACCATTGTTTAGCCCTTCTTCTTCCTCATAATCCTCTTCGTCATCGACCTCTTCTTCCTCATACACACTAGAAACTTCACTGTCATCTGAGTCAAACTCCACATCCCGCTGCAGCTCTGTGGAACAGTCTTGTGCAGTGTCTCTGTCAAAGACATCCTTCTGTCCGTTTTCTTCCTCTTCAATTATTAGCGGTGAACTGTCTGTAGTTTCCAGTCCAGCAGTGGAATCGTCTGCTGTGGGTTCAAGATGTGCAGTACCTTTGGTCGCTTGTTTATCTTGCAGACTCTGTGCAGGAGTTAGCCTTTCACAAAGCGCTGTCTCGGACGGAGATGTGGCAGAAAACACTGAGGTTTGCTGAATGTTTGGGGTCTGTCTTGCTGCACCTGCTTCCTCGCCATCTACTGACAGTAGTCTTTGTTTGTGTGTGCTTGAATGGGAGGTGGAGCAGAAACGGGGTGAGAATGAGTCTTCAGATGATGTGGAGCGACAGGGTGTTTCTCTCACCGAGGTCTCCTGTGACTGCAGGACGTCCGGAAATCCCAACTCTGTTAGCTGGATATCAATGGTGTATTCAATGGACATGACTGCTGCCTCAGTCAACATGAAACACAGAGAGGGGCACGTGGCCGATTAGCATTTGATACTTCCAGTTATGGTTTAAAGTTTAAAGCACCAAATGTCGCTTATTATTAATGAAACAGACACACAATACTGACACAAATACCTCTTTCGCCCTACCTGTCGAGCGCCTACATCTGTGGCAATTCTTCTGGCGCTTTGTTTTCTTCTTATTTTAATTTTCTACGCAAGTTGGAGAGCAACTTTTATGCGGAAATTTGTTGATGACACACCTTAAACCGCGGCTGGTCATCTCGCTCACCTGGCAGGAGGAGCTGGTGATGGCAAAGCGAGGTTTCAGAACAATGAGACAACAAGCTTTATCCTCGATGCTAGCTGCGAACCAAACGCGTAGTTTCCACGAAAAAAAAACAGCGCAACAAAAAGGTTCGCTTACACGACGTGAGAGAGGCATAGAAAAAATTAGCCGCGTGGCTACCTCCAAACTCACTTATCCCGATGATAAAGAGGAGTTGGGGGGAAAAAGGAAAACAAATGAGGCACCACGAGAAGAGGAAATCAGGCGAGCGCTCGGGCACCCCTAGCGTCTTGGGGCGGTATTACATGTCCAAAATGCAGAACAGGTGTTTTAACAAGAGGACGACTTTACCTGTAACTGTGTACCTGTGTGAGCAAATTTGAGCGAGATTACCAACCTTGCAAAACACGTCCCAGATCCCCAGAAACCCGCAGATTTCATTAAAATGCTTCCATTTATTTTTCTGCGTGTCAAGTGTTTAACACATGAGAAGGTCATATCTTTCAGTTATAAAGGAACTATAAGGCTGAAATCATTTTCATTATCCATACATCTGATAATTATTTTCTTTAAGAACTTACATGTACTAAATGGCAGAAAATAGTGGAAAAACAACACTTTAACACATTCAAATTGCTTGTTTTTTTCTCTGATAGTCAAAAACCCAAGTTTACTTTTCTGTTAATTGCCTATTCAACTAGTGTTTTCAGCTGGTAGAAAACTGAATAGAGATTCTTTATAGTAAACCAGGGGCATATCTATGAGGGGAATAAGAAGAACTATATATAAAAGATATATATAAAAGACTCCAAAAACTGTGATGGGTGGGGGGGTGTTACTGTAGTAAACAAATGATGATCTTACAAAATATGACACAGATTAAACAACACAACAGTATATCAAGAAGATCTACATTTTTAATAATATATTACTCAATTATAAAGTAATATATTATTATATACTGACAAGCACTTTTATTCTGATATTACTATTATACGATTATCAACAAGAATATTGAAAGTACTATCATGCGTCATACTGTTGCAATATTACTGATTATTATTGTCACTGTGGTGTCAATTCTAACTACTTTATACTGTACACTACGTATTTAATATATAGACATGCATGATATTTTCTAAGCTAATCATACATACACTATCTGTGAAATAGGGACAAGAAAGTTGTTCTAGGAGTAAAAGTAGAGTGAAGCAGAAATCAGACACACTCGGGTAAAGTGCAAGTAACTTGAAACTGGAGTAACTAAGGAAATGTACTTAGTTACTTTCCACCACTGCAAATGTCTGATACAAAAGGAAAGAAACAGGCAATTGCAGTAAGTTTAAATAAATGTCTTATCCAAGAAGAGTACTAAACACATTTCATAGATCATTAAATCAATAAACATAATTCATTTTGGGTTATCATCGGTGGAAAGTTGTTTTAAAAAAAGGTTCTTTAGCTTTAACAATAAATTGATTACTCAGCAGTTTTATGGTTCAGCTGCCCGGTGGTAAAGATACACACCAGTAAATCAGGGGCTCTCACTGACATGGCCTTCTGATATCTTATTATATTCTGTAGGTTACTCAAGTATTACTAGCTCTACAAACTAACAAAGTTCTTCTCTTTTTCAAGCATGCTGCTGTTAGACAGAAAAGAGTAACATTAATGCTCAACAATTAGGCAAGGCCCATTCTAAGAATACAAACCATGTGATCACCACATACAATAGAGGACCACATTTCAGGTTGTGTTCCTGAATTAGAAGTGAGAACAAAGACCAAAAAGCAAGTTATTTCCTCAGCAGCGTCCCTTGGGATAGCATGTTTTATTCGTTTTTTTTTTTTTTCTTTGCGGTGTCCAGACACATTGCAGTGGGTAGAGAAACAATCCAATCAGTGAATAACACATGATATACACAGTTCCCCATAGGACTCGAGGGCATTAAAGAGCCATGAGTTCCAGTTCAGAAGTGTCTAAGACATGAAACATCATTCTAATAAGTGAAAAAATAAAGGAGAAAATTTTACTGTAAGACAAATCAAGATTATAGTGGATCATTTCTGCCCACAGGCCAAACACTCCACATTGAATCTGGAGCACTTGGCCAAAAATAAAATTTTAGCTGAACTTAATTATGTTATTTTAAAATTCTTCCTCAATGAGGCTTAATTTAGAAAGGAACATAATCAAAATATTAAGTGTAAAAAATGCACAATATGAACCAGAAGCTGTACATAACACATTTCTTTTGACAAACTGTCTACACATTCAAACATAGTATCTTTACTAGGCATCTAATTTGCTTCAAAATACGTACTTACCCAGTCTGTTCTGAAAAAAATTGGAAAAAAAACATGTTTTACCACAAAGTGAGTTAAACAACTCAAGACACCAAGTAATAAATTCAAACCACACGCATTTCACGCTTTAAAAAAAAAAGAGGAAAAAAAAAGAAACAAATCATTTAAAAAGTTAATCAAAAGTTTTTTTTTTTTTTTTACAAATAAACTATGTTCTGTGACAAAGGGTGTAATAGATGGATTTAACAACATTTGGTTAGTCAATTTAGAAGATGCATCTGTCCATAATTTCATCGGCTCATAATCAAAACTCAACTTTAAATCCAAAATTTGCTAAAACGCCATTCTCACAACCATTCCAAACTCATCTGAAACCATGATCTGGAGCATCAGATATCAAATGTTAAAAGAAGAAGAAAAAAAAAAAAAAAAAAAAAAAAAAAAAAAACAATTCCTGACCAAAACCTTCAAAAACAACACACTTTCCGCAATGTTCCCATGCCTAAATTCTCTCTTTGCACTTAGGTTTTCAGGCTTTTCCTCTGG
>JBBMJY010000025.1:13622289-13663449 GCA_037833715.1 Toxotes lorentzi | reverse complement strand
AGGTTTTCGAAACTCCTTTTTCCACCCCGTTCCAAACTCCTTTGGAACCCGGGTTTGGGGTCTCAGGGGGGAAAGGGGAAAAAAAAAAAAAAAAAAAAAAAAAAAAAAAAAAAAAAAAAAGACAATTCCTGACTAAAATCTTCAAAAACAATACACTTTCCGCAATGTTCCCATGCCTAAATTATCTCTTTGCACTTAGGTTTTCAGGCTTTTCCTCTGGGTGGCTTTTCTGGTGAGCTTTCAGTGTGCGCTCACGGCCAAAGCTCTTCCCGCACGCTGGACAGGCAAAGCGACCAACAGCGTGAGCCCGTGACATGTGGGCGTCCAGCTGCTCAGGACGGGCAAAGCTTTCTTCACATTCCTCGCAAGGATGGGCTTTCCGTGGGGTGTGTTTCTCCTTCTTGTGAGCGCGGAGCTGAATCAAGCCGGGGAATGTGAGGTTACATTCAGGACAGGGGTGCTGACGGGGTGGAGCTGAATCTGCTTTAGCTTTCTTCTCCTTTCCAGGAGCTTGACTGTCCTCCTCGGGACTCTTCTTATCTTCCGTTTCTGGTTTTGCTACTGCTTTAGAAGGACGGCCTCGCTTTGCTCCACCTGCTTTTCCCTTTTCCTCTGCTGGGGCTGCTGTTGACTCTGATGTGCTGCTGGCCGTCACTGTCTCCTCAGATGCTTCCGCCTCATCCTTCTTTTTCCGCTTTCCCTTTTTCTCAGCAACAGCTGGGTCTTCAGTTTTTGCAGGCCGTCCACGTTTCTTGGCGGAAGAAGCGCTGCCATTGCATTGCTGACCTTCAGGGTACTGCTCCTGGTGAGCTACCAGCTCTGACTCTGTTTCAAAGCCCTGACCACATTTCTTACAGCGATGGGTTTTCGCAGGGTCCTCCGGCTGTTCTGTAGTCTCTACATCTGGGCGGGGATGCTGGGTCAGGCGATGAGTACGCAGGAGGCCAGCACTCCGGAAGGTTTCATTGCAATCTTTACACACCAACTGTTTCTCTGGACACACTTGTCTTCTATGGGCTGTGAGCTGCATAGGTGAGAAGTAAAAAGTTAAACAGAAACATTAAGTACAAACTAGAAGGTGTTTAATATTTGAGCTAAAAACATAGTTTAATTGGTATAAGAAAAACTAATTTCAATTATGCCCTGAGATTTTGGCATTCATGCTTTTATTCAGTATAAATATTTTCTAAAAAGAAAAAACCTACAATAATAATATACTCACTTCAGAGAAGGTCTTAAAGCTCTCCTTGCAGTGAACGCATTTGAAGGGCTTGTCATCCTTGCTGTGTGTTGGCTGGTGCTGGGTCAGTTCTTCAGATGACTGAAATGTGCGGTCACACACATAGCATGTGAACAATGTATTTCCCTGTAAAGAAAAAAATAAAGAAGAGCAAAAGTTAAATCAATTCAAGACCCAGAACTACTTGTGAAATGTTAAACGCAAGTGTATCAAATTCAGGACAACTGATGTACAGGAGTTTGCCTTGGATTATCAATCAATCGATCGATCAATAAAATGCATATGCAGTATAGACACGGTGCATTTATGAGTGAATTCAAGCAATATGAAGTTCTCTCTCTCTCTCTCTATAAATAAATATATATATATATATATATATATACATACATACATGTATATATATATATATGTATATACACATTTTACATCAATCTCTGTTTCACTAATAAACTAACTACAAGAGCCCAAACAGCATGCGAAGTTAGTTCACCTCTGCTTATGGTTGTGACCATAAATATGTTTAAAAACATAAGGCGCCTAAAACATAAAAACACTACTTCTTTACCTATTTGAGTACTTTAAAGCATAGACAATTAGAAATGGGAGGAAAAAAAGCAGACGGATCACAACATAAAGGTCATACAAGTTATTATAAGGATGTAAGGTTGAAAACAGATTGTGCTTACCAAAACCTAACATAAACACTGATTGAAAAGTCTTTTTATAAGGATAGTGTGATAGAGTAACACAAATTGTCACCATTTGTAGTGAAATGAATGAACTGATATTGTGAAGCTTACCTGCTGAAGCTGTTGCTTATACTCTTCCCGGTGACTCTTCTTCATGTGCCTTTCCTTGGCTTTGGCATTGCAAAATGTGATGAAGCACTGGAAACACTGCAGGTTTTCATGCTGGTCTGGAAGGTGGAGAGGTGGAGATTTGAAAGTTCATACAGGAGATCATACAAAGACAACGTTTGACTGAGTACAAGTTGTGGCTGCTGTACAACTTACAGGATTGAACAGAGGGTGCAGGAGGTCCATTCAAAGTGATGGGTTTGTATGGTTCTGCTGGCTTTTCAGGGGGAACTTCAGGAGGTGGATCTGGTAATCCCCGTCCCATCACTATCTCCTCTATGTTCAAAATCTCTGAGTCCATTCTGAGATACTGGCTTGTCTTAGCAGGCACTCACAACAAATTTTCTAAATTTGAAAAAGGGAAAAAATAAAGACAAAATTACAGAAAGGCTACACATCAGGTGGAAACAACAGCAGTGTGATTAACACCGGATAACACTGTTATCAGCCCACAATGTCCAAGTTTACGTTAAGAGCTAGTTATGTTCAACAGATGACAACATACAAGTAATCTGCCGTACTAGTTAGGCGAGGTAACTCTAAAGAAGAGGTTTACAGAAGCCGATTTGAATGTAGCCTAAGGTTTGTTTAACTATTAGTCCTGTTTCCCCACGGAATTCACTCCAAGTTTCAGCTCGTCCTCGCTAACGTTAACGTACGTTACTGCTGCCGTTAAGGCCCATAGCTAAGCTATCTAACTGCATGCAAGCTTATGAGCATCCGGCCTTCGGTTAGCTCCTTTAAAATACCCTAACGGGTATACCTGGTAAACCGGGGCCGTTTGTAGAAAAGATGAGTGCTTTAGTTTAATGTATGTGCACGTAGCTAGCGCCAAACGTAAAAAAAAAAAAAGAAAACAGGCTATCGAGCGGGCTAAAGCTAGTTAGCAGTTAGCATTAACAACACGGACTGCCATTCAAAGGAGATTGAACACTTTTCGTGCTTTTTCTCCCACCAAGTTTAAACTAATTGTTTAGCGCTTACATGCATCTTCCACGAATCATTATGACGTACGTAAATATTTGTTCATATAGCTAATTATTTGTATAACAAATACAAAACTGAGTAGACGTTTGCGTTACCTCTAACCGCTCTTTGAAGGTAGTTTGACTGAGAGAGTTCACCCCACAGAAATACGACGCACAGATCGGATCACTCACTTCCTGGCGTATGGTGTTGTGACAGCCCTTGGTACAACTAAGATGGCTGCCGGAGACTCTTCGATACTGTGTTGTTATCAGGTTGTTATGGTTTCATGTTTAGACTAAATGTTCAAACATCGAGTACAAATGTGCCGAGGTGTTCCGTGACTGATACAGATACGGGGCAGCACTAGTGAGTGCGGGATGAAATACAAACCTTTCATGGAAACGAAGCACGATTTCAGCTGTGTAAACTACTACAGCAGTGTAAACTACTACATTAATAGTAAAACATTTTGCTTTTAAAATGTCACCACACCTGTTAACACACCACATCAATTCATAAAATGAGCTAAAACACTCAACAGTACTGATATGTATTTATGAGCTTAGAGTTCAGCCAAACTCATTTTCTATCGAGTCTGATTCTATGATTGATCTTCGTCACGTGACACAAAACAACTCCGTGAGTAGTACTTACGGTAATTTTCATTCACTCTACTCTAACAGTTTTGTTTATATTCCTCTCCCATACGGATCCACGCAGCCCATTCTATGAAATTACTGACTGCAAGTTCACACACTCACGAAGGAGTCATTAAGTAGTGCGACCATCAATGTAAACTCTAGCCTATTTTACAATATCGACTTATTGTCTCAACGTTTCTAAGTCAATTTCCAACATATCTGGACCGTCTAGACAACCATCTGTTTCTACAGTGTATTTGTTAGACCATATCTCTCTACCTGAGCAAGTTGGAATATTCAGTTTTCAGTAATTTACAGCTTTTTTTCACTACTATTGCACAGGACCAGTACATATTGGAGTATGGTCCTACTGCATTTTTGCTTTTGGATTTATAAATTTTAACAAGACATTTGCACGTCACAGTAGGAACAGCACAGGTTTCAACATGAGTCGTTTTTGTTTATTGTTCTCTTGTTACTTACTTAATCACATGCATGTTTACATAGTTTTTTATGGTAAATTAATATTTATAATGCAAATTCTCTAAAGGAGGTTATCACTGCATGCACAGATGACAATATCAGTCCTATTGACTTTTTATTGATACTCTTTGTATAGGTAATCTCTATATATTGTAGATCGAGTCATTCACTCCTATTGCAAATAATATAAATAATAATGGCTCAATTCCATGTAGCTGCTTCAGTTTCATGGTCCTGCTACTGTGCACACTGGCATCATTAATGTTACTGTCAGCATTTTCACAAAAAAAGAAGAATCAAAAATGCTTGTATTTTTTTATGTGTTTTTTTTTATTATTTTTCTGAAATTCAAATAAATAATGTTTAAATTCAGAGAGCCAAAAACAAGCTCATCATGGAATGCAAATCAGGTCAGGTTAAAATAAACAGTAAAAAATATCATGGTAACTACAATTTCATATTTTACTATTCTCTTGCAGAACAAAGTGTATGGCTATGGTTTTTTATTTTTAAACATTTCCTCCTGAAGGCAAATTCATTTTTACATTTGCTCAATGACATAATAAGCCACATCACAAAGCATTTGTTTTTTTGTTTTTTTAAAACTGCAGCACAATAATCCTACAAAAGAATGACACCGGCAGTGAAAGGCATCATGGAAAAGTTGTAAGGACGGAGGAGATATTACCACTTTTTTGATTAGCTGGGTTTACATACATCAAAAGCACAGTTACATTCTAGATCAGAAAGTAAGATGTTAAAAATGGAGGGTAAAGACTACTCTTTTCCCAAACTCCCTTGATTGTGAAAATTCAAAAAACAGTTGTGGTTGCGTGAGATACAAAGAAAGACACAGCACTTAAGGCATAGCACTCGAGATGTTCTCTGACAGTCCCCGAAACGACACCTGCCCCCTTCTCCCTCCACAAGCTGCTCGGGCCAGTGGCCTGAACCATCGTACCGGGTGGCTGCATCTGGCAGAGGACTTTCCTCCACCAGGCTGGGATTCGGGGTTTCATTTCTCACATTGGCCTTTTCTGTAGGGGGCTGAGGGGGAACCGAGTCCTGGGTATCAGATCCACTGGAGAGGATCAAAGCCTTGGACACCTCCAGTCTGAAGGCCATGAGAGTCAAAGGTGCAGACACTGCCCTTGGATCCTGTCGGTACAGGAGCCAGGAGTTGACCAAAGCCAGATCTGTTAGATACCAGAGCACTGCTTGAGGCCAGCAGGTTGGGGCTGAGGCAGTGAGGGGAATTGGGTAAAGAGTCCGCAAATCTCTGTTGAGACGAGCCGACATCTGGGCTTTCTCAAAGTTGTCAATGAGAGAAGCCATGTTCCTCTGGCCATTTCCCGCAGTAGAAAGTATGAAGCCGCAGTGTGATCTGCGTAACATCAGCTTCCCATCTGAGCTCACAAACTCATCCCCAATCTGTCCTCGTGCTCCCCCCACCCTGCCTGCACCATGAACCCCGGCAACTAGTAGGCGTTCTAGCATTGCAGGGGTGGAGAGTTCTTGTTTGCAAAAAAACACCATGCTACCTTTTGGAACCATTTTTTCTACAGCATCTTCTTTGTCTGAGAGATCCAGTTTAAGATCCACATGTAAGAGTAAACCGCCAAATCCAATTAATGTGGTGCAGTGAAGAGACAATTTGTTATTGTGCATCCTCCCAGTCAAAGGAAGTAGATATTGATCAACTGCATAATCACCTTCACTTCTCAGTGACTGGCAGCCTGCTTTGAAATGGCACAGTAATGGCTGAACTTTCCACAGGGGATCAGTCTGAGTCTGAGCACACTCATTTGGCTTGTCACCTTGGCATTGCCCGTCACTATGCTGAGAAATTACACACTGTCTGCTTGAGAGAGTTTTACCTTGATGTCCATTTTGAAAGTCGGCATCGTGTCTCCCTTCCTGAACATTACCACAGACTGGATCCTTTGCCGGAGAAGCCAGCTTCAGCATGCAAGACAACTCGAGGAAACGTGAAAGCGGCATGGCTTCGGCAACTAAGGGCACCTTAGTCAAGTCCTCCCAGTAGAGCCTTGGACTGGGAAACTGAAAAGTAATAAGAGACTAAATAAATCAGAACTCTTGGTGGTCTTGCATCCAATTAACAGAGCCAAGTAATAATTTGAGAAATCAATCAAACAGGAAGACAAACCTTCAAAGTTCCCATTGCAATGTGGATCCCAACAAACCGTGCGACCTCTCTGGCTGTGAAGGGGTTAGGCATGCTGGATAGTTTATTTGTGCAATTGGCAATTTCTACCCAGGTATCCCAACCAAAGTACTTGGAGAAGTAATCAATGGGCTCTCTGGTGCTGTTTTCATCTCTTGGTGCCTGGATCTGGCTCGATGAAGCTGGAAAACTGAGGAAGACAATGAAAAAAAAACATCATGTGCAAGCGAAGGACCACATACAAGAGCAAAACAATTACCATGTATGCAACCATTACATGAGTACCAACTTTTTTGTTTTTTTACATATTAATCTCCAAAATCTTTAGTTTTCCCTTAATTGTCCCATTTTATGTTATAAGAATAAATATCATTTCTGCACAGTTTGACATTATTATTGAGCCAATATATGTACTTTTACATGTTTTTGCAGCATTCTGTGAAGGTTTGTAGACTTAAAAAACAATTATTTCTACAGTACTTTTGTGATGTTTGATCTGGCTGTTGAGTGCCGTTGGTTTGGTTCTTGTAGAAATAGGCCATCACTTCTGCTTCTGAGTCAAGCTGAGGATCAGACAGTTCAAAACCACCCACGTCCTCTTCATCAGAACTCCGGAGAAGAAAGTCCCGAAGGTCTGGTGGATGAGGCCAGTCAGCATCTGCAACTGCTGAAAGATGAGTTATTTTATAGAAACATCTATATTCAACAATTTTCGATGAATAGCTGAAGGTCACTAATAAAGTCGCTACCACCCTATGGTGTTTTTAAAACAGAAAACAAACCATGTCCATCTGCGCTGACCCCTGGTTCCGATAATAGTCCTCTCACTCCTGTTTCCTGGTAGTCTTGTGTGGCATGGCTCCCTTCAGCTGTTGTCAACATGTTCAACATTAAAATAAGGTCTTCCAATACTGTGTACTGGGAATATAACTAGAAAATGCAAAGACTCACGTAAAGTACTATCTGCAGTTAGATGCTCTATCTGGTGGGCAGCACCGGATCCCTCAGGGGTTAAACTCCCTGTGCTGGCTGGAGTGGCTCCCAGAAGAACCTCCCTCTCCTCCTCCTTCACCGGGTAGAAGATACACTGGTTGGTGTTGAACTCCGGAGTGACGCGACAGTCCCTTGTTGTCTCCCCACTTTCCATTACTGAAAACACAAGTCCAAAAACGTCATTCACCAACTCTGAAAAGATAAAGCCCTGAAAAGGCAGCACACCATGAACTTATCACCACACAGCCTTATTTATTTGTCACCTGTTTTTTTGAAAATCATCTATATGAAATGAGGAATTAAATTACATAATTCTATTGATTGCATATATTTTATAATCTACAATAGATTATAAGAACAGTTTTACATTTTGGCAAATATGCTTAATTGATTTCTTTCTGAGAGTTGTGAATGTTGATACCACTCTTGTGTCTTTGTGTAGTAGAAGTGTAGAAGTATAGAAGCAGAGCCAACAATACAACTGAAAACCTCACTATTTATCATGTTGTGTCTCTTTTGTTCAAACTTTACATAAAATGTAATGTAGAGACTAAAGAACAATTTGTAGTTTTAGTTACGTTGTCTAACTATTTCTTGACAATTTATCAACCCTTCCCTGGTACTTGCAGTGTGCCCCCCTGGTGGCCTGGCCTGTGACAGCAGTTGTTGGTCAAGAAAAATCTACAGAACAGTATTTGCCTTAAGACTACAAATTACATTCTTTGTTTGGAGCTGTTTCCCACTACTTCCTGTCATAATACTAAGCTAAGCTAAGCTAATTGCCCCTGGCAATGGCTCTGTACCAAATACCCAGACACGAGAATGGTGTTGATCAAATGAAAAAGTAAATCATCATACTTCCTAAAATGCTGACTTATTGCTTTAAAATATCACTACAGTATGCACTAATACTTACATGGAGTGGCAGTGTTTTCATTGTTCACTGGCTCCACATTCCACCTGATGTGTCTGCTGCCCTGTGAGGCCTGAGCCTCATTCAGCATGAGGCTGCTCTCCTCCTTCACCAGAACAGTCCTTATATCTCGATGGTGCTGTGGCTGTACGCTTGCACTCTGTCTAATGTGACAAGTGGGTGCAGCCAGCAACGGATCTGAGATATTCTCTTCAATCTTGATCTCCTGGCTCCCAGGGACCTGTGTTTCATTCTCGGCAAAGCTGTCCATATCCTGGAATGAAAATGCATTTTGTAGGACTGTAAAGTTAAATTCGTTATTCACTGTTAAAGTATGGTGTTTGCTGGCACTACTAGTATCTCACCTGTCTTTGATTGCTCCTTGTGGTCATCAGGCGTGACTCTTTGTCAGCAGTCTCTCTCTGTCTGGAGGTGAGGAACTTCTCTAGTATAATGCCTGGAGACTGTTCAGTCTCCCTGTCATGTTCCTCTCCCCCCTGCAGCCCTCCTTCATTCATTACAACCTCAACACTGGTGGTAACTGACTCCAGCTCAAACACGACTTGCTCTTCAGGAGATTCCTCTAATGAAGAGGTACCAGAAGGCAAACCTGCGGCAGCATCTGTAGCTTTGCTGGCCTCAGATTCAGAATTGGTCTCTAGCTGTGAAATCTTTGTGCCCATCTCCCCTTCATCATGAATTTCTGAATCAGAGGTGACAGGATGTTGTTCATAAACTACCTGACAGTCATTTTGTTCTTTTTCTGATTCTATTCCTCTGACAGTATCTCCACCTAAAACTGTCTTAGATATCACGCCCCTTTTTAGACGTCCTGTTCCTCTTCTTCTACCCCTTGCAGCATTCCTTCTTACAGCTCCTTTCTCTCCTTCTTTTTTCCTCTGGACTAACATTTCTTCTTCTTCTTCCTTGATCTCTACTTGATGCGTGGAGCATGACACAGTCTGCGAGGTGAGACTTTTTTCAGTTGTTTCATCAACTTGCCCTGGTGCTACAAGGGTTTCAATGTTTCCACCCTGAGAATGACAAATTCCCTTTGATTCATTTTGGTGAACACTGTCTTGAGAAGAAGTTGGATCATCTCTTTCATTCTGCTCCCCAACAGTGACTAGATCTACCTCGAGAAGTAAGTCCTCCTTAATGTCTTCATCTGTAGTAGCCTGGACCTCTGATCCTAAGCTGGGATGCTTTGGGGAACCTTCTTCTTGCTTGGCCTCATCCAGTGCCAAAGGCTCTGTCTCCAAACCTTTTGTGTCAGTAGAGGTACTTAAAGCGGATTCATATGTGAAATTTGGAGAGGTCTCACTATTTTTCAACTGATCAGATTGTCTGTGAACTTCTTGGAAGGTATAAGACTGATCATCTGCTCCTGTTTTACTTCCACCCTTATCTTCATAGGCACTCACTTCAACATCTGGAGGAGGAACAGGTAAAGATGGGGATGGAATCAAAGCTGGAAAAGAGAGCGTTTGCTCCCTGTCTTCTAATGCCATCTCTCCTATTTCAGGCTCAGTATCCCAGTCTGCAGCAGTATTAATCACCCCAACAACCTTATCATGCTCTTTTGGAAGCTGGTAAAGATCCAATCTTGAGACTCCTTCAAAGATGTTCCCATTGGTGTAAGTGAGACCGGGACTCTCTACAATATGCACCATGGCCTTGTGCTTCTGAAGGGACGAAACTTCACTAAATCTCTCCCCACAGTCCTTACACTCTAAGGCACGTTTGGAATGAGAAGAAGTTATTACTCCTTCAGTCTCTACCTTCGAGGAGGTTTTGCGTTTCCTGGTGGTCTTCGGCTTGGTGGGTAGAGTCTCAGGTGGTCGATGGGAAACCTGGAGCGAGGACAACAACGAAAGAGCTTTCTGGTTCTTTTTGGGTCTCCCTCCTTTTTTCTTACTTTCTCCTGTGAGATTATTTGTAGACTCCCTTGTTGGGTGCATGTTGTCTTTGATCTGTTGAGGCACTGTTTGGGACTCATGAGGCGAGGCTTCCTGCGTCTGCCCTGATGCCTTTGAAGGGTCCAACTTGTAAACCTTCAGCTGGGGCTGTTTATGGCCTTTCAGTAAAAGTAGAGAGTCTTGTGTTATGTGTGGGCCAGGTATGTCTGCTGTGCCTGCTTTTGTACTGACTTCTTCCTCTTTTGCTAGGTTTTTCTTTCTCTTCCCATCTTTTTCATTCTTGGGCTGATCTTTTCGCATCATTTTTGCGTGTTTTTTCTTTTTTAATACAGGTGACGATACAGTTTTGTGTTCACTTATGTGTGTCACACCTTCCCTGGCTACTTCTTTTTGCTTTTTCATTTTCTTTTTTCCTGTATCTTCTTTGATTTGTTGCCCCTGTGGGTCGTGGGTAGATGAACGTGATTTTATCTCAGCTGTAGATACAATATGTCCTACCTTCCTGTCCTTTTTCCCCTTTCTTCCCTTCTTCTGTGATGCTGCTTTTTTCTCTGAAAGATTTGTTGTTATCTCTTCCTCTTGTGTCGGCTGATGCTGCTGTGATGACTTCTTCTGTTTCTTGTTTTTTTTCTCTTTGCTTTGTGGACCAAATTTAACAACAAGATGAGACTTTTTTGTTCTTTGGCGTTTGGCAGGTTTGGCATCAATTTGTAAATCATCCTTGTGTAAGGATCCGACCAGCTCTTGCATGTATCCTTGAAAGAAAAATGCCCTGGCTGGCTTTCTTTTCCGCACTTTCACCAGCTCTTGAGCTGACATTACATTTAGAGGTAACTCAGAGATCTGTGGCACCTGCTTGGTCTCTAATTGTGATGGAACCTCTTCTTTAGCAGTCGTGTCCTCCACTTCAGACAGGTTATCCAACTGCTCCTGAGCCTCCTTGCAATCTACTAGTAATTTCTCAGATGGTTCTTGATAAGATGGCACTTCTTTAGACTTCTCTCGTGTCTCTTGAGGTGCAGCTCCATCCATCACATGGAAGACTTGATCCAGATTTGAAACAGTTTGAATCTGTGAATCAACCTCTTCTTTGGGATTTGTTTCAGATTCACTTGGAGTTTGTGTAAGTGTGTCCGGTGGAACAAAAGGGCAAGAGGGAAAGTCCTGTTGCTCTGTTTGTAAAGGTGTCAGCTCCAAATCAACTGTAGACATAAGTGGTGGGACTGACAGGCTGGTTTCCTGCTCATCTATTACAGTCTGGACTGGAATCTGATCAGCAGTCTTCACCAATTCAGTGGTTGGTGCGAATGAGGAGGATGGAATTTCATTTTGTGGCACAGTTTGGGATTGTTCCAGCTCCAAAGTTGGTATCAAAGCAGGGGTAAGTTCTAATATGACTGTTTGCTCAAGGTTTTGTTTGAGGTCAGGTACTTCATTCTGACAGACCATTTGGTCAGACTGAATTGCACTTATCTCTGGCTGTTGAAGGATATGATGCATCACCTCTCCCTTGGGTCTCTCGTTTTGTTCAGTCTGAACAAGTGTTAGCTCTATATTTTCACCTGCAGCTACGTGGGACCCTAGTTCTGAGAACGAGGGGTTTTCCAACTGTCCATCTGGCGTAATGGGTTCCAGTATAATTGTTTGTTCCATTGAATCACATTGGTTGTTTGAACTGTCCATTTCAACTGTCTTAGAGTTGGACTGTTTCAGTCCTATAAAATCTATCTGTGGCGGGCTAAGATTCAAATTCACTGGTTCTGCCAACTGCGATACCTGCTGCACTTCCAGTGGTGGGGCATGAGGTGGCACCTGCCCCAATATGACAACTTGGTTCACTTTCTGCACATTTCCTAAAGATTCAATAAGTCTCCGAATCTGCTCTGTGTCAATATTGGCATCAACTTTTTGTAGAGGTCCATTAGGCTCCACCTGAAGTAATGCTGGTTGACAAATAGATATCGGAGTGATGATGGGTGTACTTTGTTTCACGTGGTCCCCAACTGTGATGGAATTACCAGCCGCTGCAGGCAACATACTGTGCTTAGTTTTCATATGATGTAGACGTGTCTTGGTACTCTTGAAAGTGGCCTTGCATATGGAACAAGAATACTTTACTGTAGAAGCACCTATGGATAAAACAGGGGAAAAAGCTGTGATGCATTGTGGTATACCATGAAAAGAATGGCATATTTCCTGCCACCTGACAGCTTTCAATAATTAATTAATTTTCTAACTGAATCAGAAAAATAAGACTGAGAATTTCTTTCCACGCTAGTAGCTCTATGGCGCTGGCCATAAATTAGCTGTTGAGATATTTCAGTCTGGACCAAAGTCATGGACTAAGATTATTATCCCTAGAACCATGTTACTCGAATAGGTAGAAAAGTATGTTACCAGTTTAATGTCTAAAATCATATAACATCCGTAACATGGAAATTTTCTTACTATCATTTCTCTTCAGCTGTGCTTCAGCCCTGGTGTCTCCCTCCTCTTCCTCAGTTCCCTCTGGCAAGTGCGACAGAATATGTTTCTGCAGAGCTTTGGACATGGTGAACCGTTTTCCACACTCCTTGCAAACATACGGTCTCTCTCCAGTGTGTGTGCGACGGTGATACTTCAGCAATGTCAGCGTTTTGCACGGCTTGCCGCAGTCAGTGCAGGCGTAACCGTCCCGGCCAAAATGAATTTTTTTATGAAGGGTGAGCTCTGATGACTTGTTGAAAGCCAGACTACAGATTGGACACTTGAAGGGTTTCTTCTCTGTGTGGGCTTTCTGGTGGGTCATGAGCTCTCTGGAGTTTGTGAACTGGCGGTCACAAACGTAACAGGCGAAAAGGGCATTCCTCAGTATGCACTGCTCATATTGTGCTGGGTGGCTCAACTTCAGATGACGCTCTTTGCTCTTGTGATCGCTGAAAATTATGTGGCACTCGATGCACTGAAGGGAGAGCTGAGTAGCTAGAAGGAAAAAAGGGCAGGAAGGGAAGTAAGTTAACATGTAGCATACATTCATTTTGTTAGGATAAAGACAAGTATTCATAGAAACAATAAAAGGAAAGTGTGAGTTAACTGCAGCTCAATCCATTTAGGTCAAAAGTCCTACAATAAATGAGGCATCTTAAGAAATGGAAAGGCTAACCCTAACCCTAACCCTTTATAGAGTAAACAGAGTTTTTAAATGGCAAAAAAAAGTAGTGATACTAAATACATGCGAGTATAAAAAAAAAAAAAGACATATTAGATGATTGCTTTCATGATTGCATAACACAAACAAGATATTTTGATGAGAATCTTTTAAATTTGTGACAGCAATAAGCACTTTGGAGGATATTTTGCATTTATCTATCTCTGGTGGACCAAGATATGGGACCAAGATTTAGTATTTAAAAATATATATGTGATAAGCTAATATAGGTCAATATCTCAGCCAAACTAAATTATTGGTCCAGGTCTTATCTGCAGTATTTTGTTCTTTTCATTATTTTCGCTGCTATTACTCTTACATACATTGCCATGTTGATATCCCTGTCTGCCATTCTTCTTGTACATATGTGTATACCCAGAGACATCTTCTTTGATTTTCTGTATTAGATATATTTTTATTTTTATCTATATCTATATTTTATCTTTATATATAAAATTGTTTTTTTTTTAATTACATACAAGCACCTTGGAGGGAATGTACCACTGTAATTTTGTTAGACATTGTTCAATGACAATAAAGGCTATTCTATTCTCTTCTTGTAAACTATTCATTATACAGTAAATCAGGAAGTGTTTGTAAACCAGGAAGTGAAAACATCGTATCTGGTAAGTACACAGCACAAAATTACATTTGTGCACATATTACTATAGTTACTGCAGATACTTTTATTTGAGTATTGTAGGCCTATATTAAATCTAAAACCGACCAACATGGTACTGTAAAAAAAAAAAAAAAAAAAAAAGAATCACAGTAACTTGATTACTTAATTACTCAAGCAATTAATTAATTAATGCTAATGTAATATATCATAATATATTTATTATAGTCTAGTATCCTCCATTTATACAGTGCACCGCTGTAAACTGGGATTTTAGAAAACACTAAACCTCTGAATCTAAGAAATGTGACTGCTCCATGTGTGATCCTAAATTCATTGTAATAACCAAACACCAAATTGGTCTCTCAGTCATAGTCCGGTTGACACAGAACAACACACCAATAAGGTAGACTACTCACATGTAAGAGGCACAACCAGTGGCTTGGACATGTCTATTTTCAGAGGGTCTATCATGGCCTTCTTGGAAGGAACATATCTCCTACCATCACGTAGACTTTTATCCTGTTTCTTCGTGTTTTGCCCATTCTGACCAGGAGTTTTTGTGTCAGGTTCTGTGGGGGCACTTGGCTTTGAAGCAGAGTCTATCTCCATCCCTCCAGAGTCTTCTGAGGACTCACTCAGTGGCTGAACAGTGGTCTCTTTCTCCACTGCTTGTGTGAATGCCACAGTTGCAGTTGCTCCTGCTGTTTGCACCCCTGTCTGTTTTTCCTGTGGTGTGGTTACAGTCTGAACAGGAGCCACAGATTTAGTCGTCTCCTCTTGAGCCTCTGGTTCACTTTGGGCTGGCGGAGCATCAGTCCCAGTGTCCAGTGGTTGCTCTGTGGGTGCTGCGGTCACAGGGTTTGGCCCGCTGTTTGCCTGGGTAGGACTCTGCATGGCTCCCTGCCTCCTGGCTTCCCAAATGCACTACTTCATGTGTTTCTATGAAAACAGTTTCCATACAGAAACACACATGACTGATTATTTCACATAAATCAGCACCTGTAAGGACACACGATTCTTTTGCATCATTTCAACTTACTAGACTATTTTATATAATATAAAACAGGCATCCTTACAGTTAAAAGCAGTAAACAGCATCTTTGTTATCCACACGGCGGCAGCTGGGAAACCAGAGAATGAATGAGCTTTAAACATTTGTATTACAAAAGAAGACGGATAGACATGGAGGGCAGCTGCTTGAGGCGGTGATTTAACCCGAATTCGACACTTAATTCAGTCTAAACAGAATACTGAGGGAGGCTTTTAACATGCTGGTCATTTTCTTGAACAACCCCTCCACAATAACCGCACATACACAGATAATGGTAGCCGGGTTAGCCTAAATTCACCGATTTGCGTTCAAATATAGGTGCAAAACGTTTGCATTTCCGACCTGTTACGGCGCCAAAGCTGCTAAGTATTCACTCGCTTACTACGCCCACATGTTTACACACTCTCCTGAGTGTCCGTGTGAAGGCTTGAAGATGCAGATATAACGTTACCTGTGCTGACTTGTCCGCCCGAACATCTCCGCGTCGTTTTCGCACAAAGCAAACACGGAGGTGCTGCAGACATCATGACGTCAGGTCTGACAAGGGCGCAGAGGGGTCATGGGAGTTGTGGTTTTCTTACAGGTCAGTTTGCTCGCTCTGCTGAAACAATAACACAAAACCGCGCTACACGGCAGCTCCCATACCATTTAGCATATTCTAATCAAGCTTATAATACATGCAGAGATAAATACCGCAGAAATAACACTGGCAACAAATTAGGTCCCAAATGGCCCAAATAGAAGCCAAAGTACCATTACAAAAATATAAAAATATTCCAATGGGAGTGAAGGCCCTGCATTTAAAATCCACAAGTATGATCAGCAAGTATGAAAAAGAAAAGAACTTTTTCTAGAAATAATATCAGGTCTATTGACAAGTAAAGGAATTTGTCCTGGGGTTTTAAACCGTAGTAAGTACTGCATATAAAGTACTGCAAGTCAAGAATAAAGGAAATAGAAAAACAGAAAATTGCACCAAAAACTTACACCAGCTTGGTTTAAAAAGTAACTATTAACTCCAGCTAACATAAATTCTATATCTAAATGTAGTGGGGTAGAAGTATAAAGTAGCAGAAAGTAGCAAGATTTAGAAATACTCCAGTTCTAGACACTTTCCAACACACCCTCTGTCCTTAAATCCAGAGAAACTCATTATTTCGTCATAGTTGGGGTCATTTTGACATCAGTTCAGAATACAGTCAAGGCTACGGTTTGTTTGCTTGCTTTTTCGTCTCTATACTTATCTGCATGTTGAAAAGTGGCACAGACGCAGAAGCAGAGATGTAGACTTGAGACTTAGACTGACTTGATTTAAAATGCTTAAATGTTTTATTCCATCCCCTGCAAATTCTCTGTCATCTGGGTCTCAACCATGTCTACTGAAACCTTCATGTAGAGCTGAAAAATGGAGAACAGGGCTGGCTGAATGTCGACCTACTGTAACATAACCACCTTTAAGCAAAGAAGGCGCGTGTCCTTGCAACAGCAATGCAATTACTAATGAAAATAAAGGCTCACAGATAAAATGATATTACATCCTCCCAAAGAGAGAGCTGAATAATGCTGAATAAAGCATACGGTGCTGCTGGGGAGTGGGCAGCACACACCAGGACAGGAAGAGACTGAACAAGCTGGTCAGGAGGGCCAGCTCTGTCCTGGGCTGCCTGCTGGACACTGTGGAGGAGGTGGGTGAGAGCAGGATCTTAGCTAAGCTCACTCCCTGCACCAGACTGTGGAGGCGCTGAGCAGCTCTTTCAGCGGCAGACTTAGACATCCACAGTGTAGGAAGGAGCGCAACGTCAAGTCCTTCATTCCCTCTGCTGTCAGACTGTACAACTCAACTGTTTAGTTGTACTCTGGACTTCTTGTTTTTCTGTTTTTCTTTGTTTTCCTTTTTTACTGTTTCTCTTGTGAGCCGCCTAACAAGTAAATTTCCCCACTGTGGGATCAATAAAGTCTTATCTTATCTTAAGAGGTAATAGCCAGCTGGTGGTGCTATTGCAGCATGTGATGTAGGATCTTCTTCACAGGGACGCACCCACTTTGAAATCCCATTTTCCTAGTACTTAGAAACCTCCATAGACTAATTATAAAGAGTCTGCACTGCTCTGCATTGCAGAAATATGATTTCCTTTACCTTTATTTCCATTATATCTTTATATCTGTGGGGAATTGTTTATAGATATTCATACTGGATCCCGTCCATTACAATGGTATTGTAGTAACTACATTAGAATTAGAAACCACTCAGTATGGCGAGCTGATCAACCACGTATAAGCTCATAATGATAGGATGTATAATTTATGAGACTGCATGGAAGTCCCTTGAGCTCCATTAGCTGTCTTTGTATTAATGACTGAGCCATTACTTACAGCACAATCTCCACTAACATTTCAACACTTTCATCTCAAAGTGCTGATGGAGGCAGACTGGTCGACTGTATGTAACCTCATAAAGACTATGACTTTTATATGAGCAAAAATAATGATATATATATTATTCTTTTTCAGTTGGTAGTTTTTGGTTTTAATGTTGTTTCCTATTATATAATTTGAGATATAATTTTCATGGAATACATTTATTAGATTTTTTAAATAAATGTTAAAAATTGTCTTTAGTTTTAGTTTTAAAGGTGTAAGATCAGAAAACTTATTTGTGTATTGCTTTCAAGAATGATGTAAAGCAATACATTCATAGATTATTTACAAAACATATTTCTAATATGAATACTTACAATAAGCCCTCAGCATAAGTAGCGTTGGTAAAAAGTGCTTGAAAAATGCCGCGTCAAAGAATAATCTGAGTTCAGACTGTTAGCTCCAAAATGATTCCAGTCACAGCTCAGATGTCTCCCAAGCATTTTCCTCGAGTATGATGGTTTTGTGAGTCCACAGAACAGTGTCATATCTGTGCATACATCCAACTGTGTATAACAGAACGAAATAAATGCTTTTACCCCTGCACATGAAGACAAACATTTTGAATGAAATTTATTTTTATTTTATTTTCATTTACAAGAACATGAGGTAGCTTTTCCTTTTAGTTCATGACATTCTGCAACATGTAGTTTCATCTTAGTTTATGTATCAGAAAATAGACATTAAAAATATGCAGTATAATCTCATAGCATTAGTCTGTTGAGGCTTACACTGTTGTAGATACTCATTATCAATCTCCCCCAGGATATTTGTACTTAATGTAGTGTAACACAGGGACAGAGTGAAAGGCCAAGTTTCAAAATTCAAAGCATACAAGGCATAGTTCATCCACAGTAATTTGTTAACCCTTTGTTTAATGGACCAAACCATTCATCTGTGGTTGTATGAAAAATAAATAAATAAAGGGATAAAAGCTATTAACTGCCCCATTTTGTTTCAACATTACAGGGGTAAACCAGTATGAGAAAATAAATGTCTCCATGAGCCTTCATCCCTCAATATCATCCTGTGGAAAAGGCAGCTCCCCGGACGCATGTTTCATATAATGCAAATGCAGCTCCGCAACATCATCAAAGCCCATATCACATTCAAAACACTCCCATTCCCAATATTTATGCTCTCTGTGCATGTGTGTGTCCTGTGACTCATTCTGATCCAGCTCCTGTCCTGCTTCTGGTTGCCCGGTTTTTGATTTCGACTCATCAGGTGGATCAGGTCCATCCGTGCCAGCCAAGTAATGTATGGGCTCTCCGCAATCGGACTCTTCAGAGTTAGCGTGGTCCTCGAACTCGGCATCCTCACGTGGTTTTTGAGTCTCGCTTCTCTCCACACTTTCTTCCTTTCTTAGCAGCTCCTCCATGTTTGTGACCATTTCTGGCTCCTCTTTAACAGTAGTGAGAACAGATCTCCTCTTTCTGATGGCTCGCTTCTTTGTGATAATTGCAGAACTCTTGATCCCCAGAGGCATCCCTCTGGACCCAACTCGAAGATGCTTTTTTTTGTGCCTAATTAGATTTCCAGCATGGGAAAAGGTCTTCCCGCAGAACGAGCACTGGTGAAGCTTTGCTCCATTGTGGATGTTGTAGTGATTTATAAGCTGCGCAAACTTTGGGAAACTCTTGTGGCAGATGTCACACTTATGTCGCCTCAGACTGTGACTCTGCATGTGTTTATCTAGCGACAGTTCATCTCTGAAGCCTCTGGCACAACTTAAACACCAAAACGGTCTCTCTTTATGGATATTGATGTGAATCATCCATCTCTTTATAGAGGTGAAGTCCTTGTTGCACTGATCACACCTGGGAGGTTTTGATTTCACTTGTGACCTGTGAGTTCTCAGGTGACCAAGTAGCCGTGTTTGCCTGATGAACAACATCCCACATTCTGGACACTCATATTTATGCAAAGTCTGGACACTCTGACTTTGTGCCGTAGAGGAAGGCTTTTCGTGCAGCTGCATGTGTTTTCTGAAAGAAACCAGGTATGTATAAGCTTTCCCACAGACGATGCAGGAATAAACGTTTTGAAGTTTCTTCATCACTTCATCTCTGTGCCCTCCTTTGTCTTCGTCTCTCCCAGGGAGCAGGTCTGCTGCAGGATTTTTGTTGTCTCCTGTCTGAGCTTCTTCCTCCTCTTTCTCCTCTTCTTCCAGGGCATGCTGGTGCAGGTGAGTCTTGAAGACGTCCCAGTGTGAAAACTTCTGTCCACAATCCTTACATGCAATGCTGAGCTGTTTGACTAGGAAAGAAGAGAAAGAGAACAAAATACTAATTTAGATATTGTACAACAAATCTTGTCAGTTAATGTTCTACATTTCAAACTTTGTTACAAGTTAAAGTAAAATATTTCCTGAATTTGTGAATCATATAAGTCAAATAATTATCCTGTGATGTTCCAGCTGACATTTTGCAGTTTGGTAGAAAAAGCCTGGTAATTACTGGTAAAATTACCAATGTTTTAATTGCAGCAAGTAGAAGAAAACTTACAAGCCTGAGCCGTGGCTCTTCTCTGTTCACAGCTGATCATAACATTCTAACAATCTTCATAAACGTTTTCAACATCAGAACACCGCACAGTAAAACATTTCTATTTATTCCCGATCATGTCTGTAATGCAAGCAGATTATATGAGAGCTACATGTGAAGTCTTGACTGTGACACTCAAACAGGTTACGCTCCAGTTATTTTTTAACTGCCACATTACATATACACCTTTACATTAAGAAGAGCTGTCTTTCAGTCACAACTATCGCAACATGGAAACAGTTAACGGTAAAACAAGGCCGAAACTTAATCATGTCAATAATCTATTATTTTCTCAATGTCAATAAACATTTGATCCATAAAATGCTATAAAATAGTGAGTGAAGCCTGTGTGATGTCTTGAAATGTTCTGTTTTGTTCAGTGTCCGGTGTTCCACGTGTTATCAAAATAGTTGCTAATCAATGGCAGCTCTGAAACAGGAAACGAAACAGGAAATAGACTGTGACAAAATATGATCAGAAGACACATTTTGCAATTTCAGTTTAAATTCCAGGTAAGTCATTTAACATTTAAAAACATAATTATTTTATTTTTAACTTTAATTTATTTTTTTTTTTTACTTTGAGTGTGTTGTGTAGTGGGTCAAAAAAGACCACACGGTCCAAAAATTCACCAAAAAATTGATCAGTTTATTTTTAAGAGAACCTTCTTTGTTTCAGAAACAGCAAGATAAACAAGTAGTCAAAGGGTATATTGGTCATCTAGGGGAAGAAAGGTTTTCATAAATTAATATAGCAAATAGCAAATAATTTTTCCACTGCACAAGTGGTGGAAAAACAACTATCAACTATCCTACATGAACATAAGCTCTATTTTAGTTTAAGTAATGAATAATTTTTCCACAACATAGAAATATAACACTAAAGGAAAGAGCATGGGAGCTTATAAATCAATTAATGCAAACTGTACGCAATGTACAATTGCTTGACTGTGAAATTTGTTTTATGGTAGTAACTGGCCAGGACATTTTATACAGACTCACATCACATAAAACGATGCACATTATTATTGAATTTTTTTTTATATCTTTTTCGTTCCCTTAAATATGCAAATAGTACCTCATTCAGCCAAACCTCAGGCATTTAAAATGACAGCAGCAAAATCAGTAAATATTTGTTGTGCAGAATTGTTTCACTTTCTTTATAACCTTTGCAGTAAGTAGTGTGTCAACAGCACTTTTCATTTTTCTGGGAAATTTTAAATGCAAAGACAGACACATACGTGCAGAAATGTTCCTACATCTTAATCTTTTTTTTTTCTCTTTTTTGATATATCTATAAATGTCAACGCTTCAGCCAGTGATCCCCAAAGAGATTAACAAGGTTAAACTGACATTCGTGATAGGTCTATTTAAAACAATACATCTGTGACTTCTCAACACAAGTTCATCAGAGGGGTTATTCTTCAACATTTGTACATATAATAGTCCAGTGTAAAAGAAAGCCTGAGAACGGAAAAATAACCTAAGAAGCTGCTTTTTTTTTCCTTTTTCTCTTAAATATAAAGAATCTCAAATAATACAGGAACAAATAGGGAAAGCATGTGTCTACTTAGCCTAAACAAACTTCTAACAAATCATTTCCAAGCTTAACACATTTGGCAATCTCTAAAAGAAAAAAAAAAACCTTAACAATCTACAGTGTCTTCATTTCAGTTCTTTTCAGTTTGTTCAGTTTAATGCTCTCCACGGGCATGTTCAACATAGTGCTGGTGCAAATCAGTTTCTTGACAAAAAGTAGTTCCACATTCGAGGCAAGTAAGGCCATTGGTATCTCCCGATGAGACAGCAGCGGGGGCATCACTGTGCCTTTTGTAATCGCCGACACATTCCTGGTGATGGTCGATAAGGTCCTGTATTTCACTGAAGGTCCTGGGGCAAATGGAGCAATGGTACGAGTCATTGTTACAGTGCTGAGTTTCGTGTTTTTGTAACGCAGTTGGTGAAAGAAAGGCTTTGCCGCAATGTTGGCATTTATGGCTACTCTGTGACTGGCTGTCTGTATTAAGCATAGGTTGGTTCAGTGTAGAAGATGGCAAGGTCTTCCCCCTGTTTTCAGCAGAAGGGATGTTGGGTTTTAGAGGCTTTGAGGTCATAGTAGCGCTGAGCCTATAGCGAACCTCATTTGGGAGACGGCAGCGGACTTCGTCGTGCCAGGCAAGGTGCTGCTGCAGCTGATTCTCGGTCCAAAAGCCGTGGCAGCACAGAGCGCAACAATAAGGCCGGATCTTTGCTTTGGTCTTATGGGCGCTTAATTGTTCCTCCGTTTGGAACGCTTTCCCACACTTGTCGCACTTGAAGAGGCATTTGGCTGTGTGCTCCGACAGACGGCTGAGCGGTGGGGAAACATCGGCTGTGGCTTCAGGAGTCTGGATGTCCTGTTTTGTCTCCTGCTTTACCTCCAGGCACACTTTCTTATGGTCCAGGAGTGCGCCTGCAGAACTGCACTGTTTCCCACAGTCAAGGCATGAGACAGACTTCACAGGTGGTGGGGCGACTCTGATTTTCTGCCCTCCTTTGTCAACAAGGCTATTTTTCTTAAAAACAAGGTGACTGCTCGTCACTGTAGTGTCGTCTGAAGCTGACAAATCTTCTGTATTTCTGACTTCACTGCTTGTGGCAATGGATTTCTTTTTTGTATTGAAAGAAACCTTATTTTTGCCTTTTGTGCTCTTCGAGTGGGCCTGCCACGTGTGGGCACGCAGACCTCTTGCTTTGGCAAAGGTCATAGAGCAGAGGGGACACTGGTGAGCTTTTGGCTTCGGTTTCGGTGACCTGGACTCGTTCCCACTGAGACTGACATCAGTCTGCTCTGGAACCTGGTCTATTGAGACGAGCCTGTTTTCAGGGATCTGGTCTACTGAGGCGAGCCTGTCTCCATGATCATGTGCATAGTGGGCATCTAGAAGCAAGCCTTGAACAAATGTCTCGTTACATTCAGGACATGAAAACTCTGAGTTTTCCAGTCCGCTGTTGCTCTCTGTACTTTGGCTTGAATCGGGCTCCTGCTCCTGCGATTTGTTTTGACACTGAGGATTAAACATTTGGTGGCGCTGGAGAACACAGTGGTTGAAAAACTGTTTGCCACATGTGTTGCACTGAAAAGACCCGTCCTCTGTCTTGTGGCTCACAGATTTCAAATCATCATCTTTTAGCAAGGAACGTGAAAATCTCTTTTCTTTGTGCCATCGTTTGTGCGAGCCCAGGGCCGAGTTGGACATGAATCGCCTCCCGCACTCAGAGCAGTGAAACAGCCCTTTACTTGTCTCTTCCTGTTCAGGCTTCTTGAGCATTACTGACATGGCCAGTTTTGTTTTCCCTACAGATCTGTGGCTCTCAGCATGAATTCTTTTATGAAAATTCAAAGCTCCAACCACTGAAAAGCTTCTGTCGCACTTTTTGCATTTGTATTTCAGATCTGTTGTGCCGGTCTGATCTTCCGTCTTTAGCTCCCCAATGTCCATTTCATGTTTTACTTCAGCATTAAGTGTTAAGTGCTCTGAGCTTTCCTGTGTACTGACATCCACATTGTTGTCCTTGTGCAATTTTAGAATATCATTATTTTCTGTGGGTTCTGTCTTTGAATCAGTTGCTTGACTCTCTCTTTTAATGCAAAGTTTTTGATGAGCCCGCAATGAGGCCTTGTTGCTGAAATGTGCAAGGCACGTTGGGCACTGACGATCTTCCAGCGTGACAGTTGATGTGGGTGATGAAGTCGAGTGCCCAGTCTCGTACCCATGGCTTTTCATGTGAAACTGAAGCGCTTTGGCCCGTGAAAACAACTTCCCACAGTCAGGACAGCTGTATGTGTTTTTTTTCAATTGCTCCACCTGATGCTGAAAAGATTTAATGGGTGGCGGGAGTAACTGGTCATTATGTACAACCTGGTGTCGGAGGAGGCTGGAAAAAAGACGGAACGACCTGTTGCAGAGTTCACATTTATGGTTTCCATTTTCATGTTTTCGCATGTGCAGTGCCATGATGCCCTTGTGACGAAACTTTCTACCACACACCGGACATGCAACCTTAACACTGGAGCGTGGGTGTCCATAAACAGAGTGCAAAGATCCTGCGACGCCTTTTCTTAGCCTCAAATCCACACACTCTGTCTGATTCTGCTTGTGGTGGGAGAAAGCTCCTAAAGACCAAAAACCCTTCCCACACTGTTCACAATGATAAATCTTTGGGCCTAGAAGGGTTTTCTTTGGATTGTATTCTTTCTTGGCGACTGAAATATTCTCTTTCTTTTGAGCGGAGCAGTTTTTCATATGGTTAAACAAGTTAGCTGCATGCAAATAAGACATCATGCAATCTGGGCACTGGAATTGTTTTCTTTTGGGATGGTGTAACTGATGAGAGACTAAAGCAGACAAACGTGAGAAGCATTTACCACACTCACTGCAAGTCAGGTTTTTCTTCTCTAATTCCTCTGCCTGGTACAATGCATTGTTGCTCGTGTTTTGAGCCTTGTGTTTTTGCATATGACTGCAGTGTGCTGCATAGCTACCGGCTTCGTGGCTGCATGTGTCACATGTGTAAACTGCCACTGACTGACCTTGAGTCTGTTGTCTTCTCTTATGAACGCCATGCCACATTCTGTGAACGCGCAGTGATGAAGCACTAGGAAACCATCGGTAACACTCTGGGCAATCAAATCTTTCCTCTGTGGTTTTATTCTCGGCCTCCCTCGCTATCAGTGCACACTCCTCGTCGGCCTGCTCAAAGTCAATTTGTACGATTTTCAAGTCCATCTCTGGTTTGGAAACTAGGCTACTTGGGGAAACTTCAGCGTCGCCATCGTCTCTTACTTCCTGATCTGACTCACACAATAGCTCAAGATCAGGATTCAGGTCTTGACCGGGCTCGTCCTCCGATTCACTTGCACTGATCACCTGAACATTAAAGTCCCCAGGTTCATAACTCTGCACGTCTTCATCAGTCTCATTCATTTGTGAGACTTCTTCAGCTATACTCATAGAGAGCACTCTCTCTGATTCCACTTTTTCCTCCAAGTGCTCAGTCTCTTTTCCTTCACTTTGCAAACTCTTTTGTTGAGGTAGCAGAGAGGTGCGCATCTGGGCCTCCTTCTCTGTTTCCCTGAAAACATCTGTGTGATGAAGCTGATGGGAGTGAAGTGCTGAAGCCCTGGAAAACTTAAGCCCACAGTCCTTACATTCAAATGCCTTCTTCTGAAGCTGACACACTTGATGGAGAAAGGACTTTGCTGGGGTCTCGTCACTGTGTGCCGTGCGCTGGTGCCTGTAGTAGAACGTTAGTGTCATAAATACTTTTCCACATTCCTCACATGGGAACCTTTTCGCAGACTCATCTGAGTGATTAGCGTGCCATCGCTGATGATTGAAGAGGGCAATATGGCCATTAAAAGCCTTCTTACACTCACTGCAGTAAAACTCGCTGCAGTTTTTCTTTGGTTTTTCTTTCATTTCTTCTGGAGAGCACTGACTGTTGCGGCTAAATCGCTGATGTGTTTTCAGACGCAACAGTGCAGAGAAGGCTTTACCACATGAACACTTAAAAAGTTTTTCAGGGCTATCATCTGTCTGGTTTTCATGGGGCTTGGCTTCAACTATTGACTCCTCCATGTGAAACGAATCTCCTGAACTCCTGTTTCGTGGCTTGACTAACTTTTCCTCATGACAGCGACGGTGTGCATCGAGAGCTGAAGCGCGAGAATAATTCCGCCCACAGGACTCGCACTGAAACGACTTCTTTTTCAAATGTTCGAGGTCATGAAAAACTGATTTGGAGGCTTGTCTGTGTGAGCGCTGATGGTTGAGAAAGTGGCCGATCACACCGTAACATTTCCCACAGTCTAGACATTCGTACGTGTGCTGCTTTGTTATCCCAGAATTCATCTGAATGCCAGACTCCTTTTGGGAGTTTTGATCGTGGTTCTTCTCCATGTGCAAGTGGAATTCACTCAGTTCAACAAATGAGAGCGAGCATAAAGTACAAAAAGCTGTTTCACTGTCCTTTCCCGCATCATGTAAGCCATCCAAATACACGCTTTCTTGCAGGTGATGATGGCGATGCTCCAAGTAGGCTGCCTCCTCTTTGAAGGCTTCTCCACAATCCTGACAGCAGAAAACCCCAACC
Source organism: Toxotes lorentzi (assembly GCA_037833715.1). NCBI lineage: Eukaryota > Metazoa > Chordata > Actinopteri > Toxotidae > Toxotes > Toxotes lorentzi. The sequence goes on along the minus strand of JBBMJY010000025.1, from coordinate 13,637,291 downwards.
CCTAGAAATAGAAAGGGGAAAATAGGAGGTCAAAGCCACTCCTGTTTCCAGAGAAAGGAAGAAAGAAAAAAAACAACAAAAAAAACACAAAACTTGTGCAAATGAGATTTTTATTTTAAAGGTGATTTGAGTTTACAGTATAGAAGGCTTTCCAAAAGAAACGCAAAAGAAATCAAAATTTGATTATGTATATAAAACACTGACCCTAAAAAATAAAACACCCAGGGTTATGAGAGAGGTACTAATAACTACAGTGCTCAAGCCAAGTGACTTCTGTGAATTTCCCTTGGGGATGAATAAAGTATCTCTCTATCGATGTCAATCATTTGGTTATTTAATGGTACTGTTGCCGAATGCGTTGCATTTTTTAACAGGCAAATGTTGCCAAACCACCACACTGCAGAAAGCTGTGGTGCTGCACCATAAGGTTACGAAAGAAAAACTGTAATTTTCTTTTCTGTGGAAACCTGATGATGTTTTCACAATCACATCTAAAAGCATACGCCTGCCCCAATTTAAAAGGGACAGAATTACATTAAAAATGAACAGCCGTGTCCTTACAATAATAGGTCCGATTATTAAATCAAAATGGACTATATTTTAACCTCTGAATAAGACAAATATTAAGCACCTAACTATTAAGTGGAACTGAGCAGTAAATTGCTTTTGTTAGGTGAAGCATGTGGTTTATAAAAAAAACATGTTTATGCCCATTAAAGCATTTCTTATTGACAGAAGGGCATAGTGATGACCTGCACATCTATAAAGGTTGAATTTAGTCGGGGGGGGGGGGCACACCAGCAAGTACAGGAGTTTTAGTTATGTTTTAGACACAGATAATTTAGCACACAATAAGCTTGGAGAGCAAGAGGTTAAAGCAGTAAGAACTTTGTTGTCTGACAATAAAAACAGGCACCACAAAACTCCTTATTGTTGTCTTTTCAAAAACAGAAAACGCTTTTTTGTTTTCACACTGTGGTGCCAAGTAAAAACAAATAAAACTCCCTCCCACTGGTTCCATCATTGATAAGAGTGTCAGCGTAATTGTCACCAATCAGAACATTTCAATTAAGTTGTGTATCCAACATGTGGGGGTTGTCCATGTGCACTGTTTGTATGGAGAGTCCATACAAATTAAGGTTAGCACAACCCCATTTGGGGTTACCATTACTTATTATGTACTTAGTAAAAGGAGAGAGTAGTACTTTACACACAGAAGAACTGTCTGAATACAGTGCAAGCAACATTATCAAGTGAATTTTCAAGAGTTTGTTTCTGTTAGTATCACAGCCTGCATCAGGAATGCTGTTATTGGAGCTAAACAAAAGAGTTATCAAAGCTAATAAAGTGCAGAACGTATGAGATGAGGGAGTCAAATGATGCCGCAAACTGAACCCAGGATGGTTACTAACTGTAAGCAGTGTGAGGTCCTTTACGTTTAGCACAGTGGAGAACAACACTGCACACAGTGCTTGAACTCTTCGCATTTCAAATGCTGACAAATTAAAGAAGACAATATTCAAATTATACCTGAATGGTTTGTGCTTCATAAAACACTAATAATTGCAAGTCAGCATTTCATCTGTATGGTTTCCTCAGCTTGGCCTGATCGCATATCAATTACTGTTCAATAGGACTACAATTACAGTATTTTTCCCATCATTACATGAGAATACCGCATGTAATGCATTTGTTATTGTGAACAAGATCACCTGGTAACTACTAAATATCACACCAAAATGCAAAAATGTCAACACTTGGTCGCGATCCTCTTTGTCTATCGGCTGATGCAGGGTTTGTTCGATAAACAACCGAGCATGAATAAACATGAAGTATCCAACCTGACGTGGATTTTCAGCAGAGTAAGCTAATGCAACTTTATGCTTAATTGCGTTAGCCGTAAAATAATGCAGTTATTTTCCCCACAGGTAACTGTGGGGAAAATAATTAATTTTCACGTCCTTAAACTAAAGTTGATATAGGAGGTGACTACGCCTGAACATGCCGGTGCTAACGATGGTATCGTTTAAGTGACGGCTGCTGCATACTTACTGTCGCTTGGTGTGTCCTCAGCCGATGGACCGACGCTGTTTTCCGATGTTCCGTGTCCACTGAGGAGTTCGTTTTCAGCCCCGTCCTCTGTGATCGCCGCGGCAGCAGCCCCCTCCATCTTGGCGTGGCTGTTTGCTCGTGCTAGCTTGCTCTAGCTAGTGCTCGTTAGCGTACCCGCGCCACGGTTGTTTCAGTTTTCCTTTTCGACTGAAGACGGGTGGAAACGATGTGTGTAATAGTCTAGCGCCTTACCACGTTACAGACCAGCATCTTGAACAGTTTTTACCAGTGCGGGTGATGATGGACAGCACGGCTAGCTGAGTAGCGCCGACACCTGCACTGTGTCGCTGTGCAGCCATCGGCGGAAGTGGATTCTTCTTCTTCTGTTCTGATTCCTCCAAACGAGACTGTGGACCTGCAGTGATTAACCGAGTATTAACTCTGTTATTGCCAGTGTGTTATACTGACAAGATTTAACAGGTTAAACAGCTTCCAGACAGGACAGCTCAACCCAAACATAAAAACTGTCATTCTGATTCCGCTTAAATAAATAATTAATTGCTGTTAAAGGATTATTTCCACTAAAATTCACACTAATTCTCCCACAGCCAGTATTTTACATTTCTGTGTTGCGTTGTAACTAAGTACATTTACTCAGCTACTTCAGTACAGCTTTAGTTTGTGTTTTTATTTTTACTTCATGATCCCTTATTCTTCTACTCCACTGTATTTCAGAGGGGAATAGTGTACTTTTCACTGCCCTACATTTATTTTACAGTTTCACTTTTCAAAGTAAGATTTTACATTAGACATATAACACTGAGTGATACAGTGTAAATTATTCAACCATCCACCAACAGTAGATAAATGATTGAAATTTCTTTTCCAAATAATACTTATGTACTTTTACTCAATGTTTTCAATGCAAAACATTTACCTTTTTACTTTTTGTACTGTATTTTCACAGTACTAGATTTGAATACTTCCTCCACCACCGTTTACCACTAGTGAAATACTGAACATGGCAAATCACACTGAGAGTGATGGGAACAATTTAGTAAAGTCGGCTTTACATGGTGGATTTTAGTCTCAATATACCAGATTAATGAAAGTGAGTCTTTGCTGATCATTTGTGTTCTTCTTCCGAGCAGGCAAAATTTAACTCAGTCTGCCTTAATCAATCGTGATGCATACTTGCTTTCTATACTTTTAACTTTACCCAACCATATTAAGAACCAAATTAAAACTGAACACTTATGGGAGTACCCTCTGTTACTGTTCATTTAATAAATAGATTCTCCTCACAAATCAGAAGAAGTTGATCCTTGCCACCCTTTAGTTTTGTAACAATGATTCATCCTTAAGGCTAAATGCTGAAGGTCAACCATGAGTTAGGTTTACTTAGCAAGTACAGTGCAACACAACGTTATAATCAAAGGCAAGTTTTATTTAATCCAATATGTAGACATCATGGGAAATTTCTATTTCTTTCCATGCTAAAACAGTGGATAGAGGTAGAAGGGCACATGTTTTTATATCTTAAGATGTTGAATCTTAAAATGCACAGGAACGGTTCCTTTTTTTTTCCTTTTCCAGAAGTGGACCTTGTGTTTATTTTACAGTAGTAATGAAGATTTCCAGTCACTTACTGGGCCACCAAAGCTACTCAAATGCCCATTTTCATAACAGAGGAGATGGGATTCTGTACTGTAATACTGTAATCTAAATCTACAGTTGTGGAATGAAATCATTCATTATTCACAAATAATACATTGAACTGTGGTCAAAAGTGGACTTCACTTTTTATAAATATGGGCACATTGCTATCTGAATGTACCCATGGCACTCATCAGTTTACAGTAGGTGCTAAGCACCGCGAACAAGAGTAAGTTTAAAATCTAATTATCACGCGTATCAGTCATGACACATAGCAAAACATTCGTTGAATGATTAGAGTAAAACATTTTAGATTATCAGTTTCATGTTTGTCTTGCCATTGTAAACATAGTAATGACAAAACATCACATAAATCCAAATTTAAATTTATTACAAAATTCACTATTTGACAACAGTGTCTGAAATAATTGCGTGATGACACTACTTTCTCCCTCTTCCCAATAACCACCCAAGAGTTAAATTTACAGAAAAGTCTTGCTGTTAAATTACCTTGGATGTAACTGTCACATTTTGCTTTGAGATAATTTTTGCTCTGTCCAAATTATCATTATGAGAACTTTATTTATGAGAGATTTAGAGCCAGCCAGTGGTCCTATGAATCCAAGTGCTTCCTAACAGGATTAAACTGTGTGGTCAGTTTTTATATATCAGACAGGTAATCTGTGAGGACCCCCCCACCCCACAAACCCACTGCCCCGCCGCGCTATGCTCCAAAAGCAAAAACTTACATTTCTTTACAGTATCTCAGAAAGAGTTGCTCTGTGTTTTGGGAGTGAGGTCACATTGTTGAGTCTACCTTTAGCACAAACTAGGCCTAGAATACCAAGACAGCAGACATGCAGACTGTACTCATAAAAGGCACACAGTATACTGTACATGAATAAACACAGTTGAAATGGTTCAGGACATATGATCAGAACTATAAAAGTACTAATATTATCTAAATCTAAGTGTCATTGGCAATAACTGAAATGTTGAGCACAGAACCTCATTAATCTGCACCCCTCAGAAGTTATTTAAACCAGGTAAGTATTTGGATAACTTAAATGCATTAAAAAGAAAAAAAACAAACTAATTTAATGGCACGTGTATACATCCTTTATTTCAAGCAACAGTCTGTGCAGCGGTCTTATTTGGAGCTATATAATTTTAAATACAATGTGCATCGAGTGTGCAGATTAAATCAAGTCTCACTTTTAACTTTTTGTTTCTAATGCCCATCCACTCATCTGGTCAAACTGCACAACTGAGGGTCAAATAAATGAGGCTCCATTGAATAAAATGTATTTGTAAAAAAAAAACATAACCAAGTCTTGTTGCTAGTGTAGAAATGTCAAATCTCTCCTTGTGCATGTTGCAAGTAATGCATTTGTAGATCCAGCTCTCGAGGAAGAGAGCACCCGCATATCATGCACTGGAGTAGTCGATCTGGGGCAAAAGGCAAACGGGGTCCAAGTTTGTGAGGTTCTGTCCGAGGGGCAAGCTGAGGTAGGGGCAGGGTCTGTGTCATGTGTGGCCTCTCGCTCATCACTGCCTGTGGTGTGAAAAAAATATTTGGGTGTGGAGGTCTTGGAAGTGCACCAACTGCGACAGAGTGAAGAGGGTGAGGGCCAGGCAAAGCAAGAGGAGGGAGCGGAGCAAGTGGAGGTGAGAAAAAAGGAGAAGGCTGATTTATGATTATTTGAGTGCCCGTTACCATTGGTTGTTGCTGCAGCTCCTGTCCATTCCCTGGTTTGAGTTGCCCAGTGAGCAGCGTTTGAGGACCCACGGGATTACTTTGGAAGCCCCATACTGGCGTTCCCATCCCCTGGCCAAAACGATGAGGCTCGTATTGAATGGAGATGGGAACCTTCTGTGTCGCTGTCTGACTCTGTACATTGGCCCAGCCAGATGACACCTGCTTTTGCTGCAGCTTAAAATCTTGATTATTTACTAATTTCTCAGGGGAGTTTATAGTCTTTGGAATTCCTGGTGGTGTTTGTATGTCCCACAAGGTGCTACCTACCCCGAGAGAAACAGGAGTTGAAATTGGCATAGCACTGCTTTGGTCTATTTGAGCTGAGGTGGACGCACCTGCTAAGCCCGAAGCCCACTGCTTCTGCGGCTCACAGCCGTTCCACGGCTTCTCCGGCTGGCTAACAGTCGATGGTATTACTTGAGGATTACTCATGTCCCACACTCTATTGTCCTCTTTTTTAGGAGGTGTGGATGGCTCTTTCTGTGTTGACACCGGGGCACCTGGCCATCTTGGCAGCTGGAGCTCTTGACCAAGCTTATTCGGAGAGCTCCGTGAATTTGCCAGTGAAGCGGGTCTGATGCTCCACAGAGCTGCCCCGTCAATGTACGAGGACGGAACAGAAAAATCATGTTGCAGGGAGCTTGTGGAAGCTAGCACTGTGGATGTGGGTGTGTTACTCCAAGTAACAGGCTTGGGCTGCCTGTGCTGCTCCATCTCACTCCCCGCTAACGGGCTGGATTTTTTTGGCACAGACGACGGGTGGGAGCTGACAACAGGAGCTGTACTCTCTTTCATGTGTGATGACTCTAAAGTCTGAGCAGAAGTGGGGCCTGACTGAGTTATCAAAGGGCTATCCGCCCAGCCGGAACCTCTCTGATGGTGCTGCTGTAGGCCTGGCTGCGGTGGACTGTCAAACTGTGGACCTGCGTATTGCTCCTGCGATGATGGGACAGGCATTACCTCTCCACCGTCCACCTTCCACTGCACCGGTTGAGAGTGTAGCTCGGATATCCACTGCTCCTTATGCTGCCTGCTTTGTAAATCCATGCGAGATGACAGCATGGAAGACTGTGGCTGCACTGCCCTTCTATGCAACTCAGCCTCTCTCAGTGCAGAAACTTGAAACTGAGATGGCTGAGAGTTAACCATCCCTGAGCCTCCTAATGGTCTAGACCAGCCCCAAATGAGCCTCCCCCCTCTCCTCCCCCTGCTACCCCTGCCTCTCATCCTAGCACCAATTGGGAAAGAATTATACTGGCTGAAACCTTGGCGCTTGCGAGCATGAATTTTCTGGTGTACTAGCAGGCTGCTAAACCAGGAAAAGGTTTTGTGACACTCGTCACACCGATGAGGCCTCTCTCCTGTGTGTGTGTTCATGTGATCTCGGAGCAGATAGGCCAATCCGAAGCTCTTGTCACACAGGTCACATTTATGAGGTTTGTCACCATTGTGTGACAGCATATGATGCTGCAGTTGGGTCTCATCGCTGTAGCCTTTGCGGCAGCTGGTGCAGCGGAATGGTTTCTCCTGATGCAGCTTTTGATGCGTTTTCATGTTCTGCAGGAAGGCAAAGTCCTTCCCACAGTCGGGACATTTGTATGGCTTCTTGCCTGTGTGAATGATGAGATGTTGCTGTAAGTAGCTACTGAATCTAAAGCCCTTTCCACACACTTTGCACTGGTAAGGCTTGTCCTTGGAATGTATGCGCATATGCAGCTCTAACACTGAGCGATGGCGGAACGTTTTTCCACACTCAGAACACTTGTATGACTTAATACTTATGCCATCGCTTCTCCATTTCCCCGGCATGTTATCACCGCTTAACAGATTAAATTGTCTTTTAGGTGGTGCTGCCACCTTCTCTAAATATTGTGCTACAGACTTATGGACACTTAACATATGTATGTTTAAACTGGATTCATCACGGTAAATGCACGGGCAGTGCGGACAGGAGTGTCCCTTTTCCCAGTACTTGTTTATCTCCCTTGGGGGTCTGGGTGTTCTCTCCAGAGTCTCATACTCTGCCTCGTGAATAAGCATGTGGGCTCTCAGGTTAGATGGTGCACAGTAGGTCTGGGGACAAAGGGGGCATTTGAATGTGCGTTTTGCTTCCTCACTCAGGTGTGCATTCTCTTTTCCTAACCCTCTAACTGCCTCCTGTATGGGCAAAGGGGTCTGCTTGCAGGGCTGCTCACTGGCGGAGTTGGTTTCACGCAGTCTGTGCTGGCGGCAGTGTGCCTTCATGTTCTGGGCGAAGGCAAATTTTTTGCCGCATTCTGGGCAGCGGAAGGGTTTCTGTCCCGTGTGAAGATACTGATGCTGATGGAGGAGGCTGCTATACTTGAAGGTCTTACCGCAAATGTTGCACAGGTGAGACCGTGCGTTGTCGGTGTGTTTGCGACGGTGGTCTTCCATGACAGAGTAGTGTTTGAAAACCATGCCACACTCCGGGCATTCATAGGGCTTGAGGGCGGTGTGACATCGCTGGTGAAAGCGCAGGGTGATGGTGTTTGGGAAGCTTTGATTGCACTCTTGGCATGTAAACATGCTCTCCTGCGAGTGGGTCATCATGTGCTTAGTGACAGACACCTTAAACTGGAACTCTTGGCGGCACAGGGGGCAGTGGTAAGGCTTTTCAACTGTATTGCTGCAGTTGTGGTCCCTCAGCTTATCCACTGTAGAGAAGATCCTCCCACATTCTGCACATTCAAAAATACCATCCTCCTTTGTTTGCACCTCCTTCTTTGGAGTAACAAGTAGCTCCTCCTTCTCTTTATGTTCATTTCTGTGTTTAATGAGGCTGCTGCGGTGCTGAAAGGTAAGGCCGCATTCTTTACAGGTGAGGGGCGTGAGCTCATCCTCATGTGCGTGAAAGTGGCGGTGAAGGTTGAACGTCTCGCGTCGGTTGAACCTCTTCCCGCACTCCTTGCAAACCAAACGGCACTTTTTTGGCTTAGCCGCCGAATCAGCGTCCTCCCCTCGGTCTGCCTCCTCCTCATCCTCAACCACGTCCTCTGTCCCGTCTACTTCTCCCATCAGCTCCTCAGGCAGTTCCTTCTCTGTGCTCCTCATATCAACATGTGAGTTTTCCTCCTTGTGGACCTTCTTTGCATCAGCAGTAATGTTCCCAACAACATGTGTACCCTGGTGCACCTTTTCAGCTCTCTCTGTAACATTAGTGAGATCTGGAAGAGAGAAGAGCACACCAAAATAATAACTTGACCAACAAAAACAAAGAGCATACAGCCTATTTGCTGATATCCAAACAAACTGCATGCAACTATCGCAGCTATCAGCCTTAAGCACAAACAACAGTCTACAGTGCAGGATGCTAGCTCGGTTTTGTTGTCGTAAATAACGTTAGCAGAGTTGACAGAGTGTATTGAACCTTTAGTGAGAGCTACATCCCAGGTTAGCCTGGAAGCTAAAGCTAACTGCAAAATACATTAACAAGGTTAGCATACCACACTTTTCCTCCTCTTGTGTTTTCGCCTCTTCATCTTCGTCTTCAGTTTCGGACCAGTCGAAAGCCCGCTGGTCGCTGCCAGCCGCCTCGGCCATTTTTTCAGCTGACGTTAGGTCCTCCGGTAAATTACATGTCGTTTTGTCAGATCCAGCACCGGACTCGACACTAACCTCAGAATGGCTGGCAATACAACCGCCGTCGTTGCCGACAGTGGCTCTCCGCTGGTCGTCGGGACTCTCCGCGGTTTTATTGCATGTTGTTTCGTCTTTCTGGTTTGAGCTACATCCCGACTCCACCGCCTCCGTCTTCTCCCCAGATGTTTCCACCTCCTCCGCAGGGGATTTCTGTCGTTTTGGAGACTCCGATGGGTCTACGGCAGCCATGTTTCACCCATGCACCCCCTTGTCCAGAGCTCATAAGGATCATGCTAGCCAGCCCCAACAAGGAATGAGATTTCCGGTCGAAACTTTCAGAATAAAACACTCATCGCCGGTTTATCATTTCGGAAAATATAACTCGAAACCTTAAATTATAAGTTTCCTTTTCTACTGCTGTTGCGGTTTTGGCGTTCAACACATCAGATACTCTCTTCACAACTTATTTAATTCAACATAAATAAACTTTTCAACGTAACCATTAACAATACATTAACTTTTTTAAATACGCTATATGAAAAATCCACAAGTGATCTGCTGGATTTATTTGCAGTCAATGTCTGACTTTTATTAAAGTTTAGTTACATTTCATCGGAACAGTTGCTATCTACAAAATATAGCATGTGCAAAACTACGTAGATGATGGCCATATGCTGTTTCTTAGCAACTATCTACAAACACATCCATCATACTGCATGCAAGATTATAATAAATAGCCCCTACATACTTATGTATGCTTTTAAATTCCACCAGAAACATATGAGTTAAAGTGTGAGGTTTATGTCTGAGGTTTTTTTTTTTTTTGTTGTTGTTGTTATTTTGGAGATCACCAGAACTGGCAATTTTTTTAAAAATTTGCCATTTTTGTCTCAAAACGCACTGAACAGACCACAGTCTAACTTTATTGTCCAACCAAAGTTGGGAAACTATGTATCATGAAACTGTTAAAAAATGTACAAGCATACATTAGCAGGTAATTACAACAGCTGTATAACTACAATATATGGTAACAACTGCAGATTACAAGTACTTCATGACAGTGTAGTTAGTGTATCGGGAGAACTGAGACGGTACTGAACTAGTAAGAGCATCATGAGCTTCACAGTTCTGCTGCAAAGCGTGTACAGTGACGTGCATATTAAACATCAGCACCTACAGAATGTTGTTGTCTGGGTATTGAAAGTCTCATGGGTGAAGATGTCACTCCACAGAGCAAACCGTTTCTCACAAAGTCTTCTAGCACAATATGTTCGTATGTCTGAAGAACCAAGCTAATGTTAAGGCCACCCCATTATCTCAAGTGTCTAATTTTCTTATCCGTTTCCATCCTCTTCGAAGACAAACCTAAGTGCGAGATGGATCACTGGTTTGTAGTGGGAAGTAAAACTCCACACAACTCAGTTTATTTTTACAGAAACACAGTCAGTAGAAAAGGAGCATAATTTCCTGTTACATTTTGAAACTCCAAATATGCATGATGTGCACTTTGAGTTTTTAAGGACTTTCTCCTCAGCGCCGTCTTCTGCGCCTGTGATCCACAGCTCTTCCTCGCCGTGGCCGCTGACCACTTCCATTTGTGTCTGTGGGCTGATCAGAGGGAAAAGTGCCATGTATGTCTGGGGATGATGGTGCAGGGGCCACCGCTACAGCTGACTGATTGTTCAGATGCTGGGTGACCTGTGTTTGCTGCGGTTGTGACTGCTGTGGTGTTTCAATCCGCTGTTGTTGTTGTTGTTGCTGCTGCTGCTGAGGGTCTATATGTTGTAGCTGCTGCAGTGCAGGCTGTGGCTGTAAGTGCTGTTGAGATGTTTGTGATTGGTGCACTTGTTGTACACGATGTTGCTGTGGCTGTGGCTGTTGCTGGGCCTCGAGCACTCCTAACAGCCTTTGTAAAAGGACATTGTTTTGTTGCAGACTGACTGCTAATGCCTCTTGCGAAGCAACAAGTGTTCTCATGTCCTGTCTGAAACCTTCTCCGAATTCCCGCAGACTCTTTTCTACCCTATTTCCCAGTTGAATTGCTGCTTCTCCTAACCCTCGCAGCTCATCTTCAAGCCAGGAGCTGCGCGGAGGGGCTTCAAGAGGACCCTGCTGTGCTCCAAGTGATGGCTGAGGACTGCTGGGCTGAGGGCTGCCGTTGAGGAAAGGGGCGCTGTAGAGTGGGGAAGGAGGCAGCCATCGTTCTGATGGAGGGGGTGGTCCAATGCCCAAACCCAGTCCTAATCCCAATTTGTCCTCCATACTGTTCTCTACTGGTTCACACTCAGGTTCTCCCATGTCTCGCTCACGCTCAGGATTGTCCTCATCTTTTTCCAAACCATCTCGCTCTGATCCTTCTACTCCTACACCTGCAAAAAAAAAAACAAAAAAACACTGTAAGTGGACATAATCGCAACATGTATTAGTTACATCTATAGACTGCAGAAATGCAGTAATTAGAAAACTTAGTTTTACCTGTATCAGAGTCAGGGAAACATGGAAAACTGGGCTTTGGTCGGGTGTTTTGCTTTTGCCTGGCTTGTTGAAGCCTGGGGCTTGACTGGGAAGGACGTCCAAGCATTGAGGACCCTCTGCTGGATGGCAGGTAACAGCTCCGGTGGCGGGCATCTGCCAGCCTGCCACCATTACGCCTCTTTAAGTCGTCCCAGCGCTTCTTGACCTCTCGAAGGGTGCGTGGGACTCTGGACACAGCATTGACTCTCTCTAGGATTCCTGCCCAGATGCGCTCTCTCTCCCGCCGCCGGAGCCTCCCCGCAGGACCAAAGAGCTCTCCTTCACACCGAGTGACTTCTGACACCAGCACCTCCAGCTCTGCTCCACTGAAACGACTCTTTCTTTTTCCTGCACCACCAGCAGCCAATGCAGCTGACATAGCTCTATCTGTTGAGAGAAAGGTGTGAGAACAGCCCAAAAGGGAGAGGGAAAATATCAGTTGAGGCTAAATATACTGTGTGAGGAGGGGAAATGTGGTTTAACAGTGTCAGTTTTGTTTTTCTTTTTAATAGTGCTAAGCCAAAATATATTTAACTATATCTACTTTTGTCAAGCTATGGGGATATAAAAGCAAGTATTTGTTTCAATTTTACATTAGTCTTCCATGAGCCACTACAATAGAGATGAAATGTTTTAGGTGTTTGCATAGATAAAATGTATTAATACATATCCTGACTACGTACACTTCTATGTATACTTTGTACACTTTACGTTACGAAACAATTCTATGAGTGCACATATTTTACACACTGTTCCCATTAGGATCCATATGCTCTGCATACATTTACAAATAAATAAGAAAGTGGCTGATCCAGTTTCCCATAATCGTCTTAATCTCATTCAGGCTTACTTTGTTCAATGGACAAGAGGTCGTCTGAGGACATGCCGGGTGCCATGATGTTCGGATGCACCACTACGACATTGAAGGGGAGCCCCCCAGGCAATCCACTGTTCTGGTCACAGCTGCCCTCCGAGTCCTCATCCTCCCTGGGGAAGCCGTTTTCTGAGGCTCCTCCTCCAAAGGGTCCCTCCGGAGACTCCACTTTGATGTGCATGGGAGGTGATTGCTCGTACAGCAGCCCCCCCTCCTCGTAGTACTCGGTCATGGGTCACACCTGATTTACAGCAGAACTGACTGGCGGGCCAATTCTGATTCTAACAGCTGCTTCCCCATCAACATGAGTTCAAGGTATTACTGAGCCTACTGCTAAAGACATTACAACTCTTCAGTATACTGCATCAGATGATTATGAGCTGTCACACACACACTATGGGGTGATTTCTTAGGAAATATAGAGTTAAAGTTTCTGTAAGTGTTGTTTTTTAATACTGTTCTTCAAATTAATTAAGTCATTGCTGCAGCTCAGAGAGAGATACAGTCATGTTGTGTATGGTTGGTGCATAAAGTCCACAGACTTTTCTGGCTAGCTGCAGACGCTTAAATCCATTTCTGTCATTTCTACGTATACTGATATGTTACTGAAAACATCTGTACACTGTGCGAAAACACCTGGAGCAGGCTGAGCGCTACATCTGAACGTCCAGCTGTTTTACAGTGAGGAGCATCATCCAGGCAGAGAATCGCCTCCAGAGCTGAAATACATCAACAAAACATAACACTGCTTACAAGTGCGTACCATTAAAAAAAAAATCCACGTTCGTATTTGTCAGTGATGCTGACTTATGTATTCTGTCGCATCGATGCGCATTTTCTTCTGCACCACATCCGCAATGGTTGCGCATTCCGCATACATTAGGTGCTGATCTTGCAATGGAGCTAGCTGTTAGCTAACGGCTAACCACATCTTCAGGCAAAGCAGCAGCTTTGTCTGGACTGTCAGCGACAACTGGGCGGAAATGAAGAGAAGGCTGAGGCTGTTTTGTGTTTCTTACCTCATGATAGCGGCACATGGGAGGCAAAACAAAACCAAAACACAACTGGTGCAGCTGTTAGCTCAGCAGCCGATACACAAACCGAGCACGGTCGCTTTATTTTGACGTCACCGAGGGGGTCTGTTCAGGACCAATCACAGCTCGGGGGTGTTGAACATGTTGGACTTGGGTTCATTTGCACTTGTCATGTAGTTTTTTTATTTCATAGAAACGAGTTGATATGTATCTGTAAATTCAAAGACAGTGCCCCGGGAGTATTAGAGTAATTCTGTCCTAATTATAGGGAAGTGGAGACACATGAGAGTCTAATTATAAGTTAAAGAGTCAAAGGAGATATCAGGATATAGAGAGTAAAGTAATGATAACTAAATATTTGATTGGATTAAAAAGGAGCAGTCTCAGTATTTTGTCTCAATCACCACTATAATCTGTGCCAGTTTACATAGCGTCTTTCAGAAAACTTTATGGAGAATGTACCCAAGATTAAGATGATCGATCATTTGAGTTGTAACTATAATAAAAACTGACATCTACAAAACAGTAGCTTGTAGATTTCTATTGTGACACATGTTCCTACTAACAATCACCTGTTTCTATCCAATGTCACTGTAACTGTACACTTAAACATGACAAATTATTTTTTATTTGTCTGTGTCCCCTCCATCTTTGTCTATTGTTGAGTTCCTATTTCTTTTCATTAATTAATCTATAGTAATATTAGTAATTATTAATAGTATATAATAGTAATTATTTAAAGACATCAGTATTGAGGGTTGTATTTCTTAAAAATAAATGACTCATGGAAATTTATGTGTTGTTCTCTTTGACCATGCTGCTGTTTCCCAGGTGGGATAATGTTTGATCATAGCACACATGGAAAAATCCTTGAGAAACGGAGTTAGATAAAAAGCTGTTGAGTTTTGGTAGATACTCAGCTGGTATATAAACCCTGCACCATCCTCCTGTTCTGTTGTGTGTAAGCTCAGTAGGTAAACAGCATAGTCATGAAGTACTTCATTCTCCTGGCCCTGTTTGCCGCAGCTTGTAAGTTTGTGGTATTTTTCTTTTTAACAAGGTTAAGTTTGAGCTCATAAAATTGTTATTAATCTCTGTTTTGTATTAAAGTTGCTGCTCCCATTGAGGATGACAAGATTGTTGGAGGCTACGAGTGCAGAAAGAACTCTGTGCCCTACCAGGTCTCTCTGAACGTTGGCTACCACTTCTGTGGAGGCTCCCTGATCTCCAGCACCTGGGTGGTGTCTGCTGCTCACTGCTACCAGTCGTGAGTATAAACAGTGGATATGAGATTCAAATGTTACCACAAGCCTGTGGTAAAAAAGTGTTGTTTTTTTTTTGTTCAAACTGGAATAATTGTTTCTCTAAACACATTTCTTGTTCTGGTTGCGTCATCACAGGTGGAACTGAACATTAAATACGTTTTTACCCTCATGTCTCTCTCTCTCTCTCTCTCAGTCGCATCCAGGTGCGTCTTGGTGAGCACAACATTGCTATCAACGAGGGAACTGAG
>JBBMJY010000025.1:13575899-13616414 GCA_037833715.1 Toxotes lorentzi | reverse complement strand
CCTGGAGTCTACGCCAAGGTCTGCAACTACAACTCCTGGATTCGCAGCACCATGTCCTCCAACTGAAGTCACTTTACAGTCATTTGTTGTGACACAGGAATGTGCAAATCCCCTCAAAAAAAAAAAAAAACCCTCAATACTTACTTGTGTTTGGATTCTTGGCAGAGAACTACACATTACACTCAAAGTAATGGCTTTGGACCATTAAAACATTCAGCAACAGCTCTTTAACTGACTCCGATGTAAACAAACCCCAACCTAAGTTTTAAGCCTAAAGGTATTAAATGTGAGGCACTGTACTTAACATGTTAATTAAGTTGCTTCTTTCATCAGTTGCTTTAAAAACAAAAATCTTCTTGCCTTAAACTTCAGCATCATATCATCACCAGAAATATCTCAGGATTATTTTGAATCTGGACCAAAGGTGTTTAACTATTCACATGTAAGAACAAAACTTCAGAAACAATTAAATATGAATACAAAAGTGACCTTTATTGTTTTTAAGACAAACTATAGCATAAAACTATATACAACAGATCAGGGTGGCCATGTGGGAAACATTTTTTGAACTGTCTTTTTTTTTTCTTTTTGTGTTTTCAACAAAATCGAGCCCAACATCGAAGCATGAAAATGTAGTTTTTCAGAAGCAGCAAACAGCAATGGAAGTTCAACAAAATTCACTCGGAGCAGCAGGTGTGGAATGTGTGTGCTTGTCAATATATTGTGTAGAAAATTTAGCATCACTTGATTTCAGCCATAATTTTACAAGTGCACAACAGATGCAAACTCTTTGACAAACTTGTGCGTGATGGAAGCTGACACTCACCTTAAAAATGTAAATACATAAATTGTAAATCCTTGTTGTAGACCAGAGGAAAACAAATCTGGAATCAGTGCAACATATCCTCTGTAACATTTTGAGTAATGGCTTGACTTGTATTAGTCAACAACAGACCTTCATGATATTGATATTGATATTTGATATTAAATTCACAGTGGTCATACAGTAAATGAATGCATCGTGACGAGGTGAGTGATTTATAAAACTATACATGGGACTATTCACTTAACTTATTCATGGACAACATGATTTAAAAAAAAAAAAAAAACATGATCTGCACATTTAAGAGTTCGCCCAACAAAACTTTCACAGCAATAAGGAGTTTATGAATGAGTCTGATCAGTTGCTGATTTTGTGACACACTGGACGGCAGCGTCCTTTTCTGAGTATAAATAAAAAAACCAAGATGCTTGAAGGACGCAGGGCAACAAGTAAAGATTCAACGTGTTTCAATGGTTGTTTCACTTATATATAAATATTTGCTACTGATGTTTGAACTGAGGTTTTCCAGTTCCATTTCTGTCTTCAAATCCATTGTCATAAACATTATTCCAAGGCTGCTTCTTCAATGTACTGAATGTGCAAAATATCTGTGCAAATTTTTCCAAAACTTTTCCAGGTCTGCGATAGATATTTTCTACAGTAGGACTACAGGACCTCTGTGTTAAGCAATGTAAAACAGATGATACATGTAGATGGGGAAACGTATCTCCATTTAGGTTATCACACCTGGCCTCTGGCATGCTGCAAGTAGTGGTGATAAAGGTCTGAAATGGCAGGATATGTATTACCACACACAGCACATTTAATGCCATCTGAAGACCCTTCATTTGATATGCTGGCATTTTGGGTTGAGTGTCTTTTCACAGTTCTCAAAGGTGTGATGGGTTTCCCTAGTGCATTTTCAACTATTCTGTCATGACTGCTTTCTCTATCTTGGATCAAATGTGTGCTGCTGGGATGCTGGGAAGTTTTACCCACATCAAAATCTTGATTATGGACAAAAGAAATCATGGGAGCTAGAGGCGACTCTTCGGGAACTGGGTCTGGATATTTAGATAAGGGGTTCAGGGGAGAGTCGCTGTCCTCAGGTACAGGACGTAATGTTTCTATATGGCTCTTTATGGAAGGGCTAAACATTTTTTTGCTCGCTTGTGTACTATGATCATCTATGGATAAATCGAAAGCAGCGTCTTTGTGAGTGTCATGCGTTGAGGAATGGCAGAGCTGGTGATTGAACAGCAAGTCTAGAGTCTTAAAGCTGCATCTGCACTGCTCACACTGATAAGGCAGAAACACTTTCTTAGGCCTGACCTGGATCCACTGGAACTCCGGGTGCTCGCTCATGTGTTTTTTGTAAGGCTCTACGAACCGAAAACCCTGGCCGCACTGAGGACAAGTGAAGCGGCCGCGTCTCTGTCGATGGATTCTCTGGTGATGCCACAGTTTTTTCCAGTTTTCTAAAGTCTTACCGCAGCAGGCACAAGTGTAACTTTGACCCGGGGCGTGAGTGAGCATGTGGGCTCGGAGTCTGCCCATGTGTCTAAACAGTCGCCCACAGCTCGGACATAGATATTTCCTGGGGTCGGACCTGTTGTCTAGTTTGTTTAATTTGGACACGAGGTGTGAGAGGTGGTGAGCCGGTATGACCGTGGACTGGAATGGTTTCTTTAGGTTAGTGAGGCGTTTCTTGCGGCTGGCATGGGATTGTTTTTTCGGTGTTTCACATTTTGCAGCTGTGAGAGGAGAAGCTGAATTGTGTCCTGACGAACACCTCAGAGCAGGCACCGTGTACTGTATTAACGACATCGTCTCTTCCTCCTTTATCTCGGAGCTGGAGGCGCTTCTCTCTCCTCTGCACTGATTGCGATGGGAGTTAAATTCAGACAGCACACCAAACAGCTTGTCGCAATACAAGCAGCGATAAAGCTTCGCGCCGGTGTGGGCTCTCATGTGACTGTTGAACTCCTGCAAATGGTCAAAAACATTCTTGCAGATGTGGCACGTGTACGTCAGCGAAGGCTTTACGCGTCTGCTGGGCTGCGATTCGTCACCGCTTCCCGTAGGTCTACATGTGTGATTTTTGGCATTGCTATAATGAGTGAACGATTTTTCACAGCGTGTACAATTGTAGCGCTTCACAGACCAATGTGTCAGCTCGTGAACACGGAGGAAATAGGCCTGACCGAAAGCTTTGCCACATATATCACATTTATAAGGCTTCTCCCCTGTGTGGACACGCACATGTCTTATGAGGGCAGACTGAAACGGGAATGTTTTACCACAGTACTGACACACTTTTCTTTGTCTCTTTTCCGGGGAAACTGGAGCGTTAAGCCCCTCACTGCTTTCATGATTGTTCCCTCTGCTCCGTTTTTCAGATCTGCTGTTCTCGCACTCCTGGTCCAACTCATGCGCGTGAATTTTCATATGAGAGGCATACTCAGAGCAAGAGAATTTGATCTTGCAAAACGGGCATTTTTGATATATGTTGCTCTTTCTGTGCGTCTTGAGATGAAGATTTAAGTTCGAGTTTTTGCTAAAACCTTTGCCACATTCAGGACATTTGAAGGGTCTCTCTCCAGTATGAATCCGTTGATGGATGATGAACTGAGACAGAAATTTAAATGTACGACCACAGTAACCACACTTCAACAGAGTTTTCCCTCCTTTTTTAGTGTAGATGACATTTGTGTCGGTATTTGATGAGACCTCCTTATCCATGTCACCACAGTCTGCTTTTTGTTGAGCGTCGGCGGTGCCTTCATGGCCTTCGGCGAGCTGCTCTTTCTGTAACAACACAGTACTTAATCTCCTCCTTCTCTTGCCGCCTCTCTTGCGCCTGAAAGTGTTTCGCTGAATGTAGTGACCCTCAGATTTAACTGCGGTGTTGGCACTGTATTGTAAAGATTTAGGACTGCTCGACTCCGACACAGGATTGAAATGATCCAGCTCCACCTCTATATTCTCCGTTTTCACAGTAGGGGTGCTCCCGACAGATTTAGGTGTTTCTTCAGAAGACATGACAACATCAGTGTGAGAGGGCTCTGTATTGAACGCTCTACTCTGCAAGCTTGAGTTCTTCGCAGAGTTGGGACTGCTTTTTGATTGTGACTCCTTGCCGCCATTCATTTCCACTGACTGTTTTACTTTAGGTTCATCACTTTGAGTAGGACTTGCCAAGTTTAGACTGTTCAAATCCTCTGAAGGAATAACTTCAGGCTCAGCTGCCGCCTGGGAACGCAGTGTTCTTTGAGATAATACCCCTTCCTTTTGTTCTGTCCGTGGCTCTTGTCCTTCTCCAGACCGTGGGGAGCGCTGATCTTCCTTTCCATCTGTATCAGTCTCTTGTTTGTCAGTGTTAAGTTCCACCTGCTTATCTGTCTCTGCTCTCTCCCCACAGCCTGTGTCATTGCTCAACACCGATGAGGCCCCCTGGGAATCCTCCAGTCTGGACACTTTAGCTGGAACTTGCTGATCAGACAGTTTAGGCCTTCTTCTTTTAGCACCTTGTAACTTGGGTGTATTACTGCTTCCTGGAGGAGTCAGTTCAGGTTGCTTGGGTTCTACCTTGCTATCAGACTGGGTATTTCCATCTTGTGTCGAAGGCTGCTGCTCTCCTCTACTTCTCAGCCTCCGTGCAGGACCATTAATATTATTAGCATGAGTGGAGGCAGCAGGGGCACTGGCAGTAGCAGCCTTAGCAAAGATACTTTTAATAGCTATGATTTCTGATTTTTTTGGCCTTCCTCTTCTTCTTTTTGACAGCACAGGGACATCGTCTTCTACTTTACCATCAGAGACGGTGTGAGGGCCAGAATTATTGATTAAAGGACCATCTACAGTGTCAGGCACATCTCCACTGTTGTGGTTTTCTAAGAATGCTGGTAAAGGTATGGTCGTGCTGATCTCCTTATGTTGCACTGCATCAAGACCAGCAGGATCTGGATCTTTTTTGGCTTCAGTCAACAGCAGCTTTGCTTTTCGAGGGCGCCCGCGTCTTTTGCGGACCTCAGCAGGCTGCCCACAACTGTCTGTTGTTGTGCTGCACACAACCGCAGGAGGCTTTGTCTTCATCCCTACCTGTGATGATAGGCGCGCACTTCGCTGACTGTTTGTCCTGCCTACTGTTTCAGAGTTAACATGGCCATCAGACTCCAGGTGCCCTGATGAGTGGGACTCAGGGGCAGTTCCAGTCAGGTCTGTTGCTTTCATTTCGTCCCCCCACCTGGAGTCCCGGTCTTCCTCACTGCATCTTTTATCTTCCGGTATCTGTGGAAAAGAAAAACAGTTTGTCACAAATGTACTGATGGTTTTGTTACACATTTCCTAAAACATATATAAAAAGAAAAACATACATAAAGAAATCAACACTAATGTTACTGTCTCTATATAAATGTAAATAAATGTTTAGATCGAGATTGTACACATCAATGTTTTAGTGAAATAAAGGTAAATTGATGCTTAAGAAAGGAATAAGGTCCCATGCTTCAACATCTACAAAACTGCTGCATTATAAAAGTCATCTCCTGACAAATGCAATTAAATCTGCACTTAAACTAACGTACAACTTTGAAATGCTATAGGACCTACATAAACATACAATTATAATTCAAAGCCCTTCAGCTTTAGAGGTTTTAATGCAGAAACTTCATCCATATCCAAAGGTTTTCCAAAAGTTGCTCCAAAAATTATGCTGTATACTGTAAACAGACAGCATAACGTTTGAGGTGACATGTCTGTTTCTCTTTCTCTCTAACTACCTGCTTGCAGTCCGAAGGGGCATGAATGGAATTGGGAGGAAGAGGTGTCACAGAAGTTAACTCAGAGACTGTATTTTGGTCACTGCTTCCTCTGCTGAAGGACATTTTACTCCCCATGTCAAAAGTCTGTGGATTAAACAGTGACAAGGAGGTTGTAACTCATAAAAAAAGTGACATGTATTCCTACAGCAAAACACTATAACGCCACAAAGCCTGGACTAAACTGTAAATTCTCCTGGCCTGAAAAATCACAACTGTGAATGCATGCTCTGCCCATCTGTCACAATAACTGAGAAATCATTGTTCAGAGGAAATAAAGGCTCTTTAAGGTTCAGGCTCTTGCAAGTTAATTTGGTTGATTTGCCACAAGACTTTCACATCCGTGATTAAATTGTAGGTGTCTACAGCGAAGCATGATGCAAATCTGGCCCAGAGAGAAGCCCTCTGTAAGAAATCATCACATTATAAAAAGCTTGTGCAGATTTATGCTTGTTTAAGATATACAGTTTTTCTAAAATTCAAAGTTCCCCCCAAAACTTTAGAAAACTGTTTAAGTGATTTTGTACTGACAGCCTGTCTAGAAAGATAGCCAAGTAGCAGAATTTGTGACTCATGTTAAAGGAAAATAAACTATGCATAGGAAATTACTGGAGAGTAACTCAGAGCATTTACTCAAGTACTCAACTTAAATACAGCACTGATGTATTTAAATTGAGTACTTGAGTACTGAACTTTGCAGATTAACACTGTCATAAGAAAATACGAGCCTCTTATAAAAACTGATGCATTATTACAGTTTAGAAACTATATAACATGAGTTCCATCACCACCAGCTATAGCATTAACATGCTTACATATTAGGGAATAAGTAATAATAACAATAATACACTAATATAATGATAAAACAATAGTTAAACACATTAACAACATTTCTCTGGATTATTCTGCTGAATGACTACTTTCACTTTTGGTACATTTTGCTGATAATACTTTACTTTAGTAAAAATCTGCATGCATAAGTTTAACTTATAACGGAGCAGCGTTGCATTGCAATACAAATAGGAAAGCATGTAAATACTTCTGGATTGGGTTGAAATTTGTACTGTACATTCAAGAAAGCCTGGAGATAATTTGCAACAGGTATTCATATAAACAGCCATTGTTAAATTTCTTTTATTTATTTATTTTTTTACCAAAACAAAAACTTTTTCATTTACAAAAACTGTAGAATATACGTCTATCACATCTGGAAGTAATTTGGTCCTGCATAAAAAAAAGATATTTTGACTTTAAATTTTCCCAAGAAGCATTATTTTAATTTCCTTGGACCATGGAAAAGTGCTAATTCATTAGAGATATATGACAAATTTTAAGATGTTACATTACTCTTTCATTATTTAACTTTTCAAACTTTTCACTGTCTGTGAAATAACATTCAGTGGTTTTAAGTCCTAGGTAAACGTTTATATTTATTTATTTATAACATTTTCTCTCAGTGCGTGATACCTGCTGAGCCTCTTTTTTATTGGCTTCAAGAAAATTGCAGTTTACAGCTCGTGATGGTTTGTTGTATAAAAGGTGATATCTTGCTCCATGCGTCTAGACAAAATACTGATGTTAGTTCCTTGGTTCAGTATACATACATTATTTTCCAATTTCAAACTTTTCTGAACGAATTCCTGACATCACCTAGTAGCATTAGAAAATAATAAATAACTCTTTGGGTGGATTAATGCAAAATGGATTGCTGCAGATTTTGGCGTGTTCTCACTTCATATTCAGTCATCTGTTACGTGTCTTCATCATTTTCTGTTCCAACAGCGAATTGTGAGTCCTTTATCACACGTGGGGGACATCACTTCTGCCCAGGCGTGACAGACCTTCCTGTGTGTGCAGTAAGCTCACCAAAAAGTGTTTCTGATGATGCAAGCAAACTGTGGCATCATCTGTCAACTCTGAACATCTGCTTCTCAACTTCAGTGGATCCTCATCTGTTCTCAACTTCGCCAAAATTGAAAGATCAACTTTTCCATTAGTCTACACTGTCTTGTGACAGATGGCTGCTTCTTCTAAGACTGTACCAACGGAGCAGGGCTCCATGATCTTACTATCACATCGTACTGCTTGATGATGAAATGAATTATAATTGCACTGATTTTGAGCATGCTGCAGTCCAGCAAACCAAGCCATCACATGCTGTAAACATGCAAAGTCCACAAACCCAATGAAAAAACAGACTCAATCAGTATCACACAGACTTCCACAGCTGCCTCATGAACCATAGTGGCAGAATGTGTGGCGCTGCAGTTTCCAATGCTCTGGATGAATGTAACAGATAATGCAAAAAATAATCTAGACTGGTTTGTGCAAATAATCAGTGGCTGCTATTCATCTCTCCTGCAGGCACATCTCATCAGATGCACACACAGGAGAAGATGGGTTCTGACTGTGGTTACAAGTACTCACACATGAACCCACAGAGACACAACCGAGCATCCACTGAGTCACATAATAAGTATTTTAAACACCTATGGCCAATGCGAAAGCTTCAGCATCCAGCTATCAGTTATCATCAGATGCTACCAGCAGCGTGACAAACAACGTAGGCGTTATCCTTCGGTAGGCCGGGATTGCTAGCTCCGGTTATTAAACGTTACAGGCCACGCAAACCGAACCGTTAACTCCCCTGTCAGCTCATATGTCTTTCTGTATAGCTAATAACGCGCATGTCGGCTGTCTCTCTACACCAGTTACCAGATGTGATGGGCGGTAGTAAACACAAACTCCTTGCCTGCGTGGGAGAGTCAAGACTTGTCTCTGCGTAGCCATGCACTGACCGCTGCTCCACTTGCTAGCTACTGGCTAGCTCAAAGCTAACATATGCTCTGTCGTTACGTGGCTGCTTGGCACTTGTTTTCTTTACAAGCGTGCATTGATCTGGGAGCTGAGCTCTTAATGTGGACCTGGCTTTCTCTTCTTTTCAGAGCAGTTTGCAGCAGTGGGCCACTCGACATCCACGCACAAAGCAACCAACGAGTGTCAATCACGCCGAGCTCAAAGAGTGGATAATTCATGACTGTGGGAAATTTCGTAGGTTGGGGCTCTTCTGCAAAAGTGCCAAACTCGATAGAGAAGAGGGGGTCATTTCAAGCCGAGAGAGTCAGTATCACATGTGCAAACATCATCTACTCCCATGTATATAAGCGCCGGTCTCGGTGTTTCTAGCATAAGGTTTTTGATGTCTTGATGCTCACATGAGGTATTGAGATTACAAGCATACAAACAGCACGTGAACGCCGCATCAACGTATTTGGGTATTGTCCGTGGATACTTACCTCATCACAAATGGACACACAACAGTGCCTTGTTTTTGCTTTGAAATGGCCCCCTCTGCTGGAGGAACAGGGAATAGACCCTGAACACACCATAGAGGAAAACTTCATCACCCTTAGCTTAGAAATAAGACGCAGTCAAAGACAAAGTCTGAGAAATGGGGCACCCAAATTTATTGCAAAAAAGAAGTAATGCAAAATTCTAAACAAATAATTAAATTAATAAATAATCTAAACTAAATGTCTATGTAAGCACACAAAGCCTCCGTGGAATTGTAAAAACAAAAAGTTGATTTGTCATGATGTTCCTTTTATTTATTTTTAACCAATTTTACCAATTCAAACACCCCAGAACATAAAGACATTGCTGAAACTGTATTTTGATGTTACCTAAATATTATTTCTATTTGTATCTTAATTTTATAATTTTATATGATCAGTTTTACTGCTATGCCCTTATAATCTTGCTTGCATTTACTGTACTTGTCAGGTAACATGAAATGCACTTACC
Source organism: Toxotes lorentzi (assembly GCA_037833715.1). NCBI lineage: Eukaryota > Metazoa > Chordata > Actinopteri > Toxotidae > Toxotes > Toxotes lorentzi. Next base: position 13,606,967 of record JBBMJY010000025.1, on the reverse strand, counting down.
TGTTATCTTATTTTATATTATTGTATTATATATGCGACTGGTTTAAGTATTTGTACTGCCCTCAATTTAAAAGCACTATGCATTCAATTTATTGTATGAATAACCTCACTGATAATATAACGTGCTGCATTATTCCATGAACACACACACACACAATGAGTTTGAAAATATAGTTTAATACAACATATACTATATTTCTGAAGTCTGCCAAAACTGGTAAGAACACGCAACGTATCGTTCCCACAACCTTACAACACATTCTGATCATAGTAAAACATATTTTAGAAAACAAAACAAAACCTTTAATGCAGGTACCTTGTTTATCCCATCAAACATGGGTAAACCATGCACATACATCTGGATAATGGACATTATTGATTTACATCCCCTGTAACCACTGCAGTGGCACCAATTTTAGACTTTTGTGTCTTCAGTCAATATGGGACAGATGCATGTTTGTACACCCTTCACTTATACATCTTGTGAAATACTTTGGAGCATTGTGTTCTTGTGTGATGAACATACATGAACAACCAGTGGATGCTGTTCAACCCGGAGACTGCAATCTTTTTGCACTTGGTCCATAATTAACATAAAATGTCACATGCAAACTGGATGTGGCTCTCTATTTTTGTCAAGTTTTAATAGGAACAGATGAGGTTACTTGGTAAATCATCTCAGCAGGTTTGTCTGGTCCAGTTTCAACAATGTAACAATCATTGTCAATTTCCACTTCTGTTTTTCCATTCACAGGAACCACACCTTGCCCTCTGTCCAGACTGATAGACATAACTTGATTTTTCTTCATGTTCCCAGCAGCTGGGACGTCAAGTTTTCTCTCACCATTCATTTGAGCAGGAACAGGTGTCACCCTCTTTAGTTTGTAATGCTGTCTGCCACCTCGCATGTGCTGTGCCATAAACTCCTGTGCTTTGATGCACTTGTGTCTCTGAAGCAGCTGAGCCGTTTCAAAAGGAATATGACAGACTCGACACGTGAACCCATTTGGTGCAGAAGACATCTGCGATGGTTTGCTCAATACGCCTGATGTAGAGAGCGGGGGCATCTTCAACGGAGAGGAAGAAGTGACAGAGACCCGCCAACTACTTTTACTGGATGCACTCGGATTTGGACTTTGACTCTTCAGTGGAGGGGAGACATTGGTATAAGGTTTGGATGCACTGGGATTCCAACTCTTGGACTGCAGGGATGGAGTGACATGACGTCCCTGATTGATTTTATTGTATGTTCTGACATTCTGATTTTTCAAGTGCAGGGTGGAAGTGACGCAAGGTGTCTGAATGCCTTTAGCGACTACACTGGGATTCTGCCTTTTCTCCTGTATAGAGAAAGTGGCCTGAGGCCCCTGAGCACTCGGGTTCTGACTCCTGTCTCTACTGGCTTCATTTAGCCCCTTGAATCTTGGGGGTCTAGCAGTAATGAGTCTGAATTTGGTAGCAGTGTTTGGTGTGTTACAAACATGGAAGCGAGGCACTACCTTCTTGCTGGAGAGTAGAAGCCCACATCCTATACAGCCAGAAACTTTATCTGTGACATGAGAGCTGTGGTGGGAGATTAGACAGGTCTTTGTCAAAAAACACTGCCCACATTTACCACAAGTGTATGGCTTTTTCTTGTTAAACTTGCGCACCGTCTGCAACAACACGACTGGCTGGTAAAGAGTCCAAAGATCCACTGTCGGTGCACCTACACCTGCAAAAATATTCTGCATGTCTGCTGTGGACGTGACAGGATTTGAGGGGAGAGATGCTTGTAACACAGAGGGGTACAACTCAGGCACTTGTGAAATCCGTGCAGACTGCGTGGGAACTGGCCTATAAGCTGATGTAACTGGTACCTGCAGCACAGGCTTCGCTGGCAAAGAAATCGATGACGCACTGTTCTGTTTAGGTGTCTTCCAGACAACCTCACCAGTCTGTAATCTTTTCAGCTTCTCCTCCTCTTCAATGCGCTTCTCAATTCTACGCTTCCTTATCGTTTCATGATCCAGCACTTGGTGCCCTGGTTCATGCGTCGTGCTGTGCTCTAGCATGTCTCTGTACTGGGTAAACTCAGTTCCACAGGAGCAGATGTAACTTGCAGCAGAACACGTGTGTTCCTCCAGGCATCTCCGATCTGAAAATATTTGCTCACAGCTGAAGCAAAACCGGCCGGCATTTATCAAATCTCTGCTTAATCCATCCTCCAGGACATTATGCAGTGTTTGCTGTCCTCTCTCCATGATCAGACTAGGCATGGATGTGCTCACCGATGATGTGGAGCCCTTGAGAGCACCCTCCCTGCTGATGGAGACAAGGTTTAGAATCAATACAATCATAAACAGAATATTGGAAATATGTTCAATTCAGGTACACCCCATAACGGATACCATCTGGGTCTGAGGAGCTGGGAGCTATGCTAACAGCTGTATACACTAATCTAACTGCATGCTAAGCAAACAAGAGAGGACTGTCATTTTTCATAATCACTTATAGCCTCCTTTTGAAATGTAACAATATTCTCTCGTCATTGTCATTTGACAAAAACAACTCTGCCAGGTAATTTCTTGTCATACACCCCGCTGCTTGTGAAATACACACCGTAGACTCACCCAACCAAATAATACAGTGGCATATTTATAAAACCTATTTTCTATACTACTAAATGCTTGAAATAATGATTCAGCGAGTCACGTTTTACAATTTATAACGCTGCCAATTTGTTGAACGCGCGCCCAACTTGCTATGGTATAACCCTACAATGCTAACGTTAGCCTCGACTAGCTCATAGACAATAACGTTAGCTTACTTCCACATGAAAGTCAAAGTAGTGCCGTGTCAGTATTCTGATATGTCCTCGCATCAAACCGCAAACAGCTTGTCGATTGTCGTTTGGTGAGACATTCAGAATCGGGCCGGCGTTCAGCACTAGTAGGTAGCTGTTAGCCCATTAGCCCCACCAAAAAAGAAGAAGGGGAAAAAAAACAAAAAAAAGCACTCCCTCTTCTTCTACGGATGGCGCACCTCTACGGGAGAACGTCCGGGGCTTGCTTCGCCATGCTGACACCTATCGACTGGAGCCGCTGGTTCACAGTTGATGCCATTACCTCCAGTAGCTACAGTGGGTAAATTTTAGTCCTGACACAAAGCTAGCATGGGTTGACACTTAAGTCTTGACCATGGAAAGAGCTGCTCTCTACTCAAGGTCAGGTTACTCGTTATGCTTGTTCAAGCTTTCGACACAGCCATCGCCAAGATGGAGTTTCTTCAGTTGCCATGGAAACACTTTGTTTCCCAGCACCTCTACCTCAACTCACCCTTGTTGACTCTAAAGTTGAACTTGACAGTACATCCTTGTCCTTGGAACCAGTCTCATCTCAGTCTACACATGAGGACTGTGTGATTCAGCTGAAAGCTCCTGAACGAGGGAGCCATTTGATCCCAAGCACCGTGGCCCCCGTCAGCATATTTTTTCAGGTTTCCTTTAAATTAGTATTTAAAATAATATAATCTGTTGACATTTATTGTTAATTGGCATTCAATTTATTACCCACTTGTGTGGCAAACTTGATATAAAGACCCTGGCTGGATTAACCTACTTGGGACTGCAATCAAGCCCTGTTCGTCATACCCTGTGTACAGATTTTATTATGCTGGAATACTGACTGGTCCCAGATTTGCTGTGTGGTAATTTGATACATACAAGCATAAAAATTAGATCACAGCCTCAAATAATATTTAAGTACAATTAAGCAGGAGCCACTTTATGACCCTTGTCATTTCAGCTGGTATATTATATGGTACACCATTTAGAGAGAAATATGCCAAATTAATTCCAAAATGAACACCACAGAGTTGTTAAGTAGTTTTCATTTCTATTAAGTAAAACTGTCCATCAACAAAACAGAATTAACAGCTACTTGGATAATTATGATGAGTAAAACCAAGGCATGAAGCTTGAACAGCAGTACAAAGATAAATTCCAGTCTTTATTAACTGCAGTTATTCACCTAAGTTTGAGAAACATAAACCTTGGTCATTGTGATGCCACTGATATTATACTTTTCATGTTTAAACATGCTCTGTACACAATGAAAGGAAAAAAAACCCACTGTGTTAATCCTCCACTTCTTGCCTTAAAGCCTTTAAGGAAGATATAATCACACAAAATGATGTGATGTACACACTTCACATACTGGCATGTTTATTAACACCAGGAACAACATCAAGCTACATCACAACCTCTGTGATAAAATTTCATTACCAAATACTCAAACATTTACAGGCTAATGATGCTATGTAATGTAGGGATTAAAATGTACAATTTATCAAAGCTTTGTTTTTACACTGGCAAGCTAGTATGACACACTCCAAAGAGTTGCTGAAAAAAAAAAACAAATCACCTTATGCAGCTGTACAATGTCTCCTGGAAAAAAAAAAAACGAGTAAAGTACAACTGGCAAATATGGAAAAAACAAACTACAATTCTACTGTACTATCAGATGCGCTCTGTTCGTAATCCACCACTCCCATGTTAGACACTTTTCAGTGTCACTAAGAAGTCAGCTGTTCTTGTGTTTGTGGCTTAGTGTCTCCAGCCATGATGCGATGAATCCTCCTGCGATGGTTTTTCAGTGATTTAAGGTTCAGGTATGTGCCCTGACAGACATCACAGCGATATGATTCAGACTGTTTGTGAGTAAGCAGGTGTTTCTGTAAACCGTCCACAGTGCCAAACCAGCGGAGACAAACAGGACAACGCACAGGCTTAATAGAGGGCTTGCAAGCCCCGCTCCTCTGGTGAAATATAAGACTGATTGTGTTCGGGAAGTCAGAGTTGCAGTGGGAACAGTGATAGGTTTTAGGTGGATTTGTGGGTAGATTTGTAACCCGTCCACCTTTGCATCGATTCCAAGATATGTGCCTTCGAAGGGAACAGCGAGTGGCAAAGGTGTTGCCACATCGTGTGCATACAATCCGCTGCTGCTTTTTTGTGGGATTTGGAAGCTGCTCGGGGCTCGGTTGCTTCTGTGGAGATTGATGCGCTGACTGTGGAGACTGATGCGCTGACTGAGGAGGCTGCTGCTGAGGTGGCTGTTGTTGAAATCGGAGTAACAGAGGTTGTGATCGTTGTGGTTGTAGTCCCTTTAGCAGCTGGTGATGAGGATGCATATGAATCTGCAGATGAACTTCGTAGTCTGCCCAGGAACTGACAGTCTCTCCACAAGTCGGACATGTGTAAGATTCCTGGGCATGTTTCTGCAGATGCTCCAGGAGAAGCCTTGGGGATGTAAATCCAACCCCACACTCACACGTCACTCTCCTTGGCAGAACAGAGGGCAGTGACATGATGCCCCAGTTGCTTCCGTCGTCCTCCTGGGTTTGACCATCTGTCGCACTGTCTGACAAACTCTGCTGCGCAGTCCCTCTATCCACATCTTCCAATGTTCGTTGCAACTGACATTTCTTACTGTGAACCATCATGTTATCTTTGCGGTTAAAGGTCTTCCCACAGACAAAACAAGCAAACATTGGTTTCATACTGTTTGCATTTAGCGGAAGGCCCCCATGACTACTACTCTGAGCTACAGTCCCAGGTCCACGTGGCCTGAACCCACACAGCCGTAGATGGCGCCTCAGAGTAGATGCCCGACTGTAGGTTTTCTGACACCTGTTGCAAGGGTAACGTTTCACGCCGTCCCTGACAAAGTAGCGCAGGCTAGTGGGCGTCGTCTCTGCGTGTTCGCCTGACACAGATGTCTTTGCCTCTCCGTCATCATCTGCTTTATCTGCAGAACTAAGCACCTCCATTTCATCATCCAGCGGCATTGTCCACTGCCCTTCATTGCTGTCCTCATTTTCAACTTCTTCATTCCAGTTGTCTTCTTCTCCTTGCTGGAGTGAAATCCCACACATCACTGAAGATTTGGGGTAGAATGGTGAAAAGCTTTTTGCTGGATGAGCCCAGGCCAACTGTGAAACTGCAGACTGGTCTGAATTTGTCACCTCTACCTTGATGCGACCAGTAACTTCAGTGCCCACAGCAATACTCTTTACAAACGGAGATCCAGCATTAACATCTGTATCTGTTTTAGCTGTACTGTTCGATCTCAATGATGGCATTTTATGAATGGGGGGACTGGCTTGCCGTGAGAGGGCTGACCCTGTTCCCTGACACTTGTGCATTTTGAGGTTCCACCTCCGTGCGTAGCTGTGCTTGCACAAGGGACAAAAGAAAACTTTTTTTGTGTTGTTGAGCCTGTGGAATGGCACAATTTTTTGGGCAAATGGTGACTTGTTTTTAAAAGAACTTGAGGGCTGTATGTTCTTGGTTCCTAACTGAGGGCATACGTGATTGTCAGGTAAAGGCAGCCGCCCAATGATCAGCTGCTTACAGCGACGACAACATTTAATTCTCTCTTTTTTGTGCAAGAAATGATGCTCTGTTAGTCTGTCCAAGCTCTGAAAGACCCTACGACAGCGGCCACATTGATATAGCCCATATATACCATTACCCATAGGATCCACGAGCTTCTGACGAGTCTCAAGAACCACAACAGGTGAGAAAGTCTTGGTCAGAGAGACAACCCTCTTCTTACTGGACTCAAGAATTCTGCTAATGGATGGAGCTTTCGTCTTTATACCGGGTTTTGCAAGCAGTCGCCTCAACTGTGCAATAGAGAGATCATTGATCGCGGGCACCTCAGTTTTTGTTCCTGGTGTTATATCAACGGGGACTACTTCCTGTTTGGGGGTTACTGTGTCATTGTTTTCACTTTGAGACTGAAGAGGTGAAAAGCGCTTCATGTACGCTGATGCCAGCAACTTCATTAGGGCGTTATTTTTGGGCAAATTCTCACCCTTTTCACTGCTGAGAACAGAATTTGTTTTGTCCTGGAAATGCATGTCCTCTACAGTCTCTGGTACTTGCTTTGCTGTGCCTGACATGTTGTCCAGTTGTTTCTCACTGTCATTGTGGGGGGGCGTACACTGGCCTTGAGAAGTGGTAACGATGGCAAGGTCGTCCCCCAGGCTGACAGCTGCTTTGTGGTCTGTTAATGTAGGCAATTCAACAGGTGTGGACCTTGAGGTAGAGGGGCAACTAAGGACCAAACCTGGCTGGATTACAGTTGGACTGAATGATACGTGCTGGGTGGGAAAAACTTGACTGCAACTTGTTTCACTCGAGAGCACAATATTGTTGTCCAGAGGCTGCAGTAGCTGAATTTGAGAGACATGTGAACGCTTGTGCTCCAGCATAAGACTGAAGTCCTGAAACTCCTCTCCACAGTCACAAATATAAAAAGAAGGTGAAGGGCTCTCAGCCAAGAACGTTGGTGGACTGGGTTGCTCACTGGACGAGTCCATACTTGCAAACAGTGTTTCGTGTGGGCTGATGTTAGGCTGCGGAGGGGGGGAGGAGACCTTGGACAGTGCACTAGCATGGGTTGCCTGATGTACCAGCAAGGATGCCAGTCCAGTGAAGGTGGCTGAACATGCCACGCAACGATACACTTTAGAGGACGAAGTATTTCCCTGTAATCCAAGCATCATGGGAGCCAAATGTACAAGGCAATCCAGGTTTTGTGGTCAGGCGAGGCAGTGTCCTGTAAAACACACACAGAAAACACACACTAATGTCACTCACTGAAAACACACACAATTTTCACACTGTCTGCAAACATATTAAAGACACATGTTTAAACCTAAGATCTTTATACTCATTCTAATGACATAAGACGTCTATACCAAAAGACTTTTTCTCATTCATTTCACTGTTGAACACTGCAAGTCTTGCCAAATATGGATACTAATGCAAAGCAAAAGGAACAAGAGAAAACTATGTTGTGTGCTTTACAGAAAATTGTCAGTTTGTTTTAAACCACAAGACAAGCAATATAATTTGTGCAATGAAACATTACAAAATGCCCTATTCACACAAAACACTGTTAGGTGGTTAAAGGGGGTTGAGAAGTGGGGGCCTGACACCTAAGGACAGGAGCCCACTCCGTAAAAGTAAGAATTTGTTAAAAGATTTTTAGAGTAGAAGTAACTATTATCCTAAAGGGGAGAAAACAAAACAAGGGTCAGTGTTACAATAGACAATAGGGAAATTAAAATAACAGGGAATAACCCAAGGTCTGATCTGGACTTGGCACCACCCAGACGACAAGCAGCACCAGCCGCAGCCCAAGGGCTGATGGCTAACACCCCAGCACCAAATGAAATAGATGTCCCAGCTGCAGCCGGAGCTGTTATATGAGTAGACACTGGAAGGACAAAGACCTCCACCATACATCCCTCTCTACTGTGCAACACACACCCCTCCCCCACGAGGAGGTACTATAACCTGACAGGGTACTATTTTAATTAAATCTGTTACCTTAGCACCTATGGCACCTTCGGTGCTAAGGAGCTGCAGGAGATGCTCACAGCTAATCTTTGGACCATGGAAATTTAATGATATGAAAGAAGCCGCTTACCACCTGCCGTCCGTTCAAAAGATGTGTGTGTGAGACGACTAGAATTTTTCTGTCAGCATTCAGACCTACTACTAATAAACTACAACAATTGCTCATGATCCAAATGGGAAACAACTGGGCCAAAGTGGCTGCAAATTTCCAGCAGATGACCTCTGAGACAGAATCAGAGCAGCTTTCCCATTAAGATTAGACATGAGCAGTCATGAGCATCAGCCTGCTGACAGAAAGAAGATGAGACTGCTGCTGACTATCTCACTAGACTTACTGAGGTCCACACGACACACGGAGGCCTCCAAAGACCAGCCGCCTCCTGGGGGAGCTTACCTGATTGGAAGACCATTTGCGAAACCATTTTATCAACCTCATCAAGCCAGAAATTACAGAGATAGTGACGCAAAACTGTCTGCCTTGGGACTGTGGTAATCTACAGACAGCTGAAAGATATGCCATCCATGCAGAAAAATGCTTAAATTAAAAGAAAAAGAGGAGAACTGCACAGCTGACAGACAGACTTCAAATGGCTCAACTGATGGCATATGAGAATCAAGCCAGGGGAAGAGAAAGGCTGAGGGCGCTAAGCAAAGGGGGAGGAGGGGGCCACGGAAGATCCAATGCCTGCTTTCAGTGCGGAAAGATAGGACACTTGGCCAGAAACTGTCTGGAGAACACGGAAACAGAGGCCGACTGACTAGCGGTGGAGCTGAGGACAGCAAGGGATTCATCTGGTTCTGATGCAGAGACTGAAATAACAGATTTTCACACACAGCAGATAAGTACAAACACACAGACACAGAAAGAAGCAACATCAGACACACAACACACTCTTTCACATGTCATTCAGCACCTTGAGTCTGCACAAAAAAGTGATCATGTGGGAATTATTGAAAACTACACAAAATATGCACATGATATATATGAAAAGATGCCAAAACACACAATTTATCTAGAAGGACAAGATCACTTTTTTTAGTATACTCAGGAACCTCAGAATCAGCTACGAGATATGGGGAATTTGAACCCATTCCTCAACTGAGCAGCAGATACACGAGAACAGTGGGAACATCAGGCACCTCTGTGATACACAGTTCCACTATCATGCCAGGACGATGTTGAGGGAAAACTATATCTACCCCACAGGGCACAGCTGTGACCAGCATTCCCAAAACAAATTCCTTTGTCTAATATGGCAAGGAAAACCTGATATATGCTTATCGGTGGAAGATTCCAAACTCTACACACTGAATTCCGCTCTGATCCAGGAAGCCAAAACACTCACCATCTGACACCACAGAGCCTATACTGCATACCCCATATCACTCTAGGAGCAGACAGCTAGTTTGAAGACAAATGGTACAGAGAGGGTCAAGATGGCTCAATTAGTAGAAGTAGTATTAGTCTGATGATAGCATTGAACAACACTGTGGGATATGCTTATTTCTCTCTGCTGATTCCTCATGCTGCCTCAATGATTTTGCTTGAGCGAAAGACCTCTCATCTGTGAGACTCAGATACAATACAGTTTTGTATGAAATGCCTAACATCTCTGTTGTGAGATGCACTGTTCTTAACCCTGCAAGTCTCCTCCCAACACCAGGTGATGGACAAGCCTCAAGAGACCCAGCAACTGGTAAAAACCAAGCGGGCTATGCTATAACAACACAACATGACACTGTTATGGCTGAACCACTCCCTTCAAATTACTCTGCACAAGCCGCAGAATTGGTTGCATTGACTGAAGGACGCAAACTGGCTTAAGGCAAAAGCAAACGTTAGCCAAATGTTGTAAAGAAACAGGCTGAACCTGGAAAAAAGCCCTGCCGATTGTTTTGATGCACGAGACCTAGGGTGAGAAGCAGAAATGTCCTCAGCTCATTTGAGATCCTCTTTGCACAACCAATGGAAACAGGGATTGGGCCTGTGGAAAGGCAACTCCCCCAAGTCAGCCAATGTGAAGATGAAATGTTGCGTTATTGCGCAAACCTATCCTGTGTGCTTTCTGGTATTCACAGGTAAACGACGCCTTGCCAAAAGCCTTGGAACAAAAACTGAACGATCTGGATCCAGGAAACTGGATCGCAGTTTACCTGACAACGAAGAACTGGAAAGTACGCCGGTGGAGCAGATCATGGAAACGGCTGTAAAGATCACAGAGAGGGCGACCTGGATCCACACCAGCCACTGCAAATGAGTGCCTGAGCCCACGAGTGACGCCTCATCAAACACACTTCAAGATCAGTAAGTGGGCCGACGCTTTCCTCAGCCCTGTGTCTGCGAGGGAGAGAGAGGTGTGGATTTACAATAGAGCCACACGTTTCTCAGACTCATGAAGAGGCAGCACACTGATTACAGGGGTGAGCAGAGGCCACACTGCTGATATGACGGTGCCCACGACCACGCTGTGGCATCGGAGGGTTGGCAGATGGAGAGGAAAATGCAGCATTTTCCTGTTCACTGCCATCTCCGTCATGCCACTACTCCTGATGGAAATCACACCACAGTCAATCCATGATCAAGGTCACAGTAACCCCAACAGCAGCCACACACAGAGATTCAAGAGAGAACTGCCACCTGTCTTCACACAACTCCCCTACGGGGTTGGTGCCTCAATATCTGTAGAATCACAACCACCGAATATTTCAGAAACCCTAGACGTAATGCTATCCTTCTCCCTAGGTGTTTCCCTACGAAACAGAACCATGAAAGACATGACTGAGGACATCAACTAGTGCAACATCAGCATCATCAACTATGGGGGTTCTGCCGCAAAATTCATAGAGCATGACACAGATGACACAACAAGGAACCTGCCAGTCCATCATGACAACGAACCCTACTCTATAATCAGGTATTGTATTTATTTTCACCAGAAAATGCTTCACAGACAAAAAACATTTCCTGGGGACATCAACGTGCAAGCAAGCAGTCACCGCAACACGTTTTTTTTATCTCTATAAAGTAGGACAAAGTGTAACTATGACAGATAAGATGACCCATTGAAGCTGTATAAAAGACCTACATACTTTCTGTTCATCAGTCATTTGTGCATCTCATGTTTGAGAGTATGGTGGGTCCATCTGCAAATGTTTGAAATAAACATGCTGAAAGACAAGAGCTGATTCAGAAAATTACCACCCCAGGTTTTAGCCAAAATAACCCAGCTGGTACAATGCCTTACCAGGTCCCCTTCAAAGAGCCCTAAACTTATACTAGTAAGCAATTTACAGAAAAAGACCATGATTAGTCAGTGCTGCCTTGGCCTCCATTTTCTCCCAGCATCTAACTCCAGCGAACACATGAGGGATGCCCTGGTTTGCAACATGAAAAGTCATAGCTCTCTGCCTGCCAGTGGTCAGCAAATCCATCAGGCACTTCTGCAAAACTTGGATCACATCCCACAGCTGCAGATTTACACACCATTTCCACTGGCTTTGTATAGCATGGGTTAGTCTTGTTCTGATCAGGTGCATTTCCATTTTATGCTCATAGTAGAGAAAACCAAATTGTGCAGACTTGTGATACAGTGATCCGGCCTCTGAGCATGTGGTAAAGCAAGAAACTAGAAAAGCACCATAAAGGCCCTAAACACCCATGGTACAGCTATGTAGGTGTTTTCTCTTCATGCGCGTGATAATCGTTGCTGGACTGGACTGGGTGTGTAGAGTCTTTGTTTGTTTGTTTGACATTTCACTCAAACTCTGTTAAGTTTAATTTCACCTGCCAGGATGGAACAACTTATGTCTTTACCATTCTTACTGTAAACAGTAAGAATGGTAACTTCCACTCTGATGAAGACTATGAGAGGTCAAACACAGCTAGTGTTTTAAACCATTATAACAGACTAAATAAAGGCTTTTAATATTGTTTCTCTTTGTGCTGCCTTAAGGCCAAACTGCACAGAAAGTGGTTTTGAAGCATTTAGTCACTTCCCTGACTCACAGAACAGATACACTACCATTTGATAAAAGGTATCAATCCACACACAGTCAGAGGTGGACTTTTGTTGAAGCTGACACTGGTCTGCACCTTGCTGTGTGTGCTAAGTGAAGTAACCTCCACACGCACCTGTTCAAATCAAACAAATCTCCTGATGCATAACTGTGACATAGCTAATCCCACTTCTTAAAATCTTTCCACTGAAGCACTGCAAAACCTTTATTTGTGAAGCAGCTTCTGGAAGTGGACCTGTAAGGTAACTTAGTCTGCTGAGGTTCTGTTTGCTAAAAATTGTTTCTAACTCCTAATAATATATGTGTATATTGGAGAAAATGTAAGTTATCATATATGTAACAAAACAAAGAGATTCAATTGAACCTACTTGGGTGTGGCACAGAGGCATGATGTCAAAGAGAAAGGTCTAAAACACTAGGGGAAGATGGTTTAAATGATGAATCAACTGTTTTGGCTGTGAAGCTCACTCCTCCCGTGTCCATGGTGTGTGTCATTTCGAGGTATTCCATAATTTTGAGGAGGACTAGATTTGCCTTATACCACAATAGGTAAACTGAAGATAGTTGAAGAGTGTTACGTCCATGTGTGACTCTTACAGACAGGTAATGCAGCTCTCTCATAAATATATTCACACCTGTATTGCAATTACCTTAACCGTTTACTGTTCTTCGCCTTCCCCACAACCACCACAAATAAATTTGGATTTTTCATAACATCATTAGACAGTCTGATTAAAGTTTTACCTATTTTTGAAGACCATATCATACACTTAGATGTGCAAACCTTAACAACTGAGGTTCAAGCAGTGCTTTGAGTGCAGCTCGCATTCTCTGACTAAGCAAATGACAACGAGCTCAGTCAGCCACCAAACATAAGATGCACCCTGAACACACAGGAGAAAAACCATTAAGACAGGAAAAAAGAAAGAAAGAAAAAACGGCCACCACCAGTAGACACTGGGGGTCTTAAGCTCCGCTAGCTTGCTAATGTTGGGCAAACTGCGAATGAACACAGCGATGTTGTTACCCTAAATAACATACTTTACCTTTACACACGCGTATTATTGTTTTAACAAGCTCCAATCTCAGGCTAACGAGCTCCTCGCTTAAGCTCTACTGATCTAACGCAGGTTTGCTAGCTTGGCATCTGACCCTACCACATATACACTAGACACACACACCCCTCACCCCACGTCCTGTCCAAATGTCTCAGGAAGGGTTGCTAGTGAAAGCTAACCAGGAGGAGGTGGCCGGCCACGTTTCTGAAGAAGGCCGGAGAAAGAAATAACTAACGTTAGCAAGCTAGCTGCCATGACCTATGGAGCAGCTGCTACACAATAACCAACCACTCGTATCTTCACCTACTCACCAGCCAAGGGAGACTCAACGTTATCCTTCAAAGAGCCACAATGGCTGAGCGGAAGGAGGAGAAATGGCTCGGCACACATCTGTCCGGGCAGTGGCAGAAACTCTCGAGGGGAAAAAAAAAGCGGCTCGGCTCAGCTCTGTGGAGAACAAACGTGATGCTGTGCCAGGAGAAAGAGCAACGAGATGTGAGCTACAGCTGCGGGAGGCGCGGACCAGCGCCGTAGGTTCGGACGGCGCAGGCGCACTCACCCCGAGCCCTTTAGGAAAGCGCCGGACGTTGTTGGGGTTGTGCGCTGTGGTCACGGTGGGAAATGCAGGTCATGTGATGTGCTCTGTCCCACACAAACTTTTACCTTTGAAATTCAAAAGCCTGTAGATAATGCAAACATTTTTAACATTCAAAAATGACTCTTTTTAAAATATTTATTTATTTATTCTTTCTTTTTGGCTTGATTTTATACATCATCACACCTGTGCATGTACCTGGTGCATGCATGTATTAAACTCTGAGTACGCGTAGGTGGATGCTTTCAACACATGCACATTAGAAAACATGATGGCGACCCCTGGCAGCAAGAAGAAGAGCTCCTTTGTTGTATTTGGCTGAACAACATGAGAAGGTCAAAAAAGTAACCAGAGTGTGCAACCACTTAAGAACAATGGGAAATGCACAGTAGATACACAAGGCGCACAAAACGAACATCCAGTTTACTTTTGTAGCCCATGAGCTCATAGCATGGACAGTCCATGCAGTCTCACCTGGACATACACTCAGGAGTGTGGACCCTCGCAGACTTGGTTGATCAGAAGTTGACATCATGCAGACCCTTGTGACCATGCAGACACACAAACTATGGACACATGCTATTCATTAAATTTTCACGCACTAACTGTGGTATGGTGAACCTGAAGCCTCAGAGCCCTCTCAGGGTCTGGGGTCTTGGAGACTTGGAGCACCCAGCTGGTGATTCAGCCTTGATGGCCTTAACCAATATGGCTCTTTTAAGGAAAACAGTCAGCTGTTTGTTGAGATAAAAATGGAGCAGCTGCCACAAGTGGAGGAGTTCATGTATCTTAAGTATTTCATGACTTAGGGCATGGTTAGTGTCTGAGAGTGACCACCCTCAGCAGTAGTAAGGCAGTCACAGTATCATTAACTGTGAATTGCCCCCCAAGGGACAAATAAAGTTCTTTGATTTGATTTGTGGCTGTGAGGAGAGACCAAAGCAAAGCTTTTGACTGACTAGTTACTGACTGACTGCATCAACCCTCATCTGTGGTCAGAAGATTTGGGCATGAATCACACTGCAAATAGCTGATATAAGATTGTTTGGGTACCTATAAGGATGATACCCCAGGCAACTTCTTGGTCAACTGGGAGATTTGGGAGATTCAGCACACAGTGCAGAATGTGAAGAATGCACAGTGAAGAATGTTTTTTTTTTTTTTTATCCTTACAAACACACAAGTCAAAATGTTATCCGGGGCCCACACAGCCTCACATTTTCGCTTTGCTCTCATTATTTGTTTAAATTGAGACAAAGAAGGTCAAGTGCTGCTGGGGTGAGATGAGACTGAATATTGTGACTGCTTTTTCTCAGAAATGTGGATGTAATACGCCACAGGACTGGTGTTTTGATTTGGCAACGCTATGCCAGCTTGCCAAGAATCTCTTCTCTGATATTGGCAACAGGCCTTCTTCTGACTCACAGCTGTTTCCATTTGACTTGAGATGCCAGGGAGGTTTTCCCATACACCAATGCTGTTTATGAACTGTATCTACATTTTCAGGGATATGGAGACGTTTACTTTCCCAAAGTACTCCCACATCCTATACACGTCTTCCGGGGCTCTGCTGATCTGGTATTAAGAGGTCTGAAGTTATGGACCATGTTTCTGCCAGTTACTTGAACGCTCTTGATGGTGTGATCCATTCATGAAGTTGTAAACCTGGTCTTTA
Source organism: Toxotes lorentzi (assembly GCA_037833715.1). Lineage (NCBI taxonomy): Eukaryota > Metazoa > Chordata > Actinopteri > Toxotidae > Toxotes > Toxotes lorentzi. The sequence continues at coordinate 13,591,210 of JBBMJY010000025.1, read as the reverse complement.
GGCCACTTCCTTCAAAGGGAAGAACACAGTATAACTTACAACACAGTTAAAGATCATAAGTGTGAACTTACTTACCTGGTTTAGTTCTCCTGGATAGTCTGCATCTATTTCAGTGTACTCATGAGCTCCAGTTACTCTGGGCACACCTTTGACCTGTTGGTACATCCCTGGCCAACAGCCTTTTGATAATCCTCATAAAGAAGCATTTGGCAAAGAGGTCAATTTTCAATCAGTACATGGTTAACTGAGTGGAGGGACCATTTCACTATTTCCCTACAAGAGAGGAATGTTCTTGCTCCTTCTTTGGAGGATGACAGAGCTGATCTTAGGTCCATGTTTCCTAATCTGTTCCAGTGCATCAGGATTTTGCTTGTCACTGGAAAAATACTATTGTACTGGATAAAAGAGTCACTGGCATTGAAGTCTAGCCTTAACTGGTACTGTTTGACTTTTAAGCCCAAGATTACAGTAGTAAAAATACATGATATGGTGGCCAAATCAAAAATGACATATTTTAAGGGTTACACAGCACCTATGAAATTGCACATCTGCTCAGACGTACTTCAGAAAGAAAGCTCAGCAAGTTAATTGAACCAGTTAAATTCATTTTTTGTCCAAAAATAAGGCTCAGAGAAATTTCCCTCTTAGAGAAACCAGGATTTCTGTCTTTGTTATGACAACTAATAGAATTTTTTAAATTAACCTGCTAAGGTGTGCTCTGTGGAGCAGAGCTCAATACGTCCAGCGTTAAGTGCTATTTTCTGCACCAGCAGTCCATCATCTAATTTCACCATACACCTACATTACTGATTGGCATTACTGAATGAAATTCTAACCATATGATATGGTTATGATTACCTTACTTCAGTGCACCTCAAAAATAATTCTGTTTGAAATTAAAATAAGGATAATATTAGACCATGACTGGACATTACCACCATTAAATCTACTTTCAAATGTTGTGCAGGTAAATAAGATAAAAAGAAATGGAAAAAAGCCACAGTATTTAATAAAGTATTTTAGGGTAAATAAAGGCAGGAATCCATCACCCATCTATTTTCTGTACATGCTTGTCCTGTTCAGGGTCACATGGGCACAAGCCTATACCAGCATACAAAGTTCACCTAACTGACATGTCTTAGATTGGGTGAAGTGCACAGAGACAGAGGGAGTGTGCAAACTCCACACAGAAAGGCCTGAGGCAGCTGCTTGAGTCAAACCAGAACCATCTTCCTACAGTGCTAATCACTGACTGGCCACACTGCCCATCACACATGCCTCCCCCTACAGTGCACATAAATAAAAAACAAAACACACAAATTGATTTTCTAGTTGACTTTACTTCTTTGTTGAATGCATCAACTCAAATTTCTTTAGAAAAGTAACATCCTTGGGTTGTCAAAAGGATAACCAATTACTCATCTTTTGAGTGTCTGTACAAGATAACAATATCAAAATGCAACCCATGATAAACACAGGGAAATGATTAACTAAAAATTACAAAATTATCTATAGTACATGGATAATCATACCATAGAAAATACCAGTAGATTAAAACAACTAGTTTGAAGTCTATTTTACATATTGGCAACAAAACTGGCTAAAACTTTATTTTAAATAAATTTCAAACATCAGAAATGATCATATTTGATCAGAAATTTCAGCTTTTGCCCAAGACATTTTATAAACATCTTATCCCATCATGCTTTGTATTCATCACAGAATAGTAAACAGCTTTACACAACTTTGTCATACATATACAATTACTGTCAAGAAACTATGTGGCTAATTTATTTTATACAAATCCCAATATCAGAACAAAAAATATACAAACAATGCAAATAGAAACTCAGGAGAAGATGCTCTGTCTGACATGAGTCAACAGGGTTTTTTTGGTGTGTGTGTGTGTGAAACAAGGGCCCAATTGCAAACTGGATCTGTATTTTGATTGCCAGTGGAGGTACACAGATGTAAGGCATGAAAGGGATTTCAAGTTACTTTACAGTTACAGTTATTTAAAAAAAGGAAAGATAAGGTAGATGGTATCTAACAATCGTTACTGAGAGGAACCAGCATGAGTCTGTTGATGTTCCTCCAGTAGGTGAGGAAAAGCAAAGGCTTTGTCACATTCTGTGCACTCATATACAACTTCTCCAACATGACTTTCTTGGTGCTGCTTAAGAAGAGTCCCGTGGCTGAATGACTTGTAGCACATATCACACCGGTACTCCCCAACTTCTTTTTCAGCATGCAGTCTCATATGCACAGACAGATCTTGTGCTGTACTGAATTCGTTGCGGCACTGGGTACATTTCAACTTGTTGTTAGCCGACTGAGCAGCGTTTTGAGCGGCCAGCTTTAACTGATGCCTTCGATTGTGCTCTCTAAGGTACCGCCACACTGCAAAAGTTTTCCCACAAAGCTCACATTTGAATGGCCTGTCATTTAGGTGTTGTTTGTTTTGATGCTCCAGGAGACCACTTTTGGTGGAGAACTGCATTGAGCAACAAGGGCATTTGAACAAGTCCTCTCCAGTAACGTCAATCTCCTCCTCGTCTCCTGTTGGTTGATAATAGGTTGGAGGGGATGTCTTAGCTGATGGATTAGAGTATTTGGGCTCCGTTACTGCATGCTGTTGATGGGAACAGTGGTGCTGGCGGAAAGCGTCACCTCCCAAAAAGCTCTGGCCACATTCTGTGCATTCAAATTCGGTAGCTGATGTTAGATGACGGCGCTCATGTTCTTCGAGCAAGCGTCCAGAGGGAAATGTCATTTTGCACATTTTGCATTCAAATGTAATATCAGGATGTGTGGGAAAATGACCAATCAGTTCAGTGGCACTGGCAAAACACTTATGGCAAACTGGACATATGAAACCGTGTGAATGTCCTCTACTTTCAGTGCTATGGTTCATTTCTGTTGCAGGATCAACATGGGTCTTAAGGTGGCTGAGAAAGTGTTTAGAGGAGGAGAAACTGCTGTTGCACTGATTACACGGATATTCACTATCACTTGGCCATGACAATGGATGAGTGGCCCTGTGCTTCTTCAGGTGAGATGAATGAAGAAAATGTTTATTGCAGTCTGAACACGAGTAAGGGCGCTCTTTGGTTGCCATGCAACCATGCTCAGAGAGCTCCTCTGGGTCTTTGAAACGCTCATTACAAACACCGCAGCGATACTTAAGTTCTTTGGTCAATACTGATGGGCTTTCAGAAGGTGTAGGAGACTTTTCATGCCCTGCCCTCACAGCTGAAGGTGGGGGGTGGTCACCTGACATGGAATGGCTTTTCCGATGTTCGGCTCTACTGCTCTTTGAGAGAAACACACGATTGCATATATCACATGGGAAGTTCTCTTCACGGTGGGTAGTCATGTGTTCTGCTAACTGTGAGGGACCTGTGAAACTGAAGTCACACTTGGAGCAACGGTATGGACGGCTCTTGCCATGAGTATGCTTATGTTTGCGCAATGCAAAGAGAGAGACAAAACCCCTGCCACATGCCTGACACTGAAATTCAGACTTGTGCATCCGCTGATGCTGCTGCAGCTGGGAGGCCTGGAAAAAACACCTTCCACATTCTTCACATTCATATGGTTTTTCACCCAGGTGACACCGCTGATGATCCTCGAGACTTTCTGATGTTGGGAATGTTTTGCCGCATACATGGCATGGGAAGTATGGTGCAGAGTCTGAGTCGCTGTCCTCACTGTTGTTATTTTCATCCTCATCGCTTTCACCTGTTGTACTAACTTGACTGCTGGATTGTTGTTCAGTGCTGCTCTTCTCATTCACAAGATCCTTCTGCTCATTTTGATGCCATTTTCTGTAGTGTCTTGTCAGTGATTTTTTTACTGCATAGGTCTTGTTACAGAAACGACAAGTAAATACATCCTCTGGATGGTCTTCACTGTAATGGTTACATAAAGACAGTCTTGTCCCAAACCTCTGATTACACAGTTTGCAGCCATAAGGCCTATTTGGGTCATGACATGCTCTATGGATTTCCAGATCAGATAAGGAGTAAACCATCTTGGAGCAGTCAGGGCAAGGGTATTTCTGGATAATTCCATGAATCCTCATGTGTTTTTCAAGATTTCCCTGACTTGCACACACCCGTCCACACTTACTGCATGTATTGCGCTTTTTCTCTTGTTCCTGTCTTCCATGGTCTTCAAGGTGACTAATAAGCAATAAACCATCGGTGAAGCTCATATCACATTCAGAACATTGGTACTGCACAGCTTTATTCTCATTTTTTGAGCTGCTTTGCACCTCACTTCCTTCTGAATTTTGCGGGGATTCTTCCATTGAGTCATCTTTGTAGGAAAAGTTGGTCTGTAAAACCCCAGTTCCAGTTGATGCAGAGCCTTCTTTGAAAACTAGAACAGAGTCACCCAGTGCAAAATCAATCTCTGCTTTCAGAGGGGCTACCATCTGTTGGGTTGTATTCCTCTCTGAAATATGTCCAATTCTACATTTCCTGTAGTGATTACGGAGAAGACTTTTATTCCAGAAGCCTTTCTTGCATGTTCTACAGTTAAAAGGATGCTCCATTGAGTGTATGCACAGATGACCAGCTAGTCCAGCTTTACTTGCAAAGGACATATTGCACTCTGGGCAGAAAAACGGTTTGAGTAAGTCCCTATCCAGAGTAGCATCTAATTTACAGATTAAATTAGCACCATCACTATGCTGTTTGTCACAAATCTCATCCAAAGGTTCTTCTTTGATGTTTCGTATATTTGACAGGTGCTGCTGTAGGGGTGCCGTAGACACAGGTGGAACCACCGTTTCCAGCTTGTGTGCATTTAAAAAATGCTCTTGGAGCTGTGAAAACAACAAAAACTGTGAACTACAGTATGCACAAGAAAAGCCTTTGGGTGGGCTTTGCGAGGTTGACTGTTGGTTTTGGCAAACTGTTGCCTTCGATAAGTTTGGAGTTACAGTGCAAATCTGTTTGTGATTTTCAATCTTCACTTCAGTGAAAAATCCTCCACATCTGTCACAGGGCACTTCACTTTGCTGTTGTTTCTTGGGGCACTTTGAAAAATGACGCTGTACATAATCCTTCCTTATGAATCTCTGACCACAATAATCACACGCAAATGGCTTCTCTCCTGTGTGCAAGCGAGTGTGTACACCTAATTGTCGGCTGGTTCCAAAAGTACGGGGACAATAACTACATACAAATTTGTACTTTTTGTTGAAACAAGGCTTGATCCTTTGTAGAATTCGACTTCTCGACCCATGAAGAGGTTCAATCACATTTTCTGTAAGTGGATTAGTTCTAAGTTGTGAAGAAGCATTTGTTTCATTGGAGACCTTTCTGCACTTGTTCATCCTCTTATGCTTCTTCAGAGATTTTTCATGAGCGAATGAGGAGCCACAGCGTGTGCACTTGAATAATTTTGCAACATGGAACATAGTCACATGTCGGGAAAGTTTAGACTGAGTAGAGAATACTCTTGAACACACTTTGCACTCAAATTTCTCTTGCTTTTCAGCAGGCTCAAGGCTAAATCTATTTTGCCAACCCTTTCCAACATCGTCTAAACTGATTTTGGGAATACAGACTTCCAATCGCTGCCTTTTCCCTTTACAACGAGTCTGATGTACTTTCAGATGATCATACCGTGAGAAGCAGCTGTCACAGGTTTTGCAGCGATAAGGTTTCACTTCGTTGTGTGTCAAAATGTGACGTCTCAGGTTTCGTGATTTCATGAAAGTCTTGGTGCAGAATTTGCACTTATACTCAGCTTCACCTTCTGCTTGCTTCTGTGCAGCCTCTCTGCCAGTTGGCATGCTCAACGTGTTTGGTGCAGCATCACTTTTAATTTTCGACGGCCCCTCTCTGTATACTCCATTACAGAAAGCTTCATGTTGCAAACACATTGTCTGACTTCTAAATCTGTGGCCACAGTGCATACATGCATAGGGTTGCACACCAGTATGTGAAACAAGATGTCTCAAGAGTAATGATTTGTACCTGAACCTCTGTGTACAGTGAGAGCATTTAAACTGAAGCATCTTGGTTGCATTGGACTGTGAAGACATTTTATGGACACTTTGGTTTGTCTGAGAAGTGCTTTTACTGAAATCACCATTAGGAGAGACAGTGTTAAGCCCTGTAGTACCCCCACAGTTCCTCTGATGTTGATTTAATTTTCTAAATCCAAAGTACTGGCCACATCTTGAGCACAGAAGGAGCGTGTTTGTCTTGTGGCCTCGGTGATGACATTTCAGGCGGATTTTCTTAAAAAATCCCCGTGGACAATAGGAACACCGATATGGCATCTTTGTCTTAGTGTCAGACTCCATTGTGGCAAGATGTTGAGTTTGAGCAGGCAAGCACCTCTCATTGTGAAGTTTAAAGTACAAATAAAGGTAAAACTGTTTTCCACAGTTTGAGCAGGAGTAGGGTTTGTCTCCTGTATGTCTGATCATGTGGCGCAGCAAATAGCGGCGGTTAGTGAAATTATCTTTGCAAAATGGACATTGGTTTGACGAGGACCCAGAGATGTGGGTAAGACAGTGCTTTCTTAGTACTTGAGCATCGTGAAATACCTCTTTGCATAAGGAACACTGTAGCTGTTTTGGTCCACTCTGCTCTTTCACAGAGTTCAAGTGCTGCTGTGGTTTTAATGGTGGTCTCCCTTCAAGCTGAGGTACCTTGTTTTCTCCATTTTTGTGGGAGTCTAGATGCCTGAGGAGATATACAGGATACTGGAACTGTAGATCACACTCTGGGCATTGAAGCATTCCCTTTTTAAGATGGGAGCTTCTGTGCTGGATCAGTTCTCCAATGGATGGAAGAATCTTTCTGCAGACTGTGCACTGTATCCTCCTCTGGTGAACAATTTTATGACTAATCAAATGGGCAAGTTTCTTGAATCCTTTCCCACATTCCAGACAGCGGTATGGTCTTTCACCTCGGTGATTGCGCTCATGTTTCTTCAGTGACTGTGATGTGCTGAAACATTTACCACAGAAATGACAGCTCAGGGTAAGAATGCCATTTGCTTCGGGTGATTTTGAGTTGTCCTTACTCTCTTCAGTCTTTGTACTGCTTAAGGTTGCTGGTTTGGACATTATAGAGAACGCTGAGTTCCTGTACCTGAACATTTTGCCAGTGAGTTTAAACAACTCATGTTTCTTCATATGTCTGTACTTTCCAGAAGCATGACAGAACATTGCGGGACAAAGATTGCATTTGTAACTTGGAACAGGCTTGGCGGCTTGTTTTTTCTGTTCATTTTCCTTCCACAGTGTTTTCTCTTGATTTTCCTTTGACTGCGTTTTCTGCTCAGTTTCATTTGTTTTTTTCCGTTCAACCTTTTGCTTTGATCTTGCCTTCTCCTTTGCAAGTCGATTAAGACAGTCTTTGAGACAAAATGCCTTAATATGTCTGTATCGGCTGGATGATTGAGAAAAAGTAGTGTGGCACAAAGGACACCGATATTTACCACGCACTTTGTCCTTGCCACCACATACTGAGTCCCTGACACAGTACCGTAAATGTCGAGCCCGGTTGTAGGAGTACTTGAAAAGCCGAGGGCAAAGAGGACATTTGTACTTCCCTCTTGTCTCAGCCTCTGTTTCTTGAGTGTTCTCACCACTGGCCAAACTCTTTCCTTTGTGTAAGTTGTAGAGGTGCTCTTTGGCCTTCTCTGCTGTTGAGAAGCTTTTACCACATAAACTACACAGATTAGTCTTGGAGATGTCAACAAGCTTTACGTAACATTCGCGCAGAGTATTTGTGTATGGCTTGTTCAGCACCAAGTCCCTTTGTGGTGGCATTTTAGTTTTGCTGGTAATACTATCAGAATGTGTAACTGGAATTTTTGCCTGCTTGCATCTACCAGGTATACGCTTGTGTCTTTGCAGGGTACTAGGCTGTGCAAAATATAATCCACATTCATTACACTTGTAAGGTGTTTTGCCAGTGTGAGTCCGCATATGGCTGATATACCGAACTAGTTTTGAAAATACAAGTTTGCACTTAATGCAACTGTGCCGACCATGGCGTCTTCTTTTCCTCTGGAAGCCAGAAACAGCAGAGAGCTGAGGGCTTTCATTGGTGACACCACACAAATGTTTTTCTGCTTGCTCAGTACTCATCAGATAGAGATTACAAGTCTCACAAAACTGAAAATCGTGCCCTGAATGGCAACAATGGTGGTGTTCAATTAGATTACCTACACTGAAGGTCGTGTGTTGGCAATCTCCGCAACGATATGATGTTTCATTTACTGACTCTAAGCTGTTCAATATTACCACAGGATTCAGATGTTTTCTCATTTGTCTAGAAGATTTTAGTTGAGGTGTTTGTCTTTCTGAATGATCCATGATGTTCCTGTCAGATCTGGCCACAGACATTTCTTTAGATTTATTTGTGCCAGGTTTTGTTTCATCTGCGTCACATGAAGAGTCTTCTCTTGACAGAGGTTCGCCATACAGCACTGACTGCTCCTCTGTCGATGTGTCAAAGTCCTCAAATGACTCTCTTGCATTTTCATTGACATCTGCACCAAAACTCTGTGACTCTAAGATCACTGGACCTTGATCTAGTGAATGTTGCTGATCTGAGGAAGAGGTGGCATCTGTATTCTCTGCTGGACTTGTCCATTCCTTTTTTACATCTGTGCTTGAGGTATTTGGCTGTAAGCAGGATTCTGGATGACTAGAAACACTTTGCTCATTCTTGTCACTAGTTTCAGTAGAAAGATTCTCATTAGCGACACCAGAAACATTACAGTCTGGATCTGTAGATGATGTAGTTTTCTGGTCTGCTGGATCTGTTATTTCCTTTTCTGGACAGGGATTTATGCCTGTGCTGGAGCTGTCTGCCTGTAAGCTGAATTCCGGATGATCAGCAACACTGTGCTTGTCCTTGTCACTAGCATCAATGCCAAGACCACTACAATTTGGATCTAGAGAAGAAATGGTGTTTGTCTTCTCTGCTGTGCCTGTCCCATTTTTTTCTAAACAGAGATTTATGTGGGATTTATCTGTGCTCGAGCTATGTGACTGTAAGCAGGATTCTGCATGACTTGCAACACTTTGCTCTTTTTTTCCACTGTCATTGCTCAAATGAACATCATTCGTGACAGCAGGGCTCCTACAAATACTGTCCTGATCTATGCTTTCTTTAGACTGATGCTCAGGTAACTGCAAACAGGATTCAGCATCAGGACTGTTGCTTTTCAATGCACTTGAGCATTCACTCAGTTCATGAGTCATGTCTTTAGAATCAGACACCTTGATAACCAGTAGATCTGAAGACTGAGAGGTATTTGACGTAATTTCTCTCTCTTTACAGTCAGTTTGCATATTTTCATCTTTACCATCAGAGGAGTTGGGATTTCGAGCATTCTGCTGATCAAAAGCCTCCTTTTCCAATGAACCTGATTCTTTTCTTTCTCCTTTTAGGACTTCACTTTCATTTTCTTGGTTGAATGATTCAGTCATTTCCTTTCCTGAAACTTTTTCATCTAAGTGAGCATGCTTATTATTATTTGGAGCAGTAGCAGTAACCTGCTCATTCTCATTGCCACCTGGGTACTCCTCTTTTCCATCACCGGTTAAGTTTTCTCCTGCTTTCACATTAGATGGACTTGGCAAAATCACATTAGTCTCTGACATGTTAGGGCATAAATGCTCAGTCGGAAACATATTTCCAGTATGGTTGAAAAGCCATTCTGATGAGAGCTTTTTTGAACTAACATTAGTTTTAGATTTTGGAACTGCATTACCTGCCATGAATTTACAAGAAGGCCTTGCTTCACCAGCATCTGCATCCGAGCAGCTACTGACATCTGAGTAGTCCTCAAGAAATGATGAAGCTAGCATCCCACAGTCTTGCTTAAGTCCTTGTAAATCTGTTGGAAAAGACAAGGGAAAAGATCCTGATGTCGATATTCCATCTGCTCCAAAGTCAGAGATATCACTATTTCCACAATTTGGCAAGTAATCCTTTTCCATTTGTTCTCCATCGGCTTGCCATTGCGTTTCCCTGTAGTATCTTTGATAAACACAGTCTGAACTGGAATTTCCAATACTGGGATTTGAGTAATAGTCCACGTTGAAGTTTGAGTTTGTAACAGGGGCTTCTTGAGAAGCCAGTGTGTCATGAATGAAGTCATGATGTTCGATGAAGTTCTCTAAATGCTGGGAAAGACTTCCTTCTGACTCTGATGTCCTTGTCAAAGTCCTTGAATCAGATGACAGAGGTGGGAGGTTTTGGTAGTATGAATCCCACCCATGAGCCATTCTCTGCATGGACCGGAAGCTAGGGCTTATTTTCCTCAATCCTGAAAAGACAAGGAAGCATGAAGTTATAAAAGAAAATACAACCAATATCAATACAAAATATGTACATAATAAGTGAAAAGAAAAATCTGACCTTTTCTAGGCCATCCAAGGACTATCCAGGATGATCAGAGTTAGAATAGAATGGAAACCTGTTAAAAAAAAAAAAAAAAAAAAGGATTATTTTTTATTAATATGAACGCTTTACAAGACACCATTGAAAAGAAAAAATTATAAAAAAAAAAATCCACAGCCTGGCCAGGCTAGGCCCAAGAAAGGCCTCTGAGTTTCTGGGTGGACTGGTTCAGTTCAGGTGGCCTGGACTGGTTCAGTTCAGGCAGGTTCAGTTCATGAGGACTGTACAAGAAGCAGAGTGGTGCTTTGTTAATGGCCAACTTTGCTAGTCATGGACTGTCCAGAACTCCAAGTTTGAGCATTAAGCAGTTCATAAGGGTATCTGGTAACAGAGCACCTTTAGGCCAAAGACTAATGTTTGACTTTGTAGTTGTTACATAAAATCTGAGGTCATATATCTTGCAAAAATGTGTGAAGAATGGAGCAGAGCGGTCAACTGATCACCATCGGATGGTGAGTTGAATCAGTTGGGCAGGGAAGACTACCAGACAGACCTAGCTTAGTTTGTGACATGATATTTCTACTATTCAGGGTTAGGATATACCTGGTGATCATCACACCAAAGGATGAAACAGCTGCCACCATGATAACTTTCCAAAATCCTTTCTCTGAGTTTCATCAGTGTTATTTCGGTCTGAACACCCACTTACCCATCCCTCTTGATTGGGTGAGTTGGACTCAGCCAAGGCCATCCCATTCCATGGGAGGAAACCCAAGGCCCAGACCCAGAAAATGCTTGAATGCTCATATAGTCCAACTGACCTGGGAAGGCCCTGGGGGCCCCCATTGGGGTCTAAAGAATCCTTGACATATTCACATATATGTAATTTCCTTTCAGAAAAGCATTTCTCAAAGACAAAAAAAGCCAACACACAAACTTAACTAATATTATAAACCTTTTGTACCTGGTGTTAAAACATCTGCTGGCATTTAAATCTTGAAAGTCATCAGTCCTGGCAGCCTGTTAAAGTGGAAAGAGATGCACTTATTATTATTTCTATATTATCTGCTATGCACTTTATTAATGCAGGATAATAAAACCGCATCAGAGGCTATTGCTCCAGACATACTAGCTTTGTTGACGGGTCTTGACAATCCACCCACAACCAAACCTGAGAGTGAAAATGGATGGTCATAGTCAGTCGCCTTTTCAGATCTCTGATTGACGCAGTTAGCTTTTTATCTCTCTCTCAAGTAACTAGATTAGTTGTGGATGACTTACTGCACAGCTTGCTGTGCTAGGACTAAATGACAACTATGTATTTAGTTTGTGTATTTATTGTGACAAAATATATATTACTGTTTAGAATGTGTACTGAGCACACAGAGGGACAGAAGAGAAGGGGATTTTCTGGGTGTGTTATTTCGCTGTGAAACTGGGTCTCAGCTGGAATCCACTGCAGATGCTGTAAATCCCACCTGACTTCTACTGCCTTGTTCTGTGATGGAGCAAGCTTTTCAAAGGCACCTTTGAAGCCATAGAATATTCTACACACAGAAGTTTTTGGTTGGCTGTTCATTTAAATCCATAGGTCATCAATAGCATACAAAATCACTGCTACTGTCTTTATTGCAAACCACTATGCTGGCTGCATAATGAGAGAGAGAGATTGTAAACCAGTACTATGCTGGTAGCAGGGTGAAGGAACAACACTCTGGAAAAGATGTCTGACTGCTAAAAATGACCCTGGTCATTACGGACAGCCAAATCACCCCACAGTCCAGTGGGCCCAGTGACCTTATACAAAATTATAACAAGAGATCATCTGTCAGCTTGTGGCTCATGCTACAACCATGATATTGTAGAAACTGAGGGCCTACTGTGTGCACATTTTTAATCAACAATGCTGGAGAAGAAGGATGAAAAGATCTTATACCCACTGCTTGTTCATCCTCGCTCATCTTCACTACATCATTCCGCTTAGCTAATTTTAAAACATGTGCTTCATTTCCCTTTTCACACAATAATTGTCATAATTCTCTGCCATCTGCAACTACAGCGAACTGGCTGGATGGAAAACTGCTGGCCATAGATGCTTACTTCGACTGGTGCTCTTGTATGGAACAGCGTGGGATCTGATCAGTGTTGCTCATTATGCTGCCAGTAACACCAGTTATCTATCAGTTACATTAACCAGGAAATTTCTGTCAGAGCAGGACAGTAATTCAAAATCTTTTAACCTTACCCACAAATGTGTTATTTCAAGAACGAAAACCAGATGATAATCAGGAATTTTCTATGAGTGGGCCAACTTCTATCCAGAATATGCATGCTGGAAATTTGTTCTTGTGGTTTCTGGCGTAATGAGAATGTATTATATTGACAACATATGATTTACATGACTGCAGATATGAGTGACAGCAGAAAAGCAGAAGGGAAGCAAACACCATGCAAGCTCTATGGTAGTAGACATGTACCTGCACACCCAGCCACCTGCCATAGCTTCAAGTATTGGCAGACTCCTCCAACACACAAGCCAATGCTTACTAACTTGGCAATGGTGCTTGTTTGTGAAATGCACACAAACTTTTACCATCACCAAGATACTTCTGTCTTAACTGCTTCATCAACACTTTCAGTCTGAACATGGGATCAAGTCAACAACAATGTTTCTTTTGGGACTGCTAGTGCCAGGTTGTGATTCATACTAGGTAAGTGGAATAGATTACTGGCACACTACAATAGAACGGAGCAATTGTTGTATTCATCTCCTACATCTACCACCACCTGATCTTCCTTTTCTGACCCCTGTACTGTCCACCTCCTACCAACCATGTCCATCAGTACACCATCAGCACAACCGCAACTCAAGCAGATCCAAGGTTTGGTTTCCAGCGACAAGTCCAACAGCACGGGATCAGTACTGTTACTGGAATTTTGAGTGACATGCTTGGGAAAAATTCAGACAGCATATTTAAAATGGTAATTCTCAGTTTAAGTAACATTGCACTTTAAATAATAATGCACAAATACTACAATTATAAGCAATACATGAAGTTGTGGAACCATCATCAATCAACTGCACAACACTGAAAAAGGACATGCTAGGATTTCAGAAAGCAATTTCTTGCTCCCAGACATTCTGATAAATCTCTGCTTGCAAAATCAGCTGCTAAATGCAACATGCTCCACACAGATAAGACAGATGTGTGAGATGTTAATTTCTTCAGTACTGCAACAAGGATGGCAAAATGTCAAAAAAACACAATGAAAGCCAGATGACTGCAGATTCGAAATGTGGGACATTGTATTTAATAGTCTGCAACTCAAACCCCTAGGCCACCAGAATGTACTGTGAATGCTTCTGTCCAGCACAGAGCATATATTGAGTACAACTTCCCAATGTACAGAAACACATGATGACTGATCTTTCTCACACTTACTTCTCAAATGCCTTTTCCCAGGAACCCTTATCACAATTCTGAAATGTGTGGTGGAGTTGAAGCTATAACCAAAAAGAACAAATTACTTTGTCCCCAATCCCACCTGACTTTACGCACAAATCAATCCAAGCACAACTCTGTAAATCACCCCATCTTATCTTCTCTTGACAGTTGTGGCAGCTGAAAACAGAGGAACTGCCTGGGCTTCAGCTCATAACACAACAACCACTGACTGAGCAAGGCAAGTTTCCTGCTTCCAGTTCTAAGTGCATGTGCCTTTATCCCCTCTCACCTACTGAGTGCCATCTACACCCAGTGACTTTTGTGGATTGACAGCAGCTGCACTCGGCTGCTCAGACCTGACAAGAGTGGAACAGCCAGAGTTTGCTGCAAAAAGAGGCAGCAGTGCTGTCAGCACACCCAACGGCAAACAGAAGAATGCAGAAAAATCGTGTAAGTCAGTAGAATATACACACACAGGTTGCTCTTAAGATTTAGGGTACCCAAGAAAAGTGTAGCATTTTTATTTGACCATTTAAAGAATTTATTATATGACCAACTGTGTTGTACTGTACAGCGCGCAGGGACAAGGAGAGCAACGCCTTAAAAGCTAGCACTGTCTTGCAGAGAATATGATCCCTCACCAAAGCATAGAAGAAGAATACTGAATCCCTCTTTATGCCCTCGCTCACTGTTCAACATGCTATTTTTCCTTCTGTTGATCTCGACCAACTAGGACTGAGGCAGGTGAGTGGATGCACACCCTATCCTGGCCTTTTTTTAAACATCAACAGCTGACTAACTAAGAGCGACCTGATTGGGAATGGGCCTCAGAGTATGGTCGGAGGAGACAATGTGATGTATGGACATTGAGACAGCATGCGAAAGAAAACGCATGTGCTGTTTTATTTATGCGTAAAAAGAAAACACTGCCTAATACCAAGATGAAAAGAGTCAAAACTATGCACAATATTCCTAAAGGCAAGCATCACTAATTGAACCAGCTACAGCGACACCTACACCATTTTGAGTTGCATTTAACAAACCGTAGTGAACGGCAAAAAGGCAAAATACAACTTCCCAGGTCCAGACAATAACAAACTAACCAGACAATAAACCACGGACTGTACAGCTAATGTAACCTAGCCTAACATAGGTCCAAAACAAGCAAATTACAGCAAATATCAAACCCACAGAAATGCAAAATGCACAGATTATAATAAGTGACATAGAGTATACCAAACCCCCCTTTACAACTTAACTTACTTGTTATGGTGTCTTATTTTATAGTGTTAAGTTTGTAATAATTTTTTTTCTAGCAAAGAGGGCCAGAGTCACAGAGTAGTTTCTCTTTCACTTCCTATCAATGGTTTATTTTTAGAATAACTCTGGAAAGACAAAACCTGAGGGGGGGGGGGGGGGGGGGGGGGGGGGGGGGGGGGGGGGGGGGGGGGGGGGGGGGGGGGGGGGGGGGGGGGGG
>JBBMJY010000025.1:13558631-13575799 GCA_037833715.1 Toxotes lorentzi | reverse complement strand
AAAGGGGGGCAGAGTTGCAGAGGGGTTTTTCTTTTACTTTGTGTCGAGGGGTTGGTTTTGGGAAGACTTTGGGAAGAAAAAAACTGGAAATCCCCCCCCCCCCCCCCCCCCCAAGCAAAATAAGCAATAATGCTCTGTTTTGATTGACACTGTCAGAGAGGTATTAATTTAACTATAAGGTCATTATTAAGGTTGTAGTTTGCTGTGGTGTTGGAATGGAGTGCACTATATTGAGAGGTGTTTCAAACATGAGATGGGGAGAATATTAAACATTTAGTTTACTTTACACGCCTCTGAAAGTATTAACAAAAACTGGGCAAAATTTATGTGGCACAGCTGTTGTACTAGATCACATTATATATGTATAATACACATTATATAGTATATATGCTCTGACGGTGCTTTTCTTGGGATATGTTGTTAAGATTTTAAGAAAAAGGTCTGCTCTGCTTTTTTTTTTTTTCTAGAAAGTTCCCTTTTCAGACACTTATCTCAGTACAAGGACAGAAAAAACCCCATGATCATATTCAAAACTCACCACTATGACTAAGCTCAGTGCTTGGCTGACACTAATGGATCAAAGACTATTCACAGGCGTGAATAGGTGTGTAGGACTTTATTTGATATTTGAAATCTGTTAAGATTACAGCATTTATCACTGAGGGCGCCAACCAAGAACTTAGTCCAAATATAAAACATTTAAAGCAATTATCATACACATCATGGCTGTCACAAGCCAAGGACTAATGAATGAATGAACAGCAGATGTACATAACATCACCAACACTTAATCTAGCAAACTTTAGGTTTTGTTCTCTGTGACAACTAAAACAGAGGCGAGCATTTTAAATTATTCCACGACTTAAAATGCTTGTTAGTAGGAAATGACTCTGTGTGTTTCTCCTGTCCTGGCTGTGTTATTGTTTGATACTGTACTTTTAGCCAGCCTGGACAGCAGACCAGACCGGTAGGGTGCAATCAGCTTCACAAAAACACAAACAAGCCCAGCAGCAGTGTGACTCTAGTCACGTGCTAGATGCTTTTACACTAATGGTTGATGTTCAGAGAGAAGCAAGCTAGCTGCCTCAGTGACTAGCACAAAGCTAGCTAGCACTGATAACCAGTAGCTAATGGCTTCTCTGCAGCTGGTCTTATGCAGGACCCCTTACCAGATCACAGCTCCGTGTTGCTCCTGTGAGCTTCGCCGCCAGATTTCCTTGGTGTCTTTTCGCCTACATCGTCTGTGTAATAATAATCACTGGACAGACTTCGTTCAGAGACATTTCGTCTCGGCTTTCTTTAACCGTACACACAGAAAGCGGTTGTCCTCCTTACCGATGGCTTCCGTCTTCCCTGGGAAATACCGTCAGGAGACCTTTTTTTCCCCTCTCTGGACTGTGAGTCGACAGGGGTTGTTTTGTCCAAAAGCCTCGTGTTGTTTCCGCACGACTCGGACTACATAGTCCCTGATGCGCCGGACGGCGGCGTTAGATTCAGATCCGCCTCCATTATCTTTATTTGCGCATTTTCAGACAATGTGCCCGAAATTGTGCGTACGTTACACAACTATGTGATTGCAACCAATAACAAGGTGCGGAGACTCCGGGAGAGCCCGCCCCTCCATGTTCTATGGCTGCCACTGCCAGAGCCTGACGGGGGCGGTCGCACGACTCCTTCCGGGCGACCGCGCCGCGGTTGCTTCCTTGCTGTTGCAGCTGCTCCTGCGCTCCCTGCCTGCAGTGACAGACAAGCAGTAGTGCCTGTGCTGATTAGTGAAGTCCTCAGTGAAGCCTCACTGCACCCATGTGCAGTTTCAGTACCACTCTGCTGATGTTAAATGAGTATCAAAGTCACAGGGGCACTCAGTCAGGCGTGCTCACTTGTCTGCTGGATTAGGTGTGGTTGGTCTTTAAGGGGTTAATAAGTTGCATACGACCATTTTGTGTGCAAGGCTTGCTACAAAATGGCACCACCTCCCTGTGCTTTACTACAAAACTGTCTTGGCTGAGGGGGCACATAAGAACCAGTTCCCGGGAGGTGGGTGGGGGGTACACCATTGTAAAGGAGAAAAAAAATACTCAAACCTAAATTTTGGCACAATGGGTGAATAGGATCCCCTGAATATGTCTGCTATTCTGTGAGCAGACAGTTACTTCCTCTCACTGGAGCATTTATGCACCCACCAGGTTTACCTCAGAAAGTACAAATCATTGAATAACTGATCTTAAGTGTGCACTACAAAACTGTGCAAATGAATATGGAACAGCTTTCTGACCACCTCAGACCATATAAATCTCCCAAATATGAAACCTTCCATCCAGAGGAGCAAAAAAGGTCCAGTGATATAAAAGATTTGGTTAGATAACTAACTCTCTTGTGGGATTCAATCAATGTTTTGCAACTTGCGATTTAAAAAAAAAAAAAAAAAGCTCTCTGTGATAGTCCGACACTCAGTCTGTCTATTATCAGGGTTTGCTCCCTAAATATTCCTGTTAATCTGTATGACTTTGTGATTTTGTTGGGGATTACTTTTTTCCACATGAAGTTACTACTATTGCCAAAAGCAAGCACTGATGTTAGCTCTACAGGCTGGACCCTGAACTTCCCTGTACCCCCAAGAACTAGGAGAAACACTACAGCTGTAGCCTTCTGTCAGTATGCTTGTGGCTTAAAGGTTGAAGATTCAAATACCCAGACTGGCTGTAAAACACTGAGTTGGGATGAGGAAGAAAAAACACTTTCCCCCATTTCAAAATGCCTAATGGCCCCTCCCCCTATAATGCAGTGCTGCCCCTGTGCCACCTCAAAATTAAACAATACAACACCTTTGAATAACCCCAACTGTAGTTGCGAAGTTGTACTTAAAAGAAGAGGCCTGTGCAAGGCCAAACATTAAAGGTCAGGGTTTGTCTGAAACTATTTTGTAGGGCGTGTTGTCCAAACATGTCCTACATGTACCCTAGGCACAGGTGCTTATAACTGTTGCAACAGCTACAATTGTAGGCAAGGCAAAAACTGTCATGTCATAGAGTGGAGCATGTGTAGAGATGCTGTGATTGATCAAATGATGATAATGGCATGCACTTTAGGACTCTCCTGGAAGGCTTTTATAGTGTTGTGCTTCTTTGTACATAAACAGTGATGGAAGTAGTTGTGTGGTAAATTAAAAGGTGGCCTTGCAAAAAAAGTTCAAATTTGGCCTTCTTTCTCATTTCTTCACACTCTCCCAGTGCTGTGTGAATTGGACATGATTTGTTGGATTGTTGATTTCGGAAAGTTACAAAAAATAGAGAACGCAACCCCCGCGTTAATAGACACATTGGAAAGGTGTGTAGAGAGTTGGCAAGAGTGGGGGGGTTCAGACTTTTCTTGACGGTCTCACATGAACACTGACATCAAGTCCAGAATTTCAAAAACCAGCTTTCCCCAGTGTTTAGCTACGTCAGGGATAAACTGTTGATCAGTGGTTAGCTGCAATTACATTTTTTGTGTAGTTTGGTTAAGAGTAAGCCCCTGAGAACGACACTAGAATGTGAAGAAACTTTGGCATAGTGACAAACACTGGAACAAAAAGATTTTTCCCCATACAAAATTATCAGAAAAGGAGCGTTAAAAACATGTGAAGGTAACTGAAAGGTGTCATATCATTAAAATGTTTTATGCAATTCATGTGGGCAGGGACCCAAAAGGAAGTCAGTCTCAAGTCTCAAATGCTAATGCCCTTAGTTGGTTTGGGGGATGAAGGACACTAGGACCCAAGTGCTAGGACAAGGACAAGGACACAGTGTGCATGTTCTAAGGCCCTGGAGACTGGAGATTTTTTCAGGATACGCACCTATGGAGTATCCTTGATTGGACTGAATGGGGTACCACCTTATGCAGATTTTCATAATACATCCATGGGTAAGATTTGACACTTGATTCCCCATCATACTTTAACTTACATTCTTGATCCACATTGAGTACTTCTGTCCAGTTCTTCCTTGGTTCTTAAGCCCAGTACTTTCTGCACCCAGACAGTGCATACTGAACCCAAGGAGTGTATTTGCCATTCACTAGAGAATCCCTCAAGTCACTCATGGCAGGCGCCAATTTTCTCATCCTAGGACATTTCACGGTGATGTGGTTTCCTTTCCATTTC
Organism: Toxotes lorentzi; assembly: GCA_037833715.1. Lineage (NCBI taxonomy): Eukaryota > Metazoa > Chordata > Actinopteri > Toxotidae > Toxotes > Toxotes lorentzi. The sequence continues at coordinate 13,571,658 of JBBMJY010000025.1, read as the reverse complement.
CTTGCCTTTTGCTCTTGTTGTATTACCTTCTCTAATGCTCAGTTCACATGGCATCTCATATATAGCTACAATGACAAATAGATTGGACCTTTGGGATGTGCACACAAAGCAAATGCCCACTACAGCAGAATTGCAGGTTCAATGCCCAGCCGATATCCTGGCAGTTTGGTGAGTAAGAGGATCCAGAAAATGACTGAATAGCACTGTGAAGACAGCTATCTAATCTGTCAGGCTACATGATTTATGTGTAAATAATAATAATAATAATGATACATCAAATTGCATTAACGCATAGGTGTGACAATAACAATGGATGTTTCTCACTCTTGTGTCAACTTGGGTAGCTCATCTAGGTCACAGGACTTTTGCAAACCACAATGTGGACTAGATCAGGTACTGTGATGACCAAGAGGGCATTGCCTAGTTTTAGCAATAACATAAACTGCATGATGCGTGCACAGAACTGTAGAGAAGCAAATGGGATCCTATGCCATCACATCAGTGACTCATACTGGGAATACATACTCAGTGGTGAGAAGTTGGTGAGGGATCCTGTAGTGGTGTCATCACTAAAGACGGTCAAGCCAACCATTCAGCATTGACATTTTGAGGGTGGGGGTGGGGCATTATAAAGGGTTCTTAGAGAGTTTTTACCATTTAATATTACAAAGTGCATCAGAGGAGGTCTAAACTCACTAGGTGTCAAATCTGGCTGGACATCTGAACTAGTTTATGTATCCTAGAAGAATGTGCCATTAGGCAGATATTTCAAAAGACATTAGATTTTTTAATAGTAAGAATTTCAGATAATTGACCACACCAACTGTACCTTTGATCACGTCTGCTTTTGCACATAGTAGAATACAGAACAGTTTGCACGGCTGGTGTGTCTATTTTGGAGTTCTTTTGAAAGTACAAAGCATACTGTGATTTCTCAACTGAATTTTGAAGGAGCAGAATAATACCGAATAACCTTTTGGTAACAGCCTACGTGGTTTGTAGACCTACCCACTTATTCTTTTGGGCAGGATAAAACAGTCTCTCACAATTTTCTCGTCCACAGATTCAGGTGTCGTCCTTTGACTTTTGTTAGCATTGTTCAAAATTAATGCTCAACAACCATCTTCACAATGGTTGGTCTTTCTATGGTCTCTTCTTGATGATCGGATCATGTACGTGAATGATATCTGTGTTCAAGGTCTTCATCCCCTGAGGTCAAATCCAGATTGCCTCTATTAGTGGTTTGGGCTTGGGCTCTTCAACTTGTCAGCAATCCCAGTGCCAACCAGTCACATAATCTGTAAATGTGCTCATGGAGTACACTTACAGATTATGCATCTCTGTCTTGCCATATTGGCAAGACAGAGACACAATGTTGCTGGGACACAATGTTGCTTTGAAATTGTACCCACCAATGTCATCAAAAATCTTTGATGGCATTTCTAATCAAAAATTAGAAATGGCAAAATTAGCCATTGTTGACAGAGAACTGAAGCCATATAAGGTTTGGCGAGTCTGTTTTCTTGGCTTGTTCAGAAGGACAAGTGACCAATTGAGGGCCATTCACCCCAGGGTTGGTGGCCATCCAAAGTTCACATGCACGTTTTCAGATGTAGGGTCTACTTAAGAAATCCTCTCAAAGTGTTTTGAAATCTCTCAGATGTGCTACATAAAGTATAGCAAGCACTGAACTCATGGCTTTGTAACAGTTAATTACACTGATGTCTAAGAGGGTGGGGCCAAGCACTATCTTAACAAAACCATAAAAGCCTGCCCTCTGGAGGAAAAAAATGTTCCCTGGGATATTACAGACAGTAAAGCTATAAAAAGCAAACAGAAAGGCACCAGAGACAATTCTAGGAGATCCATAGGGATTAGAGGGTTGTACCACAGAAAGACGATTTGTAGCGTGATTTGTTACGTGTTTCTGCCTTTTATTAAAACTGTATTTACTTTTTATCTTAATGGGAGTGTTGGGTATAAAAGAGCAGGTGTTCTTCAGCCAGGAAGAAAAGGAAGTGGTTACAAGACATAAATGGACATCTTCAAGTGGTCTTTGCCCACATCCAATTGTGTAGGTTATTATTATTATGCAAACTTTATTTTACTTACTGTCCAAATAGTATACCAAAAACATGTCCAAGAAGTATGCCAAAAACATGCCTCTCTATCAGTAGACATCAGCTACACACTTCTAATTTCACAGAGGAACAAAAACAGCAAACATCTGACCTCAGCAGCAGGCTTTCCAGTTTAGTCTTGCAGGCCTTCCATATGTGGAGTACACCACCTGAAATACAGTTCAAAACTCCTCATAGCCACCAAACAGGAACACCCTCGATTACTGGTACTCTCTAAACATTTGCACAAAATGTTAAAGAATCAGTATCACTACAGTTAGGTTCAAGAAACGTTAAAGCAAGAAGTTTCAAGTCTTAGCGGCACTGCAGTCACTCTGTAAGGGAGAATTAAAAAAAAAACAAAAAAACAAGAAATTCAGCCCACAAGCAATGATCCTGGCTGCTAGGGGTTTCTTACATTTCTTGTTTCAAATAGCAGTAGATTGTCAACCTGCCATCCCTAACCCAAACTGCCATTGCCATGAAATTTGCCAGAGGATGTTTTCCAGTTATTCTGGTAACCTCCTGATCTTCAACTGGTCTCTGGTTTTGTCAATGATGAAATGCCCAAGTGATCAGCCATATTCTGGGGCTATTTAGAACCCACATTTTCCTAGAAGAGTGTTTGAAACTACCACTAGGAGTTGCTAAAGGCAAATTTCTATATTGTAATTCCATAAAAATGAACTAAAAAACATATAATATATAATGTATATATACAGCAAAGAAAAATATGTAGTTAATGGGAGTTTTTTACTTTTAAAAAGGAAAACTGATAGCACATAAAGTAATTCCACTGTACAATTTTAATGGCACAATTAAAAATCAACTCGTTGACAATGCTATCCTTTAAAAAAAGATATACACATACGATATATTAAAAGAAAATCGCAAACGTGCAAGTAAAACATGAAAATGTAGCAATACAAATGACAATAACAGCTTGGGTAGCCACTAAAAAATACAATAAAAAGAATATATTTATCCTAGCTAGTCAACGATTGTAACTTCCAAATGAACTACAATGATAGCCTGTGGAAAAATACTACATTTAAAGTAGAATTTTACATATATTTACCCAGATGAATGTTGTAGTTGTGTCCATTTTTTAAACTTTATTTCGAGATAATTAAAAGGTAGTTTGATATGCTCTTCACCCAAGCCTTACTTCATGCTTCCATTGGTTTCAAATTCAAATTTTCTCCACATGCCAGAGAAAAAGTGCCGGTGAAAGTAGCTATGTAAAATGACCATTGCAAACAAACTTTAACATCAATTCTTACCCTATACAGTTATTCAAATATTTGCATTCAAAGGAGTCAAAAACATTCCACTCCTAAGAGCTTGATTGTTGGCAATAACAATGACTAATAGGTCTGACATGATAGTTACCCGTTGCTTTCTGAGCCATGAGAAGTCTGGTGCTGAAGAAATGTCTCCAAGCATGAGAATGTCTCAGTGCACTCAGTGCATTCGTAAAGAACCTCAGAAGAATTTCCTTTATCGTTTTGAGTATGGTCCATATAGTCATCTTCCATATCCTCTACGTTAACCTTTTTTCGAACAGGGCCCCCACTGGAGCCAGTGCAGTGAGAAGTTTGTCCAACATCATCTGCTTCTCCTGTGCTTGGATGATTTTGAAGGTGAAGTTCAAGGGATGAGGAATTCCTGAACTGAGCTGGACATCGGGGGCATTTGCTAGGTTCCTTTTTGTGATAGCGCAAATGTCTTTGGTACACACATAACAGTCCAAATCTCTTCCCACATTCCTGACACTTGTAGTTAACTCGCCCCGCCTTTCCTGATTGCTTCCCCTTTGGAGGCTGCTCTGGTGATGTGGTTTGTTCATTGTCAGAGGAGCTCTTGGTTTTCTCGTCAGGAGAACTTGGGGTTTTCTCGCCATTAAGAGAACTAGGGGTAGGCCCATTTTGTGGAGCTGTATACAAGTGTTTCAAACCTGGTTTCTTTTCCAATTCAGCTTTGTGGTACATGGCTACATGCCTTCTCAAATCACAGCGCTGTGGAAAATGTCTACCACAAAAAACACATGTGTGCATAGTACCCTTATGGTATCTCATGTGCCGAGATAAACTACTAGAATGATTAAAGACACGATGACAGTGCTTGCAAGGATGCAGCTTGCCATTTGGATTACCCCCTCTTCTACTTCTGCCTTTAGGCTGCGTTCTTCGTTTAAACGTTTTTTGTGATTCTTGATTCAGCTGATCTATTTCCTCCTGAGTTTGATGTGTGAGATGATGCTCCTTTAGAGCTGTTAACTTTTGGAAACGATCCCCACATAAACCACATCTGTAAGGTGTGAATGAGTATTCTGTATCAATCTCACTGCTTGTATCCCTAAAGATTTTAGTATCCCCATTCTTAAGATTAATAGATGTGCCATTGCTGTGACAGTTTTCAAGTGGCGTGTCTCCTAGGTTTTTAGAGTTCACTTCAATTTCAATTTCAGATGCAAAAGTAGCATCAGGCTCTTTCCCTTTGCAATGGTACAGTGAATGTGTCTGAAAATCTGACATCCAGAAAAAAATCAGCTTGCACTTCCTACAAGGATATGTTTTCTCAAACTTTTTATCTTGTTTATTCTCTAATTTACCCAAAGCTATAGCCTTGGGGGAAAAGTGGTTTTCTTTTTGATGAGCATTAAGTGAATCCACTTTAAGGAATCGCTTACCACAATGACCACAGTAGTGAAACCTTTCATTGGTGTGGTCCTGAAGGTGTTTCTCAAGGTCCTGTCTACCTTCAAAGATCTTACAGCACAAAGTACACTTGTAACCTCGCTCTGTGTTTCGATACTGCTGGTGGCGATGTAAACTCTGCAGGCCGTTGAAAGATCTGCTACATATTTCGCAACGGTAATGGCCTTGACGAGACTTGTCCAAGGATAAGTCTGATGGCCTTGGCCTGAACACATCTCTGTAAGGAGAAGGTTGTGGCCTTAAGGTTGGAGACACTGACTTAATAGGGCAAGAGAAATGTGATGGCAGGACTCCCGGAGATACTGGTTTCGCAGAGGAATGTGACTGTGCCAAGACATTCACAACTGTCAATGTACCATTTTCTTGTAGCACATATTCTCGGGGGACTTCGAATCCATTGGATGAGCCATCGAAGGAAAATGACTCCAAAGGTCCATGAATGGCCATGTGGGCCAGCACATTAGAGTACTGACTGAACCCATCACCACACTCAGTGCAGATGAAGGTACTCGATTCTCCACCCAACGGTGCTGAAACAACATTATTCACTGACTTCTGCTTTTCCATGATGATATTATTTTGTCCATGTGCTGATGGCATCACTTTTCAATCTGCAAGTATGAGTAGAACTCTATGGAGCCACCCAAAATAATTGGTTTCCATGTGGGAGTCAGAATGTCCACTCTCTCCCAACAGACTGGCTTTACATAGATGTCCTTATGAGCTGTATGTTGACCTCTCTTCTGAGGTTTCCCATGTTCTATCAGCACCTGGGGGGGGGGGGGGGTTGGAAAAAAGAATCATCAAACCACTGAAGCCAAAGCTTGTTTTACAAAATTCCAAAATATATGCCAAATGACTATTCACTGTTACTTTGCACTGAATAACCTAAGCCAGGCCTGATGGTGTGCATGACCAAGTCAGACTGACTGCCAATAAAGGCTAGGGTGGAAAGGTTGATTTTGTGACAATTTGCTTATTGTTGTCAACTGCCTGACATGTTGGTCTGTTATTCCTCACTGTGGTAGATATTTTTGTGAAACCCCATTTTCCAAGTCTTAAGTTGGGACAAGCATTGCCTTCTACGACAAGCATGCATGCTTTTTTAAATCTTTTAATCCCAGTAACCATCTTGTGACCACCCCTTCAACCACCTAGTCAGTTGTTGTCCCTCTCAGATTTCCTGACACTTGAGAGTTTGCCGACATCAAGATTCTCTTGATTCTCTCAAGACACTCTTCTGCTTATTCATTGGAATTCTGTTGGCTCAATTTTAGTCCTCTTGTTGGATTGTAGTACCTCATCTGACCACTAGGGAGACACCAATCTGACACCAATGTTTTTTGATGATTGCAAATCTAACAGATGGCCCAGAAGGAAGAGGCTTAACTGAGCAGGTTTCTACTTTGCAGACTCCCAACTACTGATGCACAGCTGTCATGGCTGTTTTTGATCCTACGCCCCATTCTTTTCTTAAGGGGCAAAGAGCCATTTAAGAAAAGAACGGGGACACACACAGGCAATCTGAGTAGTGCAACAGTGAACACAGGCATTGGCAGACAAGGGGAATTCAGAGGGGGGGGCTAACCTTACTGAAAACCTGATGTTATTACATTATTACTGACTGACTTTGATCTTTTACCTTCCTCCACGTTGTGTCAGTTCAGCTCGGCTGCCCCACACCTTATCCCTGCGCATGACTCATGTTTTACGCAAGAACATGAAAACATCCGATTTCTACAGATTCACAGAATAAAAGCTGGCATCTTGGTCATAGCTTAGTTATGAAATCCTACTGCACCACAGAGTATCTCTCTTGTGAGGCTGCTGATAGTGCTGTAGGCTGGACACCGGAGATGAGAGTATTGGAGCGACAGAAGTGAGCTGTGCTGCCCTGCTTCAAGCCTTCTGATGCTGTGGAACTCTCCGTTTCCATCACCTGTCTTTACATCCATCACAATATTGTAATGTTCATTTTAAGATAAGCCTGCCATACTGTTGCTCATGCACTGCTCTGTGTATTGTGAGGCAGCTAAAAAAAAAATGCAGTCAGTCAACTCCCCAAATACGAGTCGATTCGGGGTCTTCTTAACTGATGCCCTAGCAACCAGCTTAACAGTGTCTGTATTTCTTTAAAGGGGTTGAGGGGAAAAAATAGAATCTGCAAATCTGTTTACTGATAAGGAAGACAATGTTGGAATAAAGACAACAAACAGCCAGAGTGAGCAGGTGAGATGAGTAGGTGCATGGGAGACTGCAGACCTATAATGCAGTATATTCAATTACAAATCAAGGTAACCAACCTCTTTGACTTGGGGTCCTTTGAAAACCATCTATGTAGTGCCAGCACATTGTGAATGGTTAAGGTTTCACATAGCTCAGAGCAAAAACCCCTAACCCCATCACAAAAAGCCTAATTCTGTCGTCTAGACATAAGAAGAATCAGTCTAATACAAGATGTTAAGTAGTTCTTAAACTATCCAATGTATCACTATGAGTGCAATGCTCTAGCATTCACAAAGCACTGTAGCAGTGAGAGGTGCATAAGATTAGCCCTTTGCATGAGCAGGCTCATTCAAGTGTCTCATGAACCTTTCAGACTAATATAGTGACCCAAATCTTCAGTCAGTCTACTCAGGTCAACCAGTATTATCCAACCTGGCCTCATAACCAAAACATGAGTTAAACGCAAGAACCTGCCTGCCTTTATTAAACAGGCATTTCTATTAGCGGTATTCAATAAGTAGAGGACATTAACATTATACAACCAACTACTACACTAGTCCAAAAACTAGAGACCATCTTGCGTTGGGATGATACATATGTCTGTGGCAAGGATGTGACACTAGTCTGTGACAAAAACTGTCCACAGACAGACAAGCATATAAACAAATTACTGAAAACTGCCTCTGTGGTAGTTCCCCCCGCTCTAAGGTAAGTGTCTGCAGAACCACATTTTTACATAATGAAACACACACACACTACTAGTAATGCCATACCGGTACTATAAGTGGTACGGAGCCACAATGCCTTCTTTTGGTTTCCACGTGTGTGAAATGGAGAAGATGCATCACATGGGGGCTTTAGATATGTTGGAAGGCACCCCAGGTGGACCTGGGTTGAGCTGTGGAAACTGATGTAACAGGCCATGCATTGAATTGCTGCTAAACACATTCTTAATGAGTAATCACATTAACTGATCACTGCCTGTACACTGCACAAATAGCTTACATCATGTCTAGCAATGATTCATTTTTTGGCTACTTGGGAGCAACAGAAACTAGAAAACACCACTGACATATCAGGCCATGGTAACTCAGATAACCACTATTTACCACTGTGGCGAGCAGAAAAGCTTCTCAGAATGCACACCACACTGAAGCTTGAGGTGGATGGACTACAACAACAGAAGACCACACTGTCAGCCAAGAACAGAAATCTAAAGCTGCAGTGGACACAGGTTCACCAAAACTGGACAGCTGAAGATTGGAAAAACATAGGTCTGATTAATCGAGATTTCTGCTGGGACACACAGATGGAATTTGGCATCATCAGCATGAATCAGTGGACACAACCTGCCTTGTGTCAACAGATCGTGGTGGTGGTGGTGCAACAGTGTGGTAATGTAACTTTTGGCCCCTGAGTATCAAACAAATACGGTTTGAATGATCCCTTTATGGCCACAATTTACCATCTTCTAATGGCTACTTCCAGAATGATAATGCACCATGTCACAAAGTTAAAGTCGTCTCAAACAGTTTTTTATAAACATGATAGTGAGATCAGTGAACTTCAGTGGCCTCTCCAGTCACCAGATCTGAACGTTGAAAAGTTAAAAAAGTAACATAGACAATGGCTAGCTATATGAGCCACACTAAGTCATGACAGTCTCATAATGTGACAAGAATAAATGTAGTGTATGTGGACCAATGGCAATGTCTCTATGAAAGAGAGGGACTGTAAAAACACAGATCTGAGCTCTGTTAGTGTTTGTTGAAGAGATATTATCGCTGGCTAGGAGATACAAGGCCATGGAAGTCAGGTGAAAAGTGTGTGGAATCTACTTTATTCAGTCTCTCCCAACCGGGGATCTATCGCTAGCTGTCTACATAGATGCAGATTTGGATGATAATTCTCAGTAGGTTCATCACTTCAAGTTCATGCTGTCACATTGTTTACATGTTGTCATTTGATGCACTCAATCATTAGAGCATCTTTAAAGAATACACCTGGTAAAATACACTTAGAACAAAGTGTGCATACAGCCTAAAGAAGTGGTTCCCAACTTCGTCGTGTGATGCTGAGTTATAAGCATGTTAATTTTTTGACACCACACTTAAAATGCATGATTTCCTTAATGAAGAAACATCTTGATCTCTTCTCCAACTGTTGTGTACCTCTCTGCTGCTAATGGTCAACCAGCGCTTACTTAAAATACCTGAATAACTGAATACCAGTTACTGTATTTGCCAGAAATGCTGATATGAGTACATGGCTAGAGGGACTTTGAGATTAACAGTGGACTACATATGCAGGGGAAAACCAGACATTGGTTCACTGATTTAAAAGAGCCTAGTCTGTTGCTAAAGGCACAACAACCGCAAGAGCTAATAAAACATAACATAAACATAGCACAAATGATAATTATTTTTATTATTATTGAATTTAATTATTATTTTCTTGATTAATTGATACATTTTTGTCTATAAAATGTCACAAGATGGTGAAAAGTTGTAGAATTTCACATTGCACCTCATATTCATGTTGCTTTATTCAATCAAAAGATATAACTAGTTAGGGGTGTTGTGATTAACATTTACACATTCTCAAAATGTCAGCATAAGAGGCAATGATACACAACTGCATATCCAAATTAAATCCTGAGCAAAATGTACCAAAGATACAACAGCCATTAAAAACTAACATCAAGCAAATTCATTCATTATACACCTGGGGTTTTAGCATGTATGGATTTATCTACCTCCACTTCATTTTAACACTTAACAAAATGCAACATTAAGAAAATGCTATCAGGTACAACACAGGCTGAAATCTTGAAAAGGTTACAGTAGGCAAAGAGATATCCCAAACCATTTTAACAATATAATGCAAGTAAAGCACACATAGAGCACCGTTGTTTGAAAACCATATCTTAACTTCAGTAGGGCATTTAGAGTGGAGTCTAAAGCTGTCTAAATACAGCCTTATACAGTATATAGTTCCCACGAAGTATATACATATATATTTCCTAAAGTACAGCTTTTCTGCTCATAAAAAATGATTAATTAGATAGATTTTAATGTTGAATAATAGTAACTAAGGTACGCAGTGTAAACGGTATTGCAAAGTGAAAAAATATATACTAGAAATAAAGAAATTCTAAAACTGAAAGCTTCATCGAAAATGCACAAAGGCTATAGTCTATGTTCTGAATTTCACATTTAGCGTGAACGGTGTGTTTCACAGATAAATGCCGCCAGAGGGCAACTGAACCCTACACTACTATTCATTGGTTGTATTTAGGCAGTTGGGTAAGGTTAGGCTATTTTATCGTTAAATTGGGACAAAGACGCGCTGGCTCCTTGAAAGACAAAGCTATGCACAGGAGTAAAGTACAAGCTGCCCACAAACTGTCTTAACGTAAATTGAAGCTGTGGGCCAGTACTAATGCCTAGGCGATAGCTAACGTTAGCTGCTGCTAGCTAACGCTAGATAGCAAGGGGGAACAGTGACTTCTGCACCAAGCATTAGGGTGTCACCCAGTTAGCTCAAACAGGCAATTTAGACACGACTTACCATAAAATCAGTTACATCTCTGAACAAAGTGAGTCTCGGTTGCAGAGTCCCGCTAATTCCTGCTCTGTGACCGATAAGCACCCTGTGCGGCAGGCCGAGACTATCACTCCCAGAGCTTCTGAGATGATAACAGCTGTGACATCATGACGCACGCTGCAATACGTGCGTCGCTTTCCAAGGAAATGTGCAAAAGAACTCACAATAATGAAATGTCCCTGTAAACCATGCATTTAACTGTATATTTAATTCAGATACTCTAAGAAGACGAACACATGCACTACACAACTAACCACTTAACCAGCCATAGTAGCACAGTGTGACTTAATGCAAAGCTTTCTCGAAAGGTGTGCATATTCAGCAAACTTATTGTGCATTAAACATTCCCACAACTCGCTAATATTTTCCACCAATATGTCTTTGTTGTAAGAATGTATCAAACAATATTATGATATGGATAAAAAAAATTGAATTATAAACTTGACATTTGTAAACTCACCATGAGACACCAAGAAAATTATCTTGTAAAAGGCTGTAAATGTATACATTTATTGTATATGTTCCCTTATTTATCATGATAGTACAGGATAATCCTATCAAAAATATTTCTACATAATAACAAAGGACTGAGCAGGTTCCCATATGTAAAACAGTTTCTTCTGCTGGTCAGAATATCATGAGGAAAGTCTATAGTAAAACAACTTAATTCAGTCCAAAACAAACAAACAAACAAACAAACAAACAAAAAAGGAAAAGAGTAAACTTCTATATGTGTTCTATATGTATTTATCATGCTAAATCACTTGTTTAAGAAAGTACGTGGTAGATATGAAGGAATCTATGGCATATCCACATGGCAGGTGGCAATGTAGATCAATGGCATCCAGATACTCAGTGGATTATAAGAAATATTTGTGGGAGAAAATTACTGTATAGACCAAAAGAGGAAATGAAGATGGCAATGTGGTACTGTTATGTTCTGTTTCAAGTTTTTCTCACGTCTTGATGGTAGAGGAAGTTGGGTTGTATTTCACAGTGTAGGGTTTACAGTATACACGGTGTTCTTTGTCAAACTGATAGTTACTATTTCATTCAAGTTATGAGCAAGGTTTTTTATTTATGAATGTACATTTATGTCATTTAAATATATAGGCTGTTTTTTTCTGACACATATAGGCACAAATAAAGTAATCGTAATCTTGACAGATGAAAGGAACATATCTTCTTTTTTAAAAAAAATGTATTTATTTATTTATTTGTTGATGATTTTGTATGAAATGAAACACAAACTAATGTAACGCCTATTTTGAATATAAGTTGTGATATTTATTTACATTAATGATAATTATTTGTATAGTTTTAGTAGCTGTCTCTTCATGTCACAGACAGTCTTATACCTCAATATAAAGAGCTGACATGTCATTGTTCAGGCTGTTGTCTATTGACTTTGTGTCAGTGTCTCCTCTTAATGGAAGGGTGGAAATCTTGTCCCATGAACACATACAGCAGTGGCGTCAGGGAACTGTGGATTAGTAGCCATGTACTCAGCCATTTAAGTTAGACCTATGATGCAAAAGGCAGCCCAGCACAGGAAAAAAAAGTGGTGATGAGTGTGTGGCAGTGATGAGCACTTTGAAACCTCTGATTTTGATATGTGCTATATAAATAAACCTTATTATCATCATTCTGTACATTTCACTTTTCTGTCAGTTCAAACTATGTTAACCCACAAATGCATCACAAATTGATCTACAGCTGACTGTACAATATTAGTCTGCTCTGCAAAGGGTAGTTAAGAGAAAGATCTTTTTTTTGTAGATCTGAATAGTCAGCCAATCATTAAACTCATATCGATCACACTGTAACAGGTAAACTGTTCTAATCTCATACAATGTATAGAAATGGTCTTGAGGGTCCTTGAATAACAAACAATAAATGTCAAAGAAAAGTTATTTGTTATATACATTCATACACAGTTACATTAGTTGTGTACAGTTACAGCATTTGTTTATTTATACTATGGGTTTATTCATATCATGGGTAACCTTATACCTCAGCATCAGTAACAGACTGCTCTTTACTGCAACTGGTGACCACTGAGTTTGTGTAGGTACAAGAGTGTGTCTCCTCCTCCTGGAAGGCAGTCTCCAGAACCCTCAGGATGGATTTGCGGACTATATCCTTGAAATCTTGACCCATGAACACATACAGCAGGGGGTTCAGGCAGCTGTTGAGAAAGGCCAGGCTGGTGGCTATAGGTATACCGATAGCAGTGACATAGTATAATGTTTCATTTGAATATTCAGTTGTGTGATTCACCATCTCAATTAGAGTCATGATGTGATAAGGAGCCCAGCACAGGAAAAAAGTGGTGATGACGGCAGCGATGATCTT
>JBBMJY010000025.1:13440433-13540538 GCA_037833715.1 Toxotes lorentzi | reverse complement strand
AGAGGCAGGAATGCTGTGAAGAGGAAGTCGGCCACAGCGAGGTTGAGGAACCAAACTGTGTTAACTGTTTTCTTCATCTTGAACCCGGTCACCCAGATAACCACTCCATTCCCAAGAACACCAAGAACGAAGGCCAGGCAGTAAACAATGAGAGACATGATGTTAAGAGACTGTCTCAGCTGAGGATGCTCGTCCTTGTAGTCCTCCTCCTCCTCATCATCATACAAAGAACCATTTCCTCCAATGAAATCTGTTGTATTCATGCTATAGAAAGGATTAAGGGTCACTACCTCCATCATTGTCTGCACCTGCAACAACAACAAAAAAAGTTAATCTTGAGATCAAAAACGTTACATAATTATACATGAGTGATGTTTTCCTAAGTTATTTAAATTAAAACTCAGGATATTCCATTCACAGATTTCAGCTTCATTTATGCCAGTTCCTTAAAAAGGCCTAGAGAGGATGCTGTTCACAGGGACATGACTTGGACTCGCGAGTCAAGAGTCCCGCTGTTTCACAACCCTTTCCTGATCCACAACAGACTTTAAGCCAAATCTTAATGACAGTAGGAAGAAAGCCTGCGCCACTGAGGCTTAATAATAAAGCTTAAAAGACAAAACAAAACAACAGAAACTCCTTCATTGCAAAACATACAGACACCGTACCAAATGTCGAAGTTTCGGTTTGACTGAGATCCACATCAAAACGGGAGCAGTATTTGAAGAGCAAAGTTTTTTTTTTTTTTTCAGACCCCTTTGTCAAATCAAACCACTCGACCGCATAAAAGTAACCGCGGCCTCCTGCACACATGCAAGCTTCACTGACGTCTTTTTACCGTATTGCTTATAAATACTTAAGAAACAACTAAATGCCTGAAATGCAGCGGTTCAAACAGCAGACAGATGTTTGCCAGAGCATGCTGTATAACCTAGATGCTTTTACTGTCTTCTTCGTGTGATTCACTCAGCTACGGCTTCTGACCATAACAAAGATGCAATACCTTTCTCAAAGCTCTGCTCCAGAGAGGATGCGTCCGCCACAGAAAGGCACCTCCGGACTACTCCGACTCATCCAAGGAAACTGTGGAGCCTGAATCCCAGACTCCTTAAATATGTGACGTCATCGCTCACGTCAAGGCGGGACCTCAGACATCCGCCTCTCCCCGTCCCCCCCCATTCCCAAACCATTGAACTTCAGATACTAAACGCTCTGACTGTTCAGATTTATATAAATCTATATTTATTTATATATGCTTTTAAACTTTCTAAAATCATTGACCTCAGGGATAGACGGGCCGCAACAGTGCACTCAGCGGTTTAGATGCAATATGTGTGTAGCACACACTGACAAAGGGATCCACCTCATACATGTCTGACCAGCAGCTCTCATTTGCAAGAGCCTCTCATCTGTTGACCTGAAGTCTGACACAAAATCTCTTGCTGCAACACGTTTGTCTTCTTCAAATGCCACAAGACAGAGCCTTTATGCTTTGGGAAACTCCAAAAGTGAAAACACCAAGTAACCAAACAACTAAATGCATAAATTGTGGGTTGTCGAGATGACTACCTGAGAAAAAGTGGAGCTGCAGCTTCTCGTGTCCACACAATGGCCCCTGCTGAGTAATGTGTTTTTCTCTGTGTGTGGGCTGAGCTCATGTTTGCTTGAGGTTGAGCGCAATTGCCCTGTGTTGACTGTTTGAATTGCCATCTGGACATGTAGGTTACATATTTTTGATATCTACATATAAGAAAACTCATAGCAGACCCCCATTGCTAATTTTGGGTGACCAAGGAGTTTTCTAAAGTGGCAGGCTACTCCGTCTTTGCCACTGGACATAACTGTGGTACCTCTGTACATCCTAACCTGCAAGCAAAACAGATCTGGAGTAAGTTTTTTACAACACATTTTTGGACATAGTGTCAATACTGGGGCAATTGCACAACTCTAAGTTATCTACAGTATGCTCTTGAACATCAGCATCTTATTTTACACCCTTAAACAGATCTCTTTTGGGATTTGGAAACACATTTGAAGTGCAAGTGTTATCTTTGATGTGTACGAGAAGGGTGAGTCTCATAAATGAGGAACCAAGCAGACTACTGGCCGTACTGAAACAGTAAATATGCAACATGGTTGCATATTTCTACTTCTCTGAGGTATTTTTAGTGAAACAGAAATGTTTGCATCATCTCCAAAGTTTAAAAAAAGGAACTTCTTGGGATGTTTGTGTTTGCTGGGACTGCATTTTTACATTTGACATTTACAGTATGTGCCAAAAAGTGCATAATTGTGGGTATGGGAAAGAAGGGGACCAGCAAACAATTGCAGACCTGATTGCAAGCATGAAAACTAAAGGGAATTCACATATCCGCCCTGAAGCAAATCAAAGCTGTAAATCCCAGTAATTTTATCTCCTGAAACCTGCATGATGCATTCCTGCTGTTCTGTCTGTCCCTGTCAAGTGATCAAAGTTTGTGAGACATTTTGTCAAAACAATATCTATTTAAATAATTTTTTAAAAATCTGCAGAAATGCATTACATCCGGAAGAGAATATAACATTAGATATATTATAATAAGAGCAAGATGCGCACGGGGGTGTGTGGGCTGGAGAGCATTGGTCTCATCTCCCACGAGTACCGCCCTACCTTTCAGTGGGGAAGAAATGTCTCATTTGATTTTGACTTCATGGTTATTTTTCCTCCCACATGGTTCCTCTTTGTGCATGATTTCCTGTCTTCCTACCCACACATTTGTACGTGTATGGACTGTGTACATGTTTTTATTCTCTAAACTAAAGATGAAGAATGGGCTGTTTCCTAAATTTGGAGTAATTTGTGTTTCTTCACACTTGATGAGAAAACACACTGATGTTCAAGCAAAAAAAAAATGCCAGCGCCCAAGATTAATTCTTTTGGCATTGCTCGGTTTGACATCCTGGAACAGAATCTCAATAAGCACTAGGATTGAAAACGGCTGGCTTGTACCTGCTTATATTTAACCAAATGTCAGTTAACACTCCGCGTTTGGCACTTTTGTTGCCATGTAATTCATTGTATTCGAGTTCAAAGAATTTTGGCCGTTACAGAATAAACCCCTTAATCAGTGTAGGTGAACATATGCTAAAATTTGGTGAAAACGACTCAAAGTTTTCCATCAAAATTGTCATGCCTGTTTTTTTTTTTTGTTTGTCTGTTTTCAATGACAAATATTTGCAGCAGTGGAAAAAGAAGTAAATTAAATTCTCAGCTCTCAATGATGATAATAATTCAACAAAAACCTCTTAGCGATGGTGGTGGATTTAGTGGTCCAACAGGTTCCCACTGTAAAACACAAAAAAGCCCAAAGACTTGAACTAATCACATTTGCACAGCGTGAGACGCTCACCTGCCCAACCCTGAAACCGAGTTCCCTGCTAATATACGCACACCCCACACAGGAACCTGCCAAAAGTCCAGATGTGAGGGGGAGGAAGAAGGGAATGAGAGAGGGGAAGAAGAGGACGAGAGAGAGGGGGAAGGAGTGAGAGACATTACATGCCTGTGTATGTGTTCGTGTATATGCGTTCACTCTCGGGCCCCTGCATGAGTTCAGAACAACACCCGTATTTGAGTGTGTGGGAGGACTCATGTCTTCATGTCTTTGTTATTGTTGGCTGGCCTTTTTTTTTTTTGAGACATTTGAGATCATTTACATCAGGACCAAAACCAATTCACTCTAAAGACAGGAAGCTGTTTAAAATAAGCTGACCTAGTTCACTTCTTCATCACTCCTCGAAAAACTACATTGCACTGTTCAGCTCCATTTGTAACGCCAAATGACCTGCCGCTTTTAGCTAAAGTCTAGACAGAATGACTACTTTGTTTAATTTGGTCCTAATCCTCTTGTGCAATACGTCCACCAGTTTTCAGTTCTGTGCTAAAATGTGTTTTTTGAAACTTGTGCTGCAGAGTCTTGTTCCAGAACTTAAAGGCAGAGCATTTTGCTGCTGTCTGTAGGGGATATTAATAGCTAACCCAAGGCTATAGTTTGAGGGAAGCCTTCAGAGCCCAGGGCTTGCCAGAGTTCTTGATTTACCAACCAAACGTGCAATTATGTGTGTGCCACACAAATACCAATTTGGGTGTGTAAAACAACGAGTGGAGGTTTAAAGGGAATTTAGTTTTAGCAGTGGGTTATACATGCAGTTTGAGTTTGGGGGTTTATTATTCACTACCAGCTGTTGGGAAGGTGGGGGTGGGTGAAGGGGAGGGGGGTTCACCTGAAAGGCTCGACTAAACTCCGCTGTATGTGTGTCTGTGTGTGTCCTTGTGTGTGGGACAGTCAAGCACTAATGACACACTCCAGCTCCCAGCGTCACTGTAGTACACCCAGTATTTTTCGTTGCTGTTGAGCACAAAACACTGTGAGCTCACAGCATTTTCAAGTCCACAGCTCCTTTTGCAGGGGGGCAGAGTGAAACGGTGGTACTCTAACTGTTGCAATGAAACTTCTCAACTGCAGCAACGCGGCCACAAAGACACAAATAGTGGGAATCTGCTGTGTGCTGAAACCTCAAAGGTTTGTTGATCTTGTTGCGGTGCTGACTGGAAATCAAACCCTCTGTCTCACGGCTGTGGAGAGGTCAGGAATTTTGTTTTTCAAGTCAAAACCGGTGCCAACGGCTTTCGTCCTCATGGCTCAGTGACGGTTTTTTCCATGAAATACACCACACACAAGGAAAAAAAATAAAAGCTGAACCTCAATAACTTAAACCACTTCCTTACATTCGTCCCTGCTTTCAACCACAACGGCTGGTCCCCCTCAGCAGACCTAAGGGATAAGAATAATATTCCCTGACTCTGTCTGACAGCAAACAAGCCTGGCAATGCATAAGTCATACAAATCTATGACACAGGGCTCTCTCTGTCCGTCTGAAGGTATTTTGAGGTACAGTGGAATGGGATTAGGGGAACCGGAACTGGTTAAACATGTAAGGAACACCAGATGGTGAAATAAATGGAAGTTGTTTTTTTGTTTTTTTATCCTTTTCCATATATTGCAACTGAGGGTTAGGGCGGTAAAAGCTGGAAAAAAGTAACTGGCAATCTGTTTTTTCTCTAATAAATGGCACTGGCGTGTTGCTGTAATGTCCTGTAGCCTCATGCTTTCTGTTGAAAATTTATCTGTCTAGTAAAACCTACTTGGAACAAATAAAAAAAAAAAACACAAGCTCATAACATTGAACACATGCAACCTGAGATGTTTTTCATCTGTACAGAGCGCATGTTTCCCTGCAGGCTGCACCAAGTTGTTGCAGTTGTTAACAGCTAAAAAAATTACAAGCAATGATATGAAGGTTGGAAAAGGAATGAAGCTGACGATGTGTGTGCCACACAGTAATGAGTGAAGGCTGGGGTGGGGGGAGAACTTGCCTGTGCTGGATGGGAATGTGTTGTATTTTAGTCTTAAGTGTATAATCACAGGCCTCGGGTAAGCATACCCTCACATTTAAATGTTTTTCTGTCTAGTGCTGATGAACACCTATGCTCATACATGAGTAACGGAGCTGTGTACCTCTTAGGACGTCTCCATCCTGAACCTTTGACTCAGCAATGATAAGCAGTTTCGCTATGCTGGATCAGTGAGAGTGCTGAGTTCCTTGTCCAACATTTTTTACCCAAGCCAGAGCGGTAGAAGAAAGCAGTTGACCGAACTGAATTTCAAAACTAGATTGCAAGATGAAGCTGTTACCTCAAGTTGTGCTTTCGCAAGTATTTCTTTTTTCTTTCAGCATTTTTATGTGATTCCCAAACTCACACACACTTATGCAAAAGGTGAAAGTATTAACACTTTCATATCACATGTTGCAATATAGCCACATACTGCACTTGCTGATAAGCTGACCCTATCTGAGTGAGCAGAACATTAAAGCAGTGAACCAATAATAGTAAAGTTCTTTTATTTATGTGCTCCTTTTTTTTTTTTTTAAAGATATGGCACAATGTTCCTCCTACACAGATCACCTTTAACCACATGAGTTTAACCACATGAGTTGCACCCACATACCAAGTCCTACTCATCATTCACAATGTCACTTTGTGGTTCATTTGAAGGCAGTAAACATGCCATATCAAGTACATGAGTGTGTAATAAAACTATCACACAAAAAAGCCTCACAAACTTACGGAGGAGTGTGATATTAATTTCTATATTTTCACAGAGAAAGTTCTCAAATCACTCCATCAGAATAGAAAAAAACCTCAATAAAAGAAATGAACACAAAAGCTTGCTTCCCCAGTTTTTTACACAGCATTTGTCTGCTGTGCTTTTATGTCCTAAATACTGTACATTAAACCCAGCGTCACTGGGGAAATGTAACACATGTTTAGTGTTTGAGGTGTACCTCTGACGATAGAAGACCTTGAGAAAAAGGAGATAAGAGGACTAAAATACCTGAAAGTAAGAGGGTGAGGGCACATTCATCTGCCAGCCAAGAGGCATGAAGCTTTTCCTTCTTCTCACTCTCTTTGGAGGGGCAGGTAGAGTATGAAATTCACAGGGACTGCAAAAAAAAAAAAAAAGTCAAACTATTGGAAGCTTCAGACAGCACTCGAGACTCACATGTTAATGAGATTAATGATAGATGCCAGTTCACTGATGATACAGCTTTCTCTGTTTTTATTCTTACGTTTTTTTCATACCAATAGTTGCCCTGGCGGAAGACGACAAGATTGTCGGAGGGTACGAGTGCCCGAAAAATGCGGTTCCCTACCAAGTGTCTCTCTTCACTGGGTACAGCTTCTGTGGTGGGACTCTTCTGTCTGATGAATGGGTGCTCTCTGCTGCACACTGCAAACCAAAGTAAGAAAGATGATGACTAACCTCTTTTTACAGCACGCAAACCAAAACCTTGGCAGTTGGTTAACACTGATGGATTTACGTGCCCTATATTGTGCTCATATTGTGTCTTTTTCATTATGTCATGTCTGTGAATCTCCCTTGAAGCCAGGTATTAGGAAGGAACCTGCAAGGGAGAAAACTGACCTTCATATAGTGTGTAATTCCTCCAGGTCGAATGTAGAAGTTCGGCTGGGAGAGCACGACATCTGGGAACCTGAGGGGACAGAGCAGCACGTCATGTCGGCCAAGTTTATCCGCCACCCTGACTACAACCCCCGCACGCAGGACAGTGATATCATGCTTATCAAACTGAGTCGACCCGCTACTCTGAACAGCTTCGTGCGCCCTGCAACTCTTCCTTCAAAGTGTGCCAGTGACGGGACAATGTGCCAGATCTCTGGATGGGGGAGTCTTCGACCCAGCAACGAAGGCTGTGAGTTAAACGCTGGATATGTTAATGGTTTTTCCAAGCTCTTTCCGTGCCATTATAATGCATAAAAACACTGGTGCATATTCTTTTTCTGTCTTTTCCAGCAAGGTATCCTCATACGTTGCAGTGCCTGGATGCCCCTCTCCTGAGTGATGACACATGCTTTAATGCATATCCTTTCCAAATCACTGAAAACATGATTTGTGCTGGCTATCTGGAGGGAGGGAAGGACTCCTGCCAGGTAATATCGAGACCATGGCTGTTGTGCTGTAACACAGAACACTCAGTGTTTCTCCCTCCTGATGTAAAGGATGCATCAGTGAAGATAACCTCATGTTTTTATCCTCAGGGTGACTCCGGGGGTCCCATGATGTGTGACGGAGAGCTCCAGGGAGTTGTGTCTTGGGGACATGGTTGTGCTCAGAGAAAGAAGCCTGGGGTGTACACAAAAGTGTGCAATTACACCTCCTGGATCAAGAACACAATGGCATCTGGTTGAGCGAAAAAGATATTAAAGAATTCAGTTGTGAGATGTGTATACAGTGTCTTTTATATGGGCCTGTTAGTCATTAGAATGCATATGCCTATAAAGGCGAGCATCTATCTATCTAACCTGTCTTTTTCCTTGCATCTGCCAACACACACAGCAGTGACTGCTTTTACAAGAAACTCAAACTCTCACCCATACTTTACATTACAGTAAACTGACAGACAGGTGTTTTGCCCAACAAGTGTCTAAAACAAGTAGCATGTGTGTTTGAAAAGCCACTTGTGTCACTGCCATAATTAATAGCTTGAATAGCTGGTGAGCACGACTGTAAATCAAAATGGTGAGTTTCTGGGAGTGTAATATACCGTCTGGCTGCCTAACAAATGTTTGGTTTTACAAACTCTGACTCAGAATGACTTTGCAGCAAATAGGCAGACATGTTTCTTGCTCATAGATGCCTCCGTAGAACATAGAACAGTTGAAGAACAAACCTGATGTTTGTAGTCAGCCATCACCAAGGTTGAAAAATGCTGCTACACTGCTCTCTGTGGGCTGCAACTGTAAAGTTTGCTGCACACTCTGGCCACACTCCATAATAAGTGAGTATGGAGCACTGTGACAAATGTGATATTAAGCCAGTTGACTATCCAGAAACATTTATCTGTAGTTCTTTAAAATTACATGAGATTACAACTGGAGTTCCACAATATCTTGGTTCAGAGTATTGATGTTAGTGCAGTTTGAGTTTGGAGTAAAATTCATATGTTGATGGCCAATTCTTGCACCGCTGAAGAAGTAAGTACACATCCTGAATCCCATCCAAGGACACTCCTCTGTAACATCTGTGCGAAAGGTCACAAACGGCTAATCAAACAGCATCAGGTGCACATATGCGAATACTGAATCACAAAATCACAAAATGATTTAAGTGGATTTCGGTTGCTTGGGTGTGGCAGAGAGAGGAGGAGTGAGTCATCAGGCAGTTGCTTGACCACCAAATGAAGACTGGGGCCTAACGAGGTTTCTGAGGACTCATAGCTTATGTACAAAAAAATTGCCCTCATCGCTATGAAGCAAACTGTATGCTTCCCTCTTTTTTTTTTTTTTTTTTTTTTTTTTGAAAACATGGCCTTGGACAGGATGTTGATTTCGGCAACACAGATGTCCGTGCTTTGAATCTTATAGAATTCCACGAACCACACTTATGAGCCACTTAGAAGTGATGGCACGATACAAGGACAGCCATAAACACACACCTACATTATATAAACATTAAATGACAAATGATAAACGATACTGCAGATGATTAATTAAAATTGATAAAAGAATAACCAATACATTTTAAATATTTAGAGCAGCATAAGAGACGCGAACAAACTAACATTAACAGATGTGTACGGTCCAGGATTCTCATCCAGCAACATGTAAACAGGATCCTGCACCCACTGATAAATACTGAGATACTGATGTAAGATAATACTGTAATAAGACACCTACAAGATCTTTTACAACACAGTGTTGAAAAGTACATTCAAGTAAACATACAGATCTCACGGAGAAACCACACATATAATAACTCATCCAGTCGGACAAACCAGTTCATCGTCCCATAAACACTGGCACAGTCTCTGTACATGACATCAGCTGCCTGGTGGCTTCTATTTGGGTCTGAAATGAAGCGTGTTGACGGCTCAGGCCAGCTGCTGTGGCTAAGGGCGTGCATCCTTGTGAACAGATTTCCCTGTAGAGGAACTAGGCCGGGATGTGATCACGGTTAAGTCAGGACAGTGGCAGCAACTCAGAGAACCAAATGGGACAGCATTTGTCTTTTAAAGTCAGAGATCAGTGGCACAGAACAGAGACAAGGCTTCCTTTTTATTCAGTGACACCAGCTTTGACTCCTTTCCTATTAACATCTCACAACTGCATAGACCTGCTTCCTCCACATTCGTCTTCTCCTTTCTACCCCTTTGGTTTTTTTCTTTCTTTATTTTTTTGGTGGGGATTATGCGTTTTCAGACGAGAGCCACCAGAGGGCAACATCCAGCTTGTGTACAAGCTTGGTGGCAGCCTCTGGGGTTTCTTGTATCTTTTTCTGCCTCAAGGTAAATGTGATTGAATACCTCGACATTCTGATCTATAGCTGCACAATTTCTGGCAAAACAGAACAAACTTTCCTCTTCAGTACTCCCTTGAACCTCTGAGTGGATTCCATTTTTAATAATATTTGTACAAAGATATATCTCTAAGGTGCAGGTGGTGGATGAGAGCTATACAAAAGAAAAATAAACAAATAAAATGAAATAAAAAAACAACAAAATAAAATAGCATATGTAAAAAAAATGAATAAAATAATGATAAATAAATAATAATAAAAAAAAAAAGTGATCGGTAAAACGTTTTTAGAAGAATAATGAGGAAATGGGCACAAATGACCCCGCGACACAGTGGAGTGCTCTGAACTGTTTCTATTTCAAGCTCCTGCCCCGGAAAGTTTAGGAACGTCCTTCTTTGGGAAGCAGTGGTGTAGGAGGTCAGAAACGTACCATCTCCATGGTAAAGGAAAGAAAAAAAAAAAAAAAAAAAACAATGCACAGCGCACACCGCCTTGGTCCTGATGCACGGCTGAGTCAGAGGGGGCGCGCGCAAATCATAAGTGCCCAAGACATAAAAAGCGCGCACGTGGCTCCATCCCGTCTTCATCCTAGTCGCCTATAAAGCCAACAAACTTCAGGCCAAGTTACCAGACAAGAGAAACACCAAGTGGATGTCTCGCAAATTTAAAGCCAGGGGAACTTGATATCAGGTAAGGGTTAAAGATCAAAAACATTTTGTCATGCGTTTGTTTTGAATTGCTTTATTACTAGTAAAATGGAAAAAAAAATCACGAATAATCATTATCATATAATCATTAATACATACAAATAATTTGTAATTTAAATGAAAACAAAATTCTTCCCGTAGAATCATGGCATATCAATAACGATTACATGATGGACATGGGCATGGACAGATTTCATATGTCTGCTTGCGGAAAGATTTTGTGATGCTGTATATACATTTATTTATTTGGCTTGCTATTTAGTTGTTTATTTATTGTTTTTTATTTCACTTGATAAGCACAGATGGTTCTTCTGGCTTTGCTAAGTTAAAAAAAAATATGTAAAAGCCTTTAGTGTCACCATGTCAGCTATTACTGTTATTATGGCACCTGAACAGTTACATTTGTTTTTACACAACAGGGCATAGTTATCAGTGATACACATTCTTGGACAGACAGCGTTGGTACTTAAAAAATACAGTGGATGTTAAAGCATTTGTAAGCCTGACAGCTGTATTATTTTCCAAGTTGGATAGCTTGTAAACATGTCTTACAACAGTCCACATAAAACAGCTATTTCCATTTAATACACCCTTTTTCCAAACCACACTACCATGAGCGTCTGTGTACATTTTTAGTATGAACCATAATGAATCCATCCTTCTTTACACATGTACAAGCCATGCTGAGATGTGGTGTCTTTGTGTGTCTCTAAGGTAAAGAAACACAATGGAGCTGAAACCTTTATTGAAGAAGCTGGGCTCAGTAATCCGCGCCGTCCTCACTTTCCTCTTTGCTCTGCTCGTCCTGGGTGTGATGGTTTGGGCCTATGTTAAGGGTTTCCAACTTGTGACTTCCATGTATGGAATCATCTCCTTTGGCTTTTATGGACTGCTCCTCTCTCTCCACATGTTGGTGCAGAGCTTCTTCGCCTTCATCGAACACCGGCGAATGAGAGCCCGCACCGACCTGTGCACCTTTACCAAAACCATTGGCTTCACCATATCGGCTTACCAGGAGGACCCCGACTATCTCAGAGAGTGCCTCAACTCCATCAGGGCCCTCAAGTATCCCCCTGAGCTGCTGCGCATCATCATGGTGGTAGACGGGAACTCAGATGATGACCGATATATGATGGACATGTTCAGAGAGGTGTTTCAGGACCAGGATCCTGGCTGTTATGTGTGGAAGAACAACTACCATACATGGGACCCCACCCAGGCCCAACAGGATGTGGAAATGGCCTCAGCAATGGGCTTAGGAGGGGATGCTGATTACTCTATAGGAGAAGATCCACAGCGAAAAGACGTAGAGCACTTGATCCAGACCAAGAGGTGTGTATGCATCATGCAGAAATGGGGAGGCAAGCGGGAAGTGATGTACACAGCGTTTAAAGCACTTGGATCCTCAGTTGACTATATACAGGTATCTATTTCTACTTTATATTCCTAAAGTACTTTTTTAGTTCAGATCATTTTATGACAAGAAAACTGCACAATTTCAATGTCATGAATCTCTTTCTCCTTCTCCAGGTGTGCGACTCAGACACTAAGCTGGACCCTCTGGCCACAGTGGAGCTCTGTAAAGTGCTGGAGAGTAACCCCAAGTATGGTGCTGTGGGAGGAGATGTGATGATCCTCAACTTGAAAGACTCATACATCAGCTTCATGAGCAGTCTAAGGTACTGGATGGCTTTCAACATCGAAAGGTCCTGCCAGTCCTTCTTCAACTGTGTGTCCTGCATCAGTGGGCCCCTGGGTAAGAGAGACGAGCTTTCTCTGTGATCAAGTGTGTCAGAGGATCAGCAGTAGTCTTTGCTTTAATGCAGTGTTTTAATCCCTTGAAAATAATATTTAGTTTGTGTTTGTGGTTACTTGAATTGCTCTGTGAAGGTCTGTACAGGAACGATCTCCTCCAGCAGTTTCTGGAGTCCTGGTACAATCAGAAGTTTCTGGGAACTCACTGTACGTTTGGCGACGACAGACATCTCACCAACCGAATGCTGAGCATGGGCTATGCCACAAAGTAAGAAACCTCTTAAAATTTATTTTTTTATTTGTTTGTAACGAAATTTCACAGGGTAAAATAAACCTCATTTGATATTCTAATGTCATTTTTTTTGCCATTTTCTTTAGATACACAGCTCTCTCCAAATGCTACACGGAGACGCCTGCTCAGTTTCTGCGCTGGCTCAATCAGCAGACTCGCTGGACAAAATCTTACTTCCGTGAGTGGCTCTACAATGCAATGTGGTGGCACAAGCACCACCTCTGGATGACCTATGAGTCCATCGTCTCAGGTATTTTCCCCTTCTTTGTCACCGCCACCATCATCCAGCTGTTTTGGACAGGCACGCTGTGGGACATCCTCTGGGTCCTGAGCTGCATCCAGCTGATTGGGCTGTTGAAAGCAGCCTACGCCTGCATCCTGCGCAGAGACCTGGTGATGGTGTTTATGTCCCTCTACTCGGCTCTGTACATGACCAGCCTGCTGCCTGCTAAGTATTTTGCCATTATCACCATGAACAAAAGCAGCTGGGGGACATCAGGCAGACGTAAGATTGTAGGTAACTACATCCCCCTCCTCCCTCTCTCAGTGTGGGCAGCCATTTTAATAGGTGGGCTCTGTTACACAATCTACAAGGAGAGTCAACTGGACTGGTTCACTCCAGCCAAGATAATGGAAACTAAGTTTCTAATCTTTGGCTGCGTGGCCTACACATGCTACTGGTTGGTGATGATGTTCCTCTACTGGGTGTGGTTCCGCAGGCTATGTAGGAAACGCTCCCAGAAGTACACAGTGAATGTGTAGGTCCCACGTGTCCGGTGAAGAACTAAGAGGAAGAAGTTCAGTTGTTTTTATTTAATGTAATTTATTTATTTTGTCTCACATTTTAGTAATAATGTTTGCTGTTTGAGTCATTTGGAGATGTTGTTGCACATTGAAATGAAACAGCACTGAGGGCTTTTTTTCGGCCCATGCACTTCTCTGATGATGGAAGAAGTGGCCTTCCATCCGATATTTATTCATGGTGTCTCAAGATGGGAAAACTGCTATTTAGTTAATGTTTTTGTATTGAAGGCCGTGAGGAATCTGGGGTTTGTGTATTTTAAAAAGTATTCAGACGATATGTTCACACATGTGTATGTAGATTACCAGAACAACACAAAGACCGCCACTTAAGGTTGCTTCACTGTGCCAGTTTAGTGACAATTACTATTGTTATTGCACTGGATCCTGGATGGCACTTTCTGCAGCCTTGCAGACTTACTTGAAAATACAGACAAATGCAGTTATAGAATTGTGCTGTGGGAAAAATGTACAAGCAGAAAAAAAGATACCGTACCTCTCTGAGAAAACTGGACAATGACACTGTGGCTGAGGACCAAAGCATGGAGTCACTTATGAAACAATGGGGACAGATGTTTCATTAAATATTTATACCTACTCTCTTGATATGTGAAGTATGAGCGTACTTTGTAAAATGATGTTTGTTTAATTTTGTGTTACAGAGGAAAATGGACAGAAATATGTAAGTTTTCTCGATGTTTTGTGAACAATACACACGTTCTAATGGCTGGAAATTCAAAATGTGAACAAATTGATGGTTTTGGGAACATGTGAAGAGATGAAAAATAAAATATTTTTCTAATGTACAAAGTTCTGGTTTCTTTGGATCAAAATCACATTATTTTCAGAGAACAACAGAAAATGTGGCTATAAATCAGTTCTATCGCAAAGAAAGACACAGTTACATAATACAGTATACAGCTGACACACTAATTGCAAGGAAAAATGTAACATGGCCTAAAATTACATCTCGAGCTATACACCACCATCCTAAACATGTACCCATGCAATTCATATAAACAATGACATCTTAAAACATTGAATTGCATTGAATCAATGCTGTGTTCGGCATAGGGTATGTGGTTATGCTGTACCTATGCTGTTGCTATGGTGTTGATGCAATGCAGTACACGAAATTGATATTTAGAGCCTAAACAAGCAGGTTTTAGCTACTTTGGATTAAAAGTTTCCAGCCCCTGCACACCAGGTTTCAACTACATCCTCAGTTTCACACATTTACCATACATTGTCCAGCCATATACTAGTTTAGTTACATAACATGTAGGGAGGAGTTCTTGGTTATTGCTTCATAGAGAGCAGTAAAAGTCCAGAGGGAGTGACTTTAAACAGTCCCATTTACAGTCACTAGTGGGATGCAGTGCTAGATAAACAGACAAATCTTTATGTTCAGTACAAAAATAACATCATAAATGAAGGTGTTCCTGGCTGCACAAACATAAAAGTGGCTCTTGACTGTATAGATCAACACCCAGCACACCTTAGTCTGTTATCGTTATGTTTCTGGGCTAAGGATGATGGATCTTCGCATTCTGATGTTAGGTGAGGATGAGGACTCCCAATGGGAATTTTATGTAATTACTTACAATTGAACGGGAAAGCAACTCAAAACGATTCGTTCATAAACAGTGAATAATAAACTGTTTATTTTTAGGGCAATTTATGCCTTTATGTGAATGGGATGGCGGAGGGAGACAGGAACTGTGCGGAAAGAGAATAGGTCAAGCCAGGAGTTGAAGCGGGAACCCAGGGTATTTACACCCAAGTGGTATTAAACTTCTGTTCTTCACTATGCTGTTGGCAATCAGTCATTAAATACAAGATTCTGTGTTTTATTTGACCAGGACCCATGATGATCATCATAATAATAATGCTAATAATTATGTGAATAAAACTTATTTATAAAGCACCTTTCATACACAAAACACAGCTCAAAGTGCTTGAAATAAAAAAAGCAGATGAAAAATGATTAAAAAGGAATAAAAAAAGAAATAGAGCACAGTAAGAACAACACAATTAGAAGTAAATAAAAAAAAAAAATACATAAAGCCAAGGCTAAACAGGTGTTTTTTTTAGTGCTGCCTTCAGTGTCCACAGACCTTTAGTCCAAAGGGAGAGACTTAGAAAGAGTCAAAATGAGAATGAGAAGCACATAAAAGAAAAGCAGTGTATGACCCAGGACATAAACGTGGGGAGCCCAACAATGTAAAGTTTCATTCCCAGTTACTGTCTTTGAGGGTGTTGAGACTGAAAACAGCCCTGCTTTGATGAATACAATCCAGAAAGACTTTAGTACTATGAGAAGTCAGATTTCAACTTCAAGAGTCAAGACTACTGTGCTCATCTAGGGCAGCCATAATCTGTGCTTCTCATAATAATGACAGTCAGATGTTGCTACTGTCACTCAGCTGTTGTTCAAAACCTGGGAAGGATTTTCTAACAGCAGACGTTGACTACACGACCACTGGAAACATTAGGAAACACTTCCGATACTACACAGCAGACACCATCTGTCTGACTGTCTGCCAGATAGTCACTGAGTCAAGACCTCTGGTGGTGTCTAAAACAACTGTGGTCTGGCTGCCAAGAATATTTTCTCACATGAGTAAAAGTGTCTGGATTTCCTCAAGTGAAATCAACATTACTCATCAGATTTCAAATTGATAACCAGTGTAGAATAATAACCAGTGCAGTCTATTAACCCCATCTCTGCCTTTGGTATTCTGCCCAAACTGTAAACTACTCAAAGTGAATCTCTCAGTGAGTCAGTGAAAGGAGGGAAAGAGAAAACAAAAAACAAAACAAAACACTACTTTAGGAGCAAACCAAAAGTCTGACGAAGCCAAACATCACTTCCCCTCATGTCTGTTTTCAATTAGCTAGTCCTCCCCCACCCTGTCTGGGGCCTCCCTCCCTGGTATCAGGAACTGTTTCACACACGCACATGTTGAGATGCACGTTTGCTCTGCAGTGGAAAGCAAAAGCATGGGCCACATAGTGTTGTGTCACCTTCAGCACTAAATTCTTTTTGGTATCGATCCATCGGAGCTGTTCATTTTGTCTTGTAAAAGCCGTGATTCAGAGAGGAGGATGTGGTGAACTTACGTAGTAAAGTGCACTAGCCCCCCACTCCAGAACATGTGAAAACTACCCATGGTTACAGTTTCTCTCATCGTGACGGCTGCATTGACGTTATAATTAACACAAGGTGATGTGTAAAGAAATAAAAAGAGTGCCATCACTGTGGGAGCAAAGAGGAAATCTTTACTGTAGGGGTTATTATGATGCTTATGATATACCATTAGAAATAATTACATATTTTTAATGCACATAACACAATAAAACAACATTCTTTCACTTTTTGTCGGTGTGGCTTGTGTTTGCCATCCATGTGGATTAGAGAATAGAAAACGAACCATTACATGGAACAAGAACTGAGAATTCCATTGGATCATTCAGTTATTTTTGGCACATAGTGTTTGGACAGATTAAGTTAAGGGTGTTCACCCAGTCTGCAGAGACAGCTTTCATCCGACGACCTCACTGTCAGCTGCAGCATGCACACTCATGGTGGAGCTGCCATCATTTACTGGAACTTGCGCAAAAACACATAGTTTGAAGCTGCATACCAGGGGACACCAATCAGAGCCCACAACTTTTCCCAAACAGTTTTGAAGTCACTGTATGACAAACATGTCGCTGCGTTTTCGAGCTGAAGCTGTACTTTCTCCCGTGGGCTTGCTGCTTTTTTTCCTGTCTTTCTTTTTTTTAAATATTGGAACTTCACAACAATGAGCCTCAGCCCCTACATTTGCGAATTCACTGGACTGATGAGATACATTATTACCTCAACTTCTAGCAAAATCGAACAAGTAAAGCAATGTTGACGTGAACTCTTTGTTCCAATTTGTGCAATTTTGAAAGTACCAGAACGGAGCAGTTCGTCAAAATCAGATGATTTCTGCCTAAGACAGTGTGCATGACAAATACACCCGAGGCAGGGAATGACCGCAGCATAATGATTAAGTTGCCACACATGTTGGCCACAGGTCACCTGTAGTAAAAACAAACTTTGATAAGGTCGGTGGAATCATAATGGTATTTTCTACAATAGAAAAGCTTATGAACGGTTTTCAAAGTTGTGTTCAGATTATGATAAACTGAGACTAAACAAGCAAATAAGTAGGCCATGATTGTTTTTTGGGATTGTGATGGGTGTACATTGTCAAACACGGTTGAAAGCCTGAGACAGTTCAAAGTTACAGGCTAAACAGAAGAACTACACCTTTTATCCACACACAATTCTGAGAGAAAAGAAAGATTTATGGGTCTGTCAACAGTGAGATTTCCTGAAGGAGCTTGACGTATAAGTGATGGTTTTAACCCCATGGGCACTCCTTTCTGTGTCCTATTACCTATTTAGTCTGGGAGAGTGAGCTGGAGTCCAAAAGTGTGAAAGACACAGTGGAGAAGCACCACACAGTATAGGGTCCAGAAGGGTTTCTATAATCTGTGGTAATCTACCAAAAAAAAAAAAAAAATCAGATATTATTTTACATCTGTAGAGTTCACTTCCCTGAAATCTTGTCACAGTGCTTCCCTGGTTGTCTTGGTAACTGGACAACCCAGTGGAAAAAAATACAAGCAATCTGCCCGTTAAATGACAAGCTGAGCGTTGAGTCATGTCTGACTATATTTAGATACTCCACAAAGGCTTTATAAAGCTCGCAGATACCAGTCTCCCCTCACAGTGTGTTTTCTCCACCACATCATTTACACGAGGAGAAGCAGCAAATTTCTCCACAATCAGAAGCTAAGGGGGATTCATATCAATTTATGGGTAAACAAGTTCCAATAGTGCCATAATACATCTCGAATAGGACTGTCAGTAAAGGAAAAAAATCTAAATTTAATTGTTTTGAATATTATGTTTAAATCATCTATAAAAAGTTTTACTATCAGGTCTTTTAAAGGAGAAAAATGCAAACAACAGACTGACACCACTTCAAATGGTTGGTGAACAAAATATAAAAGTACCAAGCCCCAAAATGAAACAAAAGAAACAGTATAGCAGTTAACATGCCACACCAATAAAGTAGGCTATCGCACAAACATAATTAGTGACTAGGTGATATTCTAAGAAGAAGAAGAAGAGGAGCCATGAACAGAAGAGGAGAGAGACAGCAGCATATACACACAAAATTTCAGGTCTCAAAATCAAACAATGTTCATTGGAATGAATTTACAACATCTGAAGCCATAATTTGAGATATAATCATAAAATGTAATCATAAAGATTAATTTACTTGATTTCACTGTAGTTCTGAATAATTCATTTTTTGTTGTGACTGCAGTTCATACATTATTTTTTGACATCACATATGCTAATCTGGAATACCACAGGAAAAAATGAATTTGCCTCACCACATGCTATATGGTACTGTATCACAGAACATGTGGTAAAGTACACAACATGTTGTGAAGTCCTGCAGAACCAACCCCTCCATTACCATCTTCAGTGTGTTTGTATAAACAGTCAAATCATCACAGTGACTTCTTACTCTCAGTCCTGATTGATTGTGTTTCTATTAGAGTGCCAACTCTTTGTCATGAAAACCTGCCTCCCACTGCTGTAATAACTTCCTGTGGTGTTAGTGCGATTGCCTCTCTCTTGTTTTCTCTGTTCGTTTTTGTGTTTATCAATAGGTGAATTTTTTAATCTGACATCCTCATCTCTCTTTTTGTACTCAAACCGGTGCAATTTCCAAACTCTGATGGAGTTTTACACACAGAGAGTCATCTGATGATTCCCTGTCACTGATCCTACAGTGGCCGAGAAAACGATACACGACCTCATGTTTTATCCTCAACTTCTCAGCAGTGCAGGGTTTCCCAACAAAAGAACAAAGGCGACCTGAATCCACCGGCTTTTAAGAGTCCACTGCGTCTTAATGAGTCAATCGAAGATGCTTCAATGTTTTCCTAGACTTTGTCTCGTTGGCAATCAGCGTATCACTTGATATCTGAGGGGAAAACTAAACTCAAAAACGTCTCAGAAACTCTGAAGAGCTCCTCAGGTCCAGAAAGATGATAAAACACATCAGATTAAATGTGATCTTTCAGGCCTTCAGGGGCTTTTCTTCTTGAGGTGTAGAGCTTGTTTGTTTACACACTAACTGACAAAGCTAACTTTACAGAAATTTTAATTTACAGAAATCCTACTGATCTCCGGATTGTAGAATAAAATCAACACCAACTTTAAATTTTCAGCGGCTCATCTTTACTTTGAATCGTAGGCCAGGACACTCAGGCTGACTCTGAAATCACCTGCATGTTCACTACTCCCTGCATGATAAACACGACAATAGTCCACTCAGTAGTGAGCAGTAACTTGAGATTGACACCGACTAATCATTGCCCTCACTATCAGCTTTATAGTCACAGAACAGTAGTTTTTGCATCTCATAAGTAAGTGTGTTATGTCCCATGGAAAAAGCAAAAAAATGGATGTTGA
This sequence comes from Toxotes lorentzi, assembly GCA_037833715.1. Lineage (NCBI taxonomy): Eukaryota > Metazoa > Chordata > Actinopteri > Toxotidae > Toxotes > Toxotes lorentzi. Next base: position 13,520,531 of record JBBMJY010000025.1, on the reverse strand, counting down.
AAAGGGAAAAGAAAAGCATTTCCTTTCTGAACTACACTGCAAGGAGACAGCTTGGTTCTATCTATTGATATTAGCAACATGAGCACACAGTGTTACCTACAGAAACTGTAAGGGAAAAAGTCTAAATGTCTTTACCAATTTTCCAGCAGGGAATTGTGCCTCCAAAAGCATATTTATGATCTCACAGATGTCTTCTGTTTGCCTGGAGTGACAAAACGTTTTGTTTTCTTTTTTAAACCAGACAAAAACAGGTGAGAAAGGCTAAGGCATGGCAGGCACAACAGAGAAGCTGGCAGCAAATGAGTGGAGACGGGGTGGTGTAAAGAGCTGATTAGGGGAATTGGGAACAGGTGAGTGGGTGGGCGGGGAAGAGTCGGGTGGATGAGTGGCAGGAAAGCCGGGGTTACTGCAGGGCAGGAGGGTCTGGCGGAGTCTGAAATGAAAGCAGTGTTTGTCATATGGAAAAGGCAGGCAGAGAACGAATGAATGCATGAATGAACTGTGACAGATTTGTAATCAAATCATAGAGTAAAATATGGAAAGCTGGGGTCAGAAACATACAGTGGTGGAAAAAGGATTCAGATCTTTTACCTAATTTAAAAAGAAACTGTGCAGAAATACACTTCATTCCACTTGTGGTGGAAGTCCTGCACTCCCTTTTTTCAGTAAAAGTAGAAAATTAAAAGTGTTTGAGTCCCTTTCTCACTAAGAATGGGTGTTGTGGTTTCCCAGAAAAAATACAGGTATTGGTGTGAGGTAATGTCCATGAGAGCAGCCTATGCCTGAATGTTTGATTTCTCCTTCTTGTACCACAGTTACAGTCCGTTGCTCTGCGGAGATTCTCAGCAGCTATGTATCTATTAAGGAAAAACTTTGCAGCAGAACACTGTAACATGACTGTTTGATACTGTACGTAATTTACCGCGGATTAAAGTACACTAGCTAGAAATGCATGTAATTTGAACATTTCAGTGAAGCAGTAGCAGCTCATCTCTGGATCTGAGCTGATGCAGCATCTTGAATGTAAGATGAGATATATATATACTACATGTGTCTGAGTCATGTGTCTTTTCCCTGAGTGTTGCACACAGGTTTCCGCTTTGCGTCTGCTTTTTTTTTTTTTTTTTTTTTAATAAAACAAATCTTTTCTACACCTGTACAAACTTCAATTTCTCATGCAGATTTATTTAACAGTCAGATCTCTTTGGCCTTTCATGATGTCCCTGATATCTAATCAATATTATTCGTAGGCTAAACTTACCTGAGTAACTTGTACCAAAGTGTGGAGCTGCATAAAGTATGTATATTGTACACACATTCACCATATTGCTAACAACCTTTCATCACCCACAGGCCTCTGACTGTCCCGCACACCACACTGCTTTTGAAGAAGATGGCTTTCATTTTTAAAACATGGTAGTTTGTTTCCTCCTGGGATCCCAGACTCCCCATCCCATAGTGGACACAGCAAATTTGTTTTGCCAGTCAGTGAAGGTGAGGGGAGTGATATCATGTAAAGAAACAAAATCCTGTCAGTGCAGCTCCTCTGTATATTAGCAACAATGAAAATGGAAAATATTGGAAAATGGCAACTGCTTAAATTATTTGTGACAGTAATATAAATGAGTCATTAATTCATTTTTCCAGTTGGTTGTGGGAAAAGGGAAACATACATTTTAATGTTTGTTGCACACAGGGTGTTATTTATTTATGTAATCATTTATTCTTCTGATTCATCAAACAATCTTTTACACACTACACAGGACTCCAGGTGTGCGCATGGACTTGCCTGTGTCTGTTCGCTTGGGCATTTGTACTTTTTGTGTTTGTGGTTTTACATTTGACAGAAAGACTGGAGTGTTTGAATAAAAGTCACAAGTAACTCCTAACCCCTCCTGTTTTGAGGGAGAAGGGAGGAAAGCATTCTCACTATGCCTTCATCAGAGGTTAAAGGTACACACCAGTGCTTTCTGCAATTTTTCTGCACTGGGTGGTGTTTTCAAGTTATACAGGCCATAAGTACCATAAGTACAACCTGTTGCATAATGCTTTGACTCCTGCCATTCACCCTTGACCTATCCGCAAAGGCAGACTGACATCAGAGGGCCTCTGGGTGAGGCATTGAGGGGTTGAGGGTTCACTCTAGCGATGAATGTGTTGGCAAACATACAATATGACTACAGAGCCACATTTGCAGTAAAAATCCATTTTGCAATTGAAGCACTTCCCATTCCTCACATGTGATTCAGATTTGTTTTTGGGGATGTTGTCTTTTTCGTATTGGCAACCAAATATTCTCTGGGCCACGGCCATATGACACAGTGTAAATCTAATAACAAAGTTCAGTGCATACGCAAGCTGAATATATTGTAATATGTCCATCTTCTTCTGGCTGGCACGGTGGTACAAGTGGTTAGCACTGTCACCTCACAGAAAGAGGGTTCTGGGTTCGAACCCCTGGTCTGGGGTCTTCTGTGTGGAGTTTACATGTTCTCTCTGTGCTTGCGTGGGTTCTCTCCGGGTACTCACAAAAACATGCATGGGTTAGGTTAATTGGCTACTCTAAATTGCCCATAGGTGTGAGTATGTGCGTGTGTGGTTGTCTCTTTGGGTGTCAGCCCTGTGATTGACTGGCGACCAGTCCAGGGTGTACCCTGCCTCTTGCCTATAGTCAGCTGGGCTCCAGCTCCCCCACGACCCTGAAGGATTAAGCGGTAGAAGGTGTAGCGTGTATGTGTGTGTTGCTGCCTCCATGTGGTCACCTGAAGGACTGACTGTTTCAGCTTGTTGTACCCTTTCACACAGGCAAGCAGAACAAAGGAAGTTTGTTTGGTTTTTTATTTTATTTTTTGCCAATTTGACCATGGTGCTCACTTCCTTTACTAATATAATGTGTTTTTTGTTTTTTTTTTAACTTAACTGTCCAGCACTCTTCATCCAGGTCTTTCCCAACTATTAACTGTGCAACCTTACCCACAGTATTCATATTATATACTTACAATACCAGTTACAGAGTCCTTCCATGACGATGCCTCCACACCTCTTCCTGACAAAATGCTCTTCATTATCCACCCTGTCTGAATACAAAGCAATCTTGGCTGCTCTCTTCACATTTTCCTTACCTGTTACTCATACAAAAACCCTATAGCATCCAATATAACTGCATCATCATCAGTACGATGATGTGCTTATGATATGCTGTTAAAATTCAAGGTACTTTTGTTTTGAAAGGAATCTTAGATTTGAATGGTACCTCGATTCCATCGTATTTCCATTTACCGTGGCAAAACTAATCACAAAACTAATCACAGGTCTGAATCTTGATTTTCTAAAGTGGTTTTTGACGCAGTTCAAGTCCTGCAGTCAATTTTAGAGACTTATGTTCATTTTTGTGTCGTATTAGCGGCTTCTTGATCCTTGAAGTGGAGCTAGTTTCAACTGCTTATGATATGCTTGTCATATGATTGTGTATATAAAATAGAAATGTGCAAATATACTACTTATTACTGCTGTCAGATAAATGTAGTGTAAAAGAGTACAAAATTCGCCTTTTGTAGTTTAGTTTAAGATTTGTGTCAAGCAGCCTGAAAAGGTCTTCCAGTTTCACCAATGTCTCACACAAATGACAATAAATGTGGTTATTACTGTACATAAGGCACAGTGTAGACTGAGCACCACTGATAAAGATGCACATACTGCCCTCTCGTGGTGGAAAGAGTCACACACAGGCTTTCTGTAAGGTCTGACGTAACACTCTCCTTAAGGCCAGTGGCTTGTTGAAATGCCTTTATTGTGCCAAATGTAGCTTTCTAGCCCTCAGAGTCCTAAATCTTCATTTCCATCTGCTTGTTTAGAAACATGTGTTTCTTCTCATACTGATGACCAATACAGAACCCTGAAACAGCCAAAGAAAAAGGGGGAGATATGCCACTGCTAGTATTAGACTTTTTTTTTTTTACCCCACTGTATATATATCATGGCTAAGGGCGTCTTACATTTATACATTTCAGTGCTGTTGCTGTCTTATATTGTGCAAATAATAGTTTTGTTTACCCTAGGGAGAGGAATAGCAGCAGCAGTAGAGAAGTTAAACAGGCTGTGAGAAGCAGTGGCGAAGGGAGGAGGGGTAAGAGGGTCGGACCACCCGGCGCAGGGAGTAAACGCCCTCCTGGGAGCAGAGACAGGTCGAATATCTCCTGCAGCTCTGTGTGGCCTACCACAAGCTGGGGGGTCACTTAGAGAGAGATGAAGAGAAGGAATACAGAAGAGGGCGGAAACTCACAAAGTAAAAGATGATGGTGAAGGAACCGGGCGAGCGTGAAAATAAAAACAGTGTTTACTGAGAAAAAAATGTATGATTTGTAGTAGCTTCCCATGAAAATAAATGTAATAGAAAACAACAAGGAACCTAAAAGAAAAGAGTGTACCCTTAATGCATCATTTACATTGCTATCTAATACAAACATATGTTAGTTATTCATGCATACTTATGCACAAGTGCAATGCTGTATGAACATGCACATGGATACACCCGTATACATAAATACACATCCTCTCATTTACATATCTATACAGATTAATTTCATTGATTGCCTATACAAGCATTGTTCTCCATGTTTTTAATTTGTTGTTTCCATTTGTCTGTGCCTAGGCTTCCTATCTGCCTCCAGTTTCTTATAATTACTTTTGAAGAAATTATTCTTCAATATTCAAAAAGTAAACATTCACCAGTTTTTATCTGTTGTCTCAGTAAATATTACACCTAATGAGTTAAATTTAATCAAATCTGCACTCACATTGTACACATTTTTTTTTAAATTTCACCAACTCAGAATATTAAAATTAAACATAATTATAATATATGGATGATTTTTTTTTATTCAATGTTCCTTCAAACACAAATGATGAAGACAAACCATATTCAGTATATTTACTTCAGACACTAAAAGTCTGCACCTGAACCTTTAAAGCATATTTTCTCTTTAAGTGTGAAGGACTTTTTTTGTGTCCCAGTGCAAATGTAATCCCATCGATCAACATCAATCACAATTTTCAATTCTTTTCCCCAAAAGCAGTGTATCTTGTTACCTGTGAGATAGTAGTACAGTCTCACAATGGACCGTTGGCCTGAGTAGATCTCACACAGGTAGGTGCCATGATGCTGCAATCTGGCTGAAGGGATAGAATAGAGCCTGTCCACCCCTGCAGTCACTTCTTTAAACTGATCCACCTCCTGGGTTTTCACCTGTAGAATTAATACTTTCAGCTTACATGTACTGAAGGCAGGGATCATTTTTTTCTAATCCGCGCTGATGCAATAACTTGAGAGACATGAGATTCAATATGACTAAAAAAAATATGCAGTGTTAGAGGAATAGTTTTGCATTTTGGAATTTGCTTTCTTGCTGAGAGTTGCATGAGAGAACTGATACCATTATATTTACCTTTGGTAAATACGACACAGCAGGCAGACGGTTAGCTTAGCTCAGCATGAAGACTGGAAACAGGGGGAAAAAGATAGCCTAGCTCTATGCAAAGGTAACCAAAGTCCACCTACTAGCACCTCTAAAGTTTACTAACTGCCCTGCTACATCTTGCATAGAAAAAAAGGACATAAAGTTTTAATTAGTGAGATTTAGAGGAGCTGGTGTATCACTAAGGCACCCCTCGACTGTGCAGTTGGAGTGATGGATGGGAGGCCTGTTTCTATTTCTGTGCCACCATTTATTGTCTGGATAGTAACAGATTCTGTGGACTGGTAAGGTTATGGTCGGCTCACCTCAACTGGCTCATACACAGCACTTCGGCAAAAGATTAAATTATTTCAGTGCAGTTAGCTTGTTTACTATGTGTGCTATTTCATGATACATATGACAAATATAATGCTTTGCATCCACTTGTTACACTTTGTAGTTGCATGTCAGCATGTCACAATATCAGCCAGGCTAACTGTTTCCACCAGATTCAGCTCCTCATGCTAAACTAAGATAATCAACTCAAGCTTCTTTATTTGCTAGATAAACATAAGTGTGCTGTTGATCTTCTGTGCTAACTCTCCACAAGAAAGTCAATGCGCCCAATTTTCAAAAATGCTGAACTATTCCTTTAAAGGTACTGCGGTGAGCCTGAATGGTTCACCATATGCCGAGCATACCTCTTTTGCAAACCTCCAGATTACCTCGATGTCACCTGGTAGGTCAAATGGCACATCGCACCACATTTGGCGCCTGCTGTTCTCCATTACTTTAATTTCTTCAACTGAAATAAACATATAGCCACCCACACAGGCAGAAACACACACACACAAATAACATTCGCAGGGGGGCAGCTCTTGCTGTCTGAGCCCTCCTTAATGATAATACTTAAGCCCAGTCTCTGAGGAATGGAGTAAAAGTGATGATATGCTAAACAGTGGCTGTGCTGTACAGGGTTGATACGAATACCATCGTGTGTGGGAGTCAACTGTCACCTTGCATAAAGAAGCCAAGGACTTAAAGAGTACCTTGGGGGCTCTGTGCAAAAGATATAATGTGTAGAAATAAAACCTTGCCTCGGTCTCTTTTTCAAATCCTGACTTTCTGCTAAGAGCATTTCAAGGATCAAAAGAGGAGCATTTCAAGGATCAAGAGTGGATGCTTATGAAGGTGAAAATATCGTTATGTAAGGATGTGTCAAGTCTGGATTAGTACACCTTTTGTCCTACTTGAAAACTGTGATGTAACAGTGTCAGTAATCCAATATGTTGGATAGATCATTATTATTACTCACCTGGACAGTCGAGAGGGAATTCACAGGAGTCGTACTGGCAGGTAATGCAGTTGTATTGTGCACCTGCACTCTGAAAACCTGCGCAAGGCATCAAACTAATATGCTGATATTTGGATTAAGATATCATTTTTCAGAAATTATGATGTTTAAGAGACAAAAAAAAAGAACAAAAGCAACTAACCACATGGAGGGAAACATCCAGAGACTGTGAAAAGAATGAAAGACAGTTAACTCAGATTACCAAATTTTATTTCAGACGACTTGATTTAATGCCAACATCTGTGAGGCAGCTCAACCTGGCTGTTTCCTTTTATTCTCTACAGTTTTTGAAAGGCTGCAACTAGCTTATTACATGGAGAGTACAGAGATCAGATGGAGCTGTAATGACCTAATAGGCCTTACTATAGATGAAAAGATGAAGGAAAGGAGAAGAGACCGTGTCTCACCTCTAGGCAGTTTGGAGGCAGCTGCGATGAAATTGTCTGCCGCTGTCTGCAACCTTTTCTCATACACTGTGTCTGATAGATGGAAAGGACGAGGAGGAGGAGGAGGAGGAGGAGGAAGGCAGAAATATTTGGCTCAACACATCCTGGTGAATTGTGTGCTTTAGGGCATCATTTTCAAATCTCTCATTTCTAACTCCTCTCCATTTCTGACCTCACTTAACAATTCTGACGCTCTAAAGACTCATTTACTTGTGCAGTTATGTGTCTGTCAGAGCAGGTGTGTAGCTACCTTGATTCAGCCTTTTGTCGAATTCTTTTACCATGGGAAGGATCTCTGCATCCAAAAGTTGCTTCAGCTGTTTGTCATATCCTTTACCTGGAAGAGGGACACACATCACACACACAAGTATAAGCCAACTTCTTCACCATATACAACCGTGCATACGATAACCACATGTTTTTAAATGGCCGTTTAGAGCTGGTTTTACTCATTTTATTTAATTAAACTTCATTTTCCGTACCCACTCTGCCGGCTTCAATCACTTTCTCGTTGTTGTTGAATATACGGTCCAGCTTCCTGAAGCAGGCGTCAACATTTCTAATATTGTGTTGAGTCAAAATGTGACCCCAGCACAGGCGAAGACTGTCTTGCACATCAACAAAGCACTGATAGCAGCTCAGAGAGGTGCTGAACAGCAAGCTAACGCACATGAGCCACAAAGCAGATGTGCACATTTTCCAGTGTGAGCATCAAACTCCACAAAGGTTTCTGTGTGAAATGTATTCATTCGAATCCTGGTCTCGTAGTAACGACAGATTAGAAGTTCCAAGGTTTTCTCTTCCAGTGGAAGCTTGAAAAATAAAGCCTTGACTATGAATTTTATGTGCACATGCCGCATGAAATTAAAAGTAAGATTATGAAAGTATTCTGCTCGTGTTTTTTCAACACGTCTGGGTTTGAGAGGAGAGCATCACAGACTCCCCTCTATACTTCCCTCCGTTCTATTGTCTCTAGTCCCCATTTCCTGCTGCCTCAATGCACCAGTTTTACTGCAGAGCACAGAGATGGAGCGAGCCAAGGAGGGAGGCAGCGGCGGCGGGGTGGGGGGTTGGGGAGGGTGAGAAGCAGATGAAGAGGGAGTTAAATGCTTATGTATGTGGAAGGATAAAGTGGGAAACGTGTCAGCAAGAAAACCCCAAGAGAAATAAAAGTCTAACTGGTGGAGATGGAGAATGAAAGCCAAAAAGAGAAAGAAAGGAACAAAAGGGACGGCAAAATCAATAGAATAGTGCACATTCTCGCCCGGTGGAGTTTAGAAATATTTGAAAAGTAGCGGTGAAAGAATGTCAGGGAAAAAAGAAAAGGAAGTGAGGAGAAACATTAAGAAGTGAAAAGAGATGCAAGAGGTAAGAGAGGACACACAAGTGACGGTGGCAGGGAAAGAGGAAGAGGGAGCGGGACTACAAATCAAGTCGACTGCCTCATCACATCCTGTATCCCCCACTCCTCTCCCATCCTCCCCACCCATCTCCCCCTCCCCCCGGTCCCTCACTCCCGGTGCATCTCCATGGCAACCAGACAGGGTGCCTAATACATGAACTTAATATATTTCCAGTGGCAGGGTGAGCTGGGTACTAATGCATTCATCTGTCTCCACACAGACAAGCCAATCAATATTAGGCAAGAGTCTGCTCCAGGACTGCCAAAGTCAGATAGCTTGTCAGCTATGTCGGACATGGAAAATCCCAAATATGTTAAAGTGTGTGCGTGAGTTTATTTCATAGTGTCTATTTGTATAGACAATTTATAAGAACACAAAACCTGCCCATTCACAGCTTTGTAAAGTGTCTAGTTGTTTAAAAAAAGACACTTTTTATTTCTGTGAAAGATGACAGACTCTTTTTCATTCAGAAGAACAAACTGGAATAATCTCTGTGTTATTAATTACACTTTATATTAAAGAGCTGGTGCGTCATGCAAATTTACCAGGAAAACTCAGAGACTGCACATTTAACACCTGTGGTGTTATTTTGGGTACCAGACAGAGAGACATGTTTTTTCATTAATTCACAACATTACAACTTGGGTTTTTTTTGCCATATTTTATTAAGCTTCAGATGTACAAAATAAAACGTTTTTAGGACGATATATAGAAACATTCACATGATGTACCAGTGACTCCACAGATTTTTTTAAGGTGACGGTGTATGACGGGGTCACAACCCTCGGCTGTCTTCCTATTGGCCCCCATTGAGGACTGTTACACAAAGCCAGCCAGTAGGGTTGGCCCCCTGAGAGTGTCTGTACTGCAGGAGGAGGGTTCATGGTCTTGTTGTCCAACCTGACAAGTCTTGATCATGACATGACAGGTAAACATACTGAAACAGTCCAAGGAGACACACAGTGGTTTAAAAGAGCGGTGAGAAAACAGGACGGAAATATCAAACATTAAAACAGACGTAAAAATGTTTTAGAAAATGCTTCCTTTATACGGGACGTTGAAACTGAATGCAGCCCTGTTCCCGAGGACCTCACCTGTGACCTGCTTTGACCTCACAGGTTAAGGGTCTCAGGGACAGAGGGGCATACTGTGAAATTAAGTTAATGTGTAAAATAAAAAAAAAAAAAACAACGCCAAGATGAAACGTATTAAAAAATAGGAACCGCAGAGTCGCTGCACCGAGACAAAGACATGACCTCATCTGACATTTGGATTCTGCGGCACCGACCGGTCTCCTGGTTTGCTGCAGATCAGAAGCAAAACTGATCAGTTCAATTAAAACATAATAGTGACACATTTGTCTACATTTTACCCCGACTAGTCTTTTGTTTTGCAGAGCAACAGTCAGAGGCAAAGTAACATTTTTCACAGCAGGCACAAATAATCTCAGCAATGCAGCAGCTGAGCACATTGAGGAGGAAATGCAATTAATTTAGGAGAAACAATTCATTTTAGGCTGTTGTTAAATGTCATGGGCATTTTGAACGTGATTTATTGAGCTGACGAAAAGTGAGTCTAATAGCTTTTCGGAGCTCAGTGAGCCAAAAGGGAATTAAAAATCCAAATCATACCTGTGTAAGAAACATAGTAGTAGCAGTAATAGCCTATAACATAAAGTACATGGCATAAAAGGGACATTTGTCTTTAGTTCTCAAAAGTACGCTAATCTTAACCCTTTACATGAATGTGTGACATATGAAAAGCAAAATCTTTGTCTAAAACATCACATCTACATCATAGGGAGGGACATGTATCTTTCGCTCTTGACCATTTCTGAGGTATGACAGTTACTCCACAACTCCCTGGAAAAGAAAATGTACATGGAGTTACAGTTTAGATGAATTTACAGGGATTTATAGTTCACAAGTTTCCAGTCAGAGACAAATTAAGTTGCACAAATTTTACAGGTTTGACAGTATCTTCATGCAGTAAATGTATATTATTACTATATATCATACTATATATTATCAGACCAATATTAAAACCAAGGTAGAATCTGCATTCTGACTTACCAGTCAAGATGAAATTAGTTCTCGATGGTTATGAGGGAGGAGGCGAAGAGCAGGACAAGGAGGACATCTCAAACACCAATCCACCTGGAAATGAAATAAAATAAGACTCAAGATCAAACTGTAATAATATGAGGGTAAAACTTCCTGTACATTTTGGTAACGAAAGAAAGAAAATTCATTGCGTAGAAATATTAGAAGCCGATGCCACCCACTGGTAGACAGACAGAATGACACATACCAACTGGGGAAGACTGAATACGTTCATATGTTAAGGTAAGGGTTGGAAAAGGGAAATGAGCACATTTTATGACTCATCTTTCAAGGGAAACATGCTTCCACCACGTAAAAACACCTCAGCGCCAATGTGAATAAAGGTACAATATGCCTGCGTCACATCCTGCATCAAACTGAACTGCGTTAATGCTTATTAAGTCTTTCCTACAGGTTGACTTCATGAACTACAGGCCTCAAGATTTTGGAAATCCGAGGTGTGATTTTTGAGATCGTCTTAGTTAATGTCGCATGTGACACAAGTGGCAGCTGGATCGGACCAGAGGGACCAGCAGATATTTGTCACAACTTCACCTAGAAATGAATTATGGATTTGTCTGCAGCGGAGGTTGCTTTACTTTGAAATACTTCCATTCGTGTCAGCATCAGTAAAACAAAACTGTTGAATGAATTAATCATGTCAAAGCACATAGCACAACAGAAACGCAAATTTCTGTGTTTAACACATTCATGATAATTGCAGCAGGAGCACAACACTGCCATTCCTTGACAGCCGCTAATTTTTCTAATTTAGTCTCCCGATGTAGGAAAACGTACTGTGGATGTAATTTCACCTGAGATTCACAAATAAGGTGCGAAAGGAAAGTTAGAATTAAAACAAGGTGCAAATCAAACACGAAACGTAGACATGACCTGTCGACAACACACAGCCTAGACTCTAATTGAAAAGCTCTTCAGCGTGTGCAAACACAGACTGAATGTCACATTTGTTCTGCAAATATATACAGCAAGCAGAGTGCACGCATGCATGCACAAAAGGTGCGAAGAATTATTGATGGAAAAGTTTCAGATAAAAAGGCACATCGCCTCTGAATAAAGACTACACATACAATCCTCAATGTTCAGTTCACCTTGTCGGTGAAAAAAAAAATATAAAAACAAACAAAGAAAAAAGTAAAGAAAAGACAATCACCTTAAAGTCAGCCTCTTCTTTTCTTTTCTTTCCCGGTCAGAGTGAATCTGTGTTTCCTCTCAGCTCTCTCTCTCTCTCTGATGGTCTATGCCGGGGCCAGACAGAGAGCCCAGCGGCAGGTAGGTTACAGACAATAGTATTGATTCCATTATTCTGCTCTCTACCTACCTACCTAACACCGACATCTATACAGCTCCTCACCTTTTGTCTCCGCAGGGCTGCCGTCACAAACATGAGAGAAAAATGAAGAAGAGAGAAAGAGCTTGCTTACTTGTGCGTTCCCATTCCCCGCTTACACACCACAGATGACAGGCGACACACACACATACACACAAACTCATTTACCCTCCGTGCAGCATTCACGGTCCCCAGTCGTCTCTCTTTGCTTTCACTGTACCTCAAAGTCTCTCCTCTTCCCTTTTCTCTCCTTTTACACTCTCTAGTCATCATCCTTCCATCTCCCTATTTTTCCTCTCACGTTTTTCAAGCCTCACGTCTCTACTAGCCCAGTAAACCCCCTCCCCTCCCCACAACCCCATACACACACACACACACACACACACGCACACACACACACACACACACACACACTCCAGGCTGGGAGCTACGTGGATGCGTGTAAACGTGTGAGAGATGGGAAGAGAGAGTGCAGCGAGTGCATGCGTGAATGTGTGTGTTTATATGTGTGTCTACGAAAGAGAGGAACTGTGTGTGTGTGTGTGTGTGTGTGTGTGTGTGTGTGAGAGAGAGAGAGAGAAAGGGGGAGAGAGACAGGGGGAGGGTGGTGGGGGGTGGTGTTGGTGGCAGAGAGGCTAGCAGAAAGTGGGGGATGGAGGGGGAGGGTCAGAATCTCTAATAGGATGAGAATAGAGAGAAAATATGAAGCCCGGGAGTCTCATGAACCTAAGAGCCTGACATTACTGCCTCCTCCTATGTGTACAGCAATCATACCATCATCAAATTGATTACAGTATTTATGGCACTGGCTCTAACACAACTCTAAATTGCAGCTGGAGTGACATCAAACGCACTAAATAAACCCGTCGTGGAAAGCTTCACCAATTACAAGAATGCGTCTTGATTATCCAGCTTAACATCAGAGGTGGACAAAGCGCAGTTAGCGGTCAGCTAATGCAAGTGGTGCAGAAATGGAGGCTGCTGAAACACATTGATATATTGAGAAATAAACAAAGAAACTGCAACGGTTTTGCATATTTAATGTGTAATATGGTTCAATCCTCTGATACTTTCGTACATGTAATATTTCTGTTGGGTTGCTTAGTCAGTTCACATGTCCAAAGGCAGTCTGATTCCAATATTTGTGCTACTCTCCGAGAGGACAGGGAGTTGCAGTTGTGTTTGTTGGATAACAGAATCATACGGCCCTGAGGGAAATTCAGAAATGAAAGTAAATCTAATTTAGAGCCACTGATTGGCTGTCTGTTCAGAGAGATAGAGCATAAACACTACACTTGATGTGTAAGCATCATTAATGGTCCTAAAGTGTTCTGACCATGTTGTACAACAGACAATATCACCGATGTGTCACATATTCAGAGCAAATGAGCGTAAACTGACAAAGAAAATACACCGTCCTTGGCCTAAAGGAACAAACAGTGACTGAGGCCTGTAATAACACCTTCCCTGATGGATGGCTAGTTAACACTGGCTAACAAAACAAAACAAAAAAAGGCTATGAAACTGAATAAAATACAGGGACAAGTAAGCACATCGATCTCTTGTGACATTTAGCGAGAATTTTCAAAGTACCTCTCTCTGAAAAGCAAGAACTGCCAAACAACATAACATAATCGATTAAGACAAACTCAACTCTGCCTTCTTTCAAAGGGCTTCCAAATGAGGCTTCTGTTTCATAAATATGCAATAGGAGGATCCAACCTCTCAGAAATGTAGGTTACAATAAAAACACCACACTATACATTCATAATACCTCATGAATATTCATGATATACCTATATTGCCTATATACTACTCTGTGCCACTTTAGCAGCAGGTATTCTAGACACATACTCGGGACAGCTGAATTTATTTCCCGCTTTGATCCTATTCTGTATAACTGTCTTATTCACAGCACCAGTGCACTACAGGACTCTTCACATCCTCCTCCGTAGCTGCAATTGTACTGTAATGCCATGCCATCTAAATTTGCATAGAAACAACATGCTGAATGTGTTTACACTATCTGTTGTGATATGTGTACTGCATGTTCTGCACTTTTCCTTTGCACTGAATGTGAGTCTCAGTGCAATATGTGCTTGTGCAGCACGCACTGTATATTCTGTCTGATCCTGCGTTAATGTCACTAAGACAAATTGCTGTACATTTACTGCACATAGACTGTGATTGTGAATACATTCTAGAGTGCAGGAGTCTCTGCCTTCTCTCCTCTGTCTGCCCCACTTGCCAGTAGTAGACTATACGTTAGAGCACAGCTTTCCCAGACAGTGGCTAGCTGGACGCCATTTTGGCTTAAAAACGAGGAAAAAGCAGCTCTCTCTGGCGTGAGCAGTGTCCGAGCCTGAGTGACAAATGCAGAATGTCACAGACAGGTGTGTGTGTGTCTATGTGTGTGTGTGTGTACTGTATGTGTGTGTGCCTGCGGCTGCACTCTGCAGTGCCACTGAAAGACAAAGCACTGGGAGTGCTCCACAGGGATGACATCATCAGTCTGGGATGATGTCTGCCTTGTCTGTCTCGGGATCGGGATGCTCTAGTTCGCCGTTACATCCCGAGAGAGTGGAGACTGTATCATTTTAGGCGGCACATTCCTACTCATCACACGTTTATAGAACTTGTATGCGTATGTACGCAACGGCAGGGGTACACCGTGGCGCTTTATGATGGGAGAGGTTGTGGTGTTTTACTCATGGTTCCAACCCTGAAAGACATTTTCTAGAGCAGCATGCTTGCATGGGCATGAATGTTCGTATAAGAATCTGCTCCCACATATGCAGAGTGAGGCACGTCTGCCAGGCTGGAAAATGAGCCAACTCTAACAGGTCACTGGTATAAACAATCTTTGGTGTGTGAGCAGTGAGACCGAGGCAGGGCAGATAGCCCTTCCTCCCATGTACCTTATCCTTACCCTGCACACCTTGCAACTGTCAGATGTTCAGCTGTCTGTTCTGGCAGGAGAGCAGCGTTGTGCGGTGGATGATAAAGAACAGTACGACTGACAGTGCCGAATCAGCACAATTCTGATATATACCCCCCCCCCCCACACACACACACACACACCCCCGAAGCCCCCCTTAGGAGAGGAGGAGAGCTGGCTATAACGCACTGCAGATGGCTGCTGTCTCAACCATCAGTCTGACATACTGAGGGGATGGGAGGAGGGCGAGGTTTGGGGGGTAATGAAACGGGATAAATTAGTGGAAGAAACTACACAAAGTGGTAACATGGAAGTAGTACCACCACGTATATGAAACTACAGTGTCCGGTAGACAAGGCTTCTCTACCTGTTGTAGCGTGGCCGTGTATCATGTAACTTATATGTATCGTACGTTGAGTGTTGTGTTGTGTTTCATTGGGGACCATATGAAAATTATTAGGAGGGCAAGTGGTGCAGAAAAACGACGGCGTTATCTTTTTTTTTTTTTGATGAAGGGAGGGCAGTCTTAAAATTTTGAGAGATTCATAAATAGTCCTAAGTTGTCTGTTTGGCTCTAGCGCAGAGGAAAACAATCTTATCTCTGTGTTGTCGATGTAGCAACAGCTCGTGTCTCAAAAGTAGGGAGTGGCAGGATTTTTCTTGTACTGTTTTTTTATATTTACCATACTGTCTTGAGATGCTGGGGGAAGGGTATTGGCAGTATTTTCCCAATCAAAAAAAGAGAGTCCAAAGGATATGTTAACACTATAAAAAATAAAATTCCGCCCTCATCCCCAAGCTATTATATATTTAATGTTATGCTGCGAACAGTCCCTCATCTGACCTCGAAGTAGGTTGCCGGATAAAAATGGAAGTTTGGCGTCATCACTTAAAGGTTCTTTTCTGCTGCTGCGGGAGCCACTGAGCGCGAGTATACAGGAAACAACCTGTCAAGCAGTAGGTGGTCCTCCTGAAAAACATGTCCAGGTTCTACGAATGTTGCACACACACACACAAAGTTGCACACAAGCTCACGGGGAAGTTAGAAATCCTTCATCGGGACTTTGCCCAAGGGGAGTGTATCCGATCAGACCTTGAGAGGATAAAAAGGCATTGCAGTTGAAAAAGGACGAGTCATGTGATTAACCACTAGGAGATCCTCTGGCGGGGTAACAACATACTTACCTCTCTGCTGGGGGTACGTTAGACGTGGCAAGAAGTGACTCCGCAGGGAAAGCTAGAAGGTTGTACAGTTATCTCCGTGCTGTTTATTATGCGAAACCATACAACCAACTACCTCACACCGCAGAGCACAGGCTGTGGAGCTGCTCTTCAAGCAAGATCTTCACCAGCAGGATGTAGGTGTCCGTGCGTGTACTCTATACACCTGTCTGGCTCCTGTCTATCTTAATGCCTCACTTCAGGGTAGCTGCTTGCAATAAGTCAAAGGGGCAATGTTTAAGAACTGGTTAACTGTCGAATTCAATCTCCAAATAAGTAAAGGGGAAGCATATTACCAGAAAGCTGGGGTGTCCACCCCTACTGGAAGAAACAAGGAAATGCACTGTTTGTTCCTTCCTGCCCCCTTGTCTTCCCCTGTGCGATAGTCGGACTGGCCATTGGACATGCCAGGACAAATGCTGGTGTGCTGCAGCATCAGAAGGCCAGTGGACCATCAAAAAATCCATACAGTTTTTACTGGCCTTCTCTATGTTATTCTAGGTTTGCATGAGAGCGTGTTGCTGGGACTCGGCTCACTAGGCAGTCACCAATTAAAATCTTACATATTGCTCCTTTAATGTCCTCACTAAATCATTTAGCATCAATTGAGTTTTGAGACTGAGACTTACAAACTCAAAGGGCATTCACCCCTTTTATTTTCTGTGGTGCATGCTTTGTTGTCCTAAAGAATGTTTTTTCATTTGATCAATAGCAGGTAAAGAAGAGGTCTGAATAATGAGTTTTGAATCATGACTGAATTGGGTGGGTTGATCTATAGGAAATACAACGAGGGCTTCAATGGCTATGATGCCACAGGAATGAAAGTGCCCAGTAGCCGCAGTGGAGGAGCTCAGGTGAAAGGAGGTAAGTTACACAGAGCAGGCGCATATTTTGCACAAGCAGCCAGAGTATCAGTTGGATAAATTAACTGATACTAGTGGAGGAGAAAGACAAGGCTGACAGGATCAGATGTACTGTAGGAAGGCTTGATCAAGACTGGATGGAACAAAATATGAGACAAAAGATGTTGATCTGATGTTTGACAATGCTGAAACAGACTCATTTACATACACATACACTCATTTACAGTCATCTAAGCTGCTCGTGCAGGTGTGAGTACTACTGAGGCTTAGTTCATTCATGGCATTTCCATCCATTCCTTAGGAGTTATTGCCCTCTACTGGTGGCTGTGCAAACTACTTCTGACTTCTCTACTTCTCATCTGTGCCCTTTTCAGCTGTGCCTTTCAATGCCTGCAGACTGCAATAGAGCAGCATTAACAGCTGCGAAACGCTATTCATGAACAATCAGGGCTTTGCTGTTCTAGCATTGATGCATACAGGATGTTACAAGTAAACAATCTCTTATCCCATTACATCCTCACTCAGGAAAGCAATGACTAAAATTCATCGCTTCCCTCTTAAACGTTTTTTGTTTTTGGTGTCCAATTTATTATTAAACCATAATGTTTGGCTTTGCAGTTTCAAACATTTACACACTGCAGCATTTCATCCCAATCAGCTGTCAGATTCTACTTAATAGCTGACGAGTTTTCATGGGAGTTAAATGCCATCTGCCATAACACTGTCATCACCATCAAGTCTGCTGTCAGCTGTGATATCTAAATCTGGGTAACTTCTGCTCCGACGTCAAAATGGAATTTCCTTCACGTCAAACACGGAGTGAGCAAAATAACTCTAAACCTAAAAACCTTTTCTCAGATCTGTGGATCATCTCTGTAGAATCGTTGCGTGCTACAGTACCACGTTTGCTGGCACAATGCTACATTCCAACAGCTACAAGCCAGGAGTGTTACGTTACTCTGAGCACAGATTCAGACGTAACTGGGGCAAGATGATATGCTGTGTAAATGCCATTTAGAGAGTTTCAGCAGCACCTTATCAAAACAGAAATATATTAACAAAAGCGGGATGATTTCAGGATTGCAAATATTTTAAAAATGTGAAGTTAAAGCCATCTACTAAGTCTGCAACACTGACAAAAGAAAGCAATGTGTAGGAGCTCCACATTCACTGCACAAAAACGCCGCCCGGCATGTGGGATTTGAGAAATCCATCTTCCAGCAAAGAGGCATTACAATACAGAGAAGATCAGTGACCGCACCTATCTTTGTGCAGACCTTGTGTTGAACTGTGCATCTATGGATTAACAATGTCCGAGAGAATAGACAGACACAGAGAAGAAGAAACTCGATCCCATCTTAAAAACCTTTAACCAATCGGGAAACTTGCTGGTGTGATTGTAAAAATGTTACCAGGTGAATTTGTGTCCTATCTTCTCCTCCTCTTTTTGTTTTTTGTTTTTTTGGTATATGTTGGGAGTCCTAATCCTCTTCTTTTTGCTGCTTCCTTTATTCTCTCCTGTCCCGAAGTGCACCCCCACCTCCCCTCCCTCTCCTCACTCACTCAACCCTTTCTCTGCTTCAGCCCTCATGGGTCCCCATTTCCCGCCTCTTACCCTTTTAGCCACCCTCTGTCTTCATACCCCCCTCCTGCCCTCTCTATCCACACATGCCTTCTTTTCTACCCAAAACCTCCTCTACTTTATACCCAGCGTCTGCAATATTTTTACAGTCAAATCACGCAGAAATGCAGTGTAATTGTGCCAGTGTCAGCTATCCTTCTCTCTCTCTTGCTCACTCCACCCTTGAGCAGGCCTGTCTGAGTGTCTAAGCAGTCAAAGACTACTCCAAGATGAAGAATGTCTGGGATGATTCATAAACGGGGTGGTCTCACTTCAAGTTCAAAATTCTTTTCATACGTGATCATCATCCACATACAGTGACACACACTGGGATATCACCTAATGGCTACAGTCCTTAAAGGCATGATAGAAGTTCACAGATTTACCCGACAGCACAACAAGTTCATTTTCAAAGCAGTGATAGTAGGTGATGAAATGAACATGATGTAACTCTGGGAAAACCGATGGATGGCAAATACTCACATTTATACCAGATTTTCATGCACTAAAGCTGTGGTGCCAAGTTTTAACATTACATATGAATATTTCACATATGCTACTCCGTATTTCCTTTGCAAAAACGCATGCAACATCTCTGACTGAGGGTAAGTATCACAGTAATGTTGCAACATTCGTAACAGAGTTGCGTAGTAGTAGAACGAGAGTAACGCTCTGATCTGCTGAAATATGCATGTGTTTTCTCCCAGGTGAGAGCAATTCTCTATACTACTCTTAGTCTGCTTTGGTTGACACCAGCCTCATATAACCAAGATGGCAAAATGAATGTTGCCATGGCAACCTTTTTGCCTGGCAACCCCAACAGCCTGGCAACTAGCCAAACTGTTGCTATAGTACGAATGTCAATCCCTGAATGCTGGGATTGGTGCATGCATGTGTCTGGTCTTGCATGGCTCCTCCTCCTCAAAGTTTCCAATCAGATGCATGGTACTTAGGTTTTAAAGGCATGGAGGTGTGTTTGTGAGGGTGGTGGGAGTGTGTGGTAAGAATAAAAAAGGGTTGGCCCATTATTTTGCACACAGTGCATCACAGTGACTTGATAATTGTTTTCTGTTTAGCTGACCGTGTGCTAGCATTATTGAATTTTTGGATCAACATGATTTGATAAGTTTTAATTACGTTTTGAGATAATTTCTTGCAAAATAATTCAAGGGCAAATGATCGACTTTAGATAAAAGGCCTAAAGCTCCTTATCACAATTCGCTATGCTCATGGGCTGGAATTAGTCAACAAGCGTGCACGTGGTTAGATTTTACAGACTTAAGCTTTTATTTAATTTACTTTCCTTTCAAATTTAATGTCTTAAAAGAAATTGAAAGTTTGGAAATGTAATTTGTATGTGGACAACAGAGAACAAGTTCATGTAAATTGGTAGGAGGATAAGTGAAATGTATAAAATAGAAATAATGGTACCTTTAGATTCCTCCCTTGTCAAAGTGAGCAGGTGTTCCTCAGACACACACACACACACACACACACACACACACACACACACACACACACACACAGAGAGAGAGAGAGAGAGAGAGAGGTTAGAGGGAGACAAGCTGGCCTCGTGAACAGAAAGACTGTTTAACCAAGAGGTCACAGGTTCAGTCTCTGTACCAGCTGAAATGTCACTGGACGAGAAAAGACACTGACTTACTCGTGTGCTGCTCTGGAGAAAAGCATCAGCTCTACAATGCAACACACGCAGTGGACACTCTACTGAATGTAAGTGTTTTGATGTCAGTATTTAGTCATAAGGAAGGTAAAGGATAAAAGTATCTGCCAAAGGCCAAACAGGGATCGTTTTCTGTCGTCTGGAAACTGTTGACTGTAAACTTAAAGAATCAAACAGCTGCAGTCCAAATGACACTATTAGAAAATCACTTATAATTACATAAAATAACATGAGAGATGAATCACTGTCTAACTTTTGTAATAATTCTGACGACCAGAAGGGACTAAAAGTGCAAAAAGCTATTCACACTACAGAGTAAAGCCTCATTTAAAAAGCTGCACTCAGCACTCAAATATTTTACTTTGCTTCTCGAGTTCTGCCATTAATAAACATTTGGATATTTACCAAATTATGGCAACATGATCAGCATCGAGCCGATTGTGAACACTTGCTTTTTGCTACGAGGAAATTACTGATAATAACTCTATCATTTCAGTGTTTCACTGCTTGAAGGTTTTGGGGGAAGGACATTACTGGTGGCAATAGAGTGACATAAATTCTGTTTCGTGCCTAATTTTCTGACTGAGATTGTTTAGATAAATATTTGAGGGTGTTTAAATCTTGATATCTGAAAGCCATCTCAATGCACACATGCGTTCTGTAGTGTGGACAAAGCGATGCACCAGCTTGGAGTGCTAAGCCTCCTGCTCCAGTTTGATAAATATAACTTCAAAAGAAGCAGCCAAACAGCTTTAGCTGGCCGACTGCACAATGAGCATAATAACTCCCCACCCCCTGGGAGCTCAAGCCTAGTTCATTTACCCTTGCAAAGCGCTGCCATGTCTGTATGTGCACATGTGTCTTTGTTCCACTGCGAGCCTCTCGGAGGCTCCCCACCTTCTGCTCTGTACAAAGCGGATGTATAGAGGAACCCTTTGGACCTCGTTTTTACAGAGGAAATACATCCCCCCTCCCTCTCCTCCCTCCTATTTGCCCCTCACATGTAATGCCTGATTGACCACAGCACCCCTTAAGGAGGTCAAAGGGCAGACAAAACAGTCTGGTGTCATGGCAACCTGTGTGCCACCAACCAGAATAGTAAGGGGGGAAGCAGGGGGGGTCAAATGAGCTGTCAGTTAAACTTCCAAGAATGCTGCCTTGTGTTTAGGCTAATGTGTGCACAACTTACAAACAAGAATACATACACATGATGCACCTGCACTATGAAAAGGACCTTTCTAATTAGCATTCCAGAATAATCAAGCCAAGCCCCTAAGTGCAATGCAGTTAAGTGTAGTAGCTATCAGAGTATCAGATGGCACGAATGCTGCAGTGATGTGTGTTTGCTGTTGCTACATGTGCACACACTTGTGAGTGTGTTTTTGTGTGCACAGGAGACATTCCTGTGTAAAAGGTTCTTTGTGAAAGCTCGATGCAGTGGCAGTGTATACGTGATGGGGGAGGGGGAGCAACGGATAAATGGGAAGCAAATGCATTCAGATCAATACAAAGCTGAGAGAGGAGAGTGGGGTTGAGAGGAGAGAGTGGAAGGTGGTGAGTAGAGAGGGAGGGGCATGGGAGGGACTGATTAATCATTCCTGTATTGTTATTGACTTTCTGTTAAAGGGGGTGAGTCAGACTCTGAATTATGTGCCTGTGCTTCTGTGTATATGTGTATGTGTTGTACTGTATTCAATGAGACCACAAAGTCATCAATTACAGACCCAGACTTCCCAAAGGTTTGGCACTGTAGCTGGTTTAGTCGTGCTCTGACTACCTTTTTCATTCCCAGCTTGCAGTTACAACTTTCATGCGGTTAGTTTGCATATTCAGCACAATAACCGTGAAGGATTTAATTATTCATGTTTTGTAAAAAGAGCTAATATGCCATTCCATTTTGAACAGGAACAGGGAAGCGAAGGAGGCGAACAGGAAATCCTCTGTGAGGAGCTGACGACCGAACAGACACAACAGAGAGGGAGGGAGGGAAAGAGGGAGGGAGACTGCTATAGGTGGAGGAGGGGAAACTCTGCCCTGACATCTGACCCTCTGGCTGTGACCTTGCTCATTGTCTGAAAGGGCAGAGGGTGGACACACCTGAGCTCATGCCACGTGTGAGCACACACGCAATATTTTGAAAGACACTTTGCAGCTGGTTCTTATAAACCAAACAGCCTGGAACGCACCGAAACTCCTAATTAAATTAAATTAAATTAAACACTGGCATAATTAGTTTATAGCTATAACAACATGACACCAACTTCAGACATTGCCAAAGGCAGTGTTTTCCTCTAATTACGACCCTTTTAAAAACAGCAACTTATCAGATGACTTATCAGAGGACTTATCAGAGGACTTGTCAGAGGACGGAGGGCTGAGCTAACTGAATGAAAACCCCATTCACTGTTACCTTGAACTTGAACAATGAGACTGGTGTTTGTGCTGGGGCCACTTCCTGACCTTTCCATCCCTCTGTGGAAGAAACCAACCACAGCCTCCCCTTTCATCTTCCAAATGTGACCCTGACAACCCATGTCGACCAATGTCAAGTCTGACATCCACTACCGACTTCTGAATCTTTGACTTGTAAAAGTTTGATGTTTTATATACTGATGTGTAATGCTTACTATATGGATCATGCACATCCAACCAGTGGATACTCGCCATCAGACTGTCTTAAATTTTTATCGCTTTGCAGCAGTTGAGGTTCATTGTCTAATGATTCACTGAGCAGACAGACAATCAACAGACATGGTTCCACCTCCTCCTACCCTTCACCTTCCTTTTTTCTTATCCTCCCATTGCTTCAGTATCAAACCCTTTTCTTCCTCCCTCAGACGCTCTCTTTCTCTAGCTGTTTTCACCCACTTGTCTACCTCTCAGACGGCTTGTTTCTTTACGCCTTCATCTTTCTTTTCCCCTCGTTCTGCACACCGTACCCACATCTCCTCCTCTCTGTCTGGCACCAGAGAGCTGGGACACTCGAGGGTGTCGCTATGTGACGCTCACAGCTGACACCTCCGACGCCACTGCAGAGCATGTGTATCACCGCGAAGCATAATGGAGAGCCTTGTGAATGCTATCAATATGTTGCCGGATGAGACGTAGTGACACTTCAAACCCCTTGATCTATAAACTTATATACCCCTAGGGCTAGAACTAATGATGATTTTTATTTATTTATTGAAATAATCCAACATTTTTTTCAGATAAACAATAAGTGTTCAAGCTATAAAGTGTCAAAAAATGTTAAAAAATGTCCATTATTGGTTCACAGACGATATAAAAGAGAAAAGGGGAAAGTATCAGTTTGAGAACCTAAAATCAGCTAATATTTGGCATTTTTCTTGATTAAAAAAAGTAAACAATTAATTGATTACAAAAATTGCTGCTGACCAATTGCAGTAGTCAGAGATATTCACTTAGATAAGAAAATCCACACCACTCTCATTTCTGTACAGTAAATATGAAACCACTGCTAGTGGCCAGTTAGCTTAGTTTGGCACACATAAAGGTCACTAATTAACACATTAATACTTTATTTTTCAAGTGGAAGCAAACAAAAGAGATGTAAAATGTTAAATAGTGAGCTTTAGTTGGATTTTAGTTGCCTTTAGACAGAGCCAGGCTTGCTTTCGGCTGGTTCTCACCCTTGTGCAAAGCTAAGCTAACCACCTGCTGTAGCCTTAAATTTAACAGACAGATATGAGAGTGGTATCAGCCCTCTCATCTAGCTAACTCAGACAGAAAGGGAATTAGAGTGTTTCTCAAAATGTTAGACCTCTTTCAGCTTAAATTCAGGTCTTCATTTTTCTAAGCTTAACAATGACAAAAACTTCAAATGTATTTCTTGATGAAGATGACTTCAAGAAGATGGGGTTTCTGTCATCCAACAAAGTCAAGTGACAATCCCAATATGTGACATGATCCTGAAGACAGTGACAGTGTAGGCAGGTGGTGACTATTTTCTGGTCCACAGTTGAACTAACTCATGAGAAGATATGAATAGACGTTGCCTCATGACATCAACAAAGCCCATTCCTCAGGAACCTGCCTCATAAATCATGCGACTGACGTACTGAAGAGGACATGAGACTAGAAGGAGAGTGCGCTGTGCTAGAATTATCTCACTCACATGCATTTTCCTTATCGCTCGCTTTTTTACCCAACCCCCAACTCCTGAGGCTCTTAAGACGTCTGTGAGACATCTAAAGAGCCTGAGAGGAGAGAGGAGATGGTGAGGATCAAAACTTGAGATGGAACAGAAGAAAAAGACACGCATCAGGAATGAGACAGGCGTAGGAACGTGGTGATAAAGATGGAGATCAAATGTGAGATGGAGTGGCGGGGGGAGACGGAAGAGACAGACATGGGGGAAGAGGGGAAAAGAGGGGACTGAGATAGTTTGGCGAGGTAAGAGGCAACACTGTGACCTACTAATGCAGAACTGAGGAATTCTCACTGCTGACTCCAAACACATTCCTACAGCCTGCAAATATTAACCCCCACCTCACCACCTCTGCCTCCATCTGAACGCACAAGGCAGCCACCTGGCCCCTACATGAGGAAACTATTCATTAATATCAACTCAGTTACTGTAAAAGATTCTAACACTGTCGCAGGAGAGAGTAAACACACAAAGGAACATGACTGGACCCAGCATGGTGCACTTACTTTGGGCATAACATGACAAACTGGTCAGAATGGGATTTTCTTAATGCTTTAGGATACCGAAATACGGAATAAGGATACGAAATATCTGAAGCACTATGAGCGCAGCTTTCTTTTGAATGATGTGATCGCTTGCTGTTGTTCAGAAAAAATAGTTGATATTTACTCATAAATCTTGTTCATCATCTGGAGACTGCACAGAGAGAGGCTCACACCCACATGGATCAAAATTTTATGAAGGCAAATAGTGAGAATTTATGGGTTTGGGTGGGAGGGTGTATGTTTGTTCTCTTTTGCAGCCCCACTTTGGGATTTAGGCTCATCAGATGCAGATATTTACATAAAAACCTCACCCACCAACTGTAGCTGTAAGCTACAGTAAATTTAAATTAATTTTAAAATAATTTAAAAGTATGTGATCTGAGAGAAATCTAACTACATTAATATTTACTTCAGTTTAAAAAGGCATGCAAGATTACTTTAAACATCCATTCAAAGTTCATAAAAAATCAATTTTTTTTGTATTTTTTTTTATTGTTGAAGACACAAACCAATTTTTTTTTATTAATTTATCACTGTATGCCTCAATACAATATTTTTGAGGTCAAAACTGATGTCAAAGTTGCAAATTAAATAGATAACTATCATCTTTTTACACAAACACAAATCATGAATAAATACATTTTTATTATTCACTTTTAGTTAATAAGAAGATATGTACTGTACTGATCAAGGTATTTAACAGCTGAAAAATAAACTTGTCACTTGGGCTTTTTCTGAGTGCTATATTATTATATATCTACTGATATTTGATTAAAATTTTCTTTATACAACATCATGTAAATGGTGCGTTGTGTAGTTGGGGTTAATTTAAAGTATTTTAGTCATCACGGGGTAGTTTGATCTATGACAATGCCCCTTATTTTACAAGATAATCATATGCTTTGAATATAAGTACTCACTATGGCTTTCAGGTAACTATGGTGGAGTAAAAAGTACAACATTTCAAAACTGAAAATAATATCAAGACATGCACCCCCTGCAACTGGAACAAAACCCCAGCCAGAGATTTGAAATGGTAAAAGTTGTGCGCTGTGCAGTACAGAGTAATGTTACCAGCACTGTGCTTATACAGTAGGAAAGCCCTATGGGTATCCAGATGGAGCTCTCTCAGTTCCAGCCCCGTTTCAGCCCCATGTCCTAGAGAAGGCAGACAAGCACAGATGCAACTGGAACACTGAGTCCGGGGGGAATAGCTCTCACTCAGACCGTGAGAGAGCGTTAGTACATCCACAGCAGTCACATGGTGCAGCGCTTTCTGTCCACACCGGACCCCTCCGCCCGTTGTGTGTGGCCCTTTTCCCGTCTCTTTCACACCAGAACTACATAATTGATAGTGAAGGCTGAGTTGTGTGCAACACATTAACGGCTTCCTCTGCACTATAAAGATTAGATGTGCTGGGATCAGTAAGTGGTGGCCTCAAGTTGAAGAGGTTTTAAATAACCGATACTTTCACAGTCAGTACAATAAGCCACGGTAATGCATTATTTCTGCCGAAGTATTCTGTACTGTTATACAGAAGCAGTGCTGTGAAGATGTGCTGAATGCCTCAGATGCTCATATGCTTCAAGTGTTGTGATATTAGAGGCTGCCTTATTGTCACAACAGCAATCAATAGGCTTTATTCACTGAAGTTTTCTTATTCTTGGTTTTTCATTCGTTTGTAAAAAATGAATTGTCAAACCGTCGATTCATTAAATGCATCTAAACCACAGATAGATTTGTAATAAAAGGAAAATATTGGTGAATCACATTTGATCTAAAATGAAAAAAAAAAAAAAACCCACACTCTATGACGGCCAATGAACAAAGACAGAAAGCTCTCAAACAGCTGTATTGGATGAGTGTGGTGAACAGATAACTGTAGTGGTGACACTTTCAGCTGTGCAGGATGAAGTGCCACATCACACCAACTCCACACATCAAGGTCAGTATACAGTGTTGCTATTCAAATTATTTCAGTGATTTGCTGTTTGTCGCATAGAGCTGAAACGATTTGTTTAGATCAATTAATTAAGTCAATCAACAGAAGATTCATTGGCAACTGCTATCAATTTAATCGTTTGAGTCATCTCTTGGAGCAAAAGTGGCAAAAATTCACTGGTCTTGACTCCTCAAATGTGAATATTTGAGGACTCAGCATGGTATTTTCTGCAATTGTGATTATAACAGTTTTCACTACGTTCAGACATTTTAACTGATTAATCACAAGAAAAGCTGGCAGATTAACTGAGAATGAAAACAGTTGGAAAATTACCTGCAGTATTGGTGCGTTGTCAACTATTCTATTAGTTTTATTTGCCTAAAACTGTCTTGAAAATATGATTGGATTATTTTGCGTTTTAAATACAACTTCCCACAGCTGCTGAAATGGATTGAAAAGGAGGATGTGAGTAGTCCAGACTATGTGACAACTCTGTTCTGACCCACCAAGTTTAGTGACAATATAAAAGACATCGTAAACCACTGAGCAGTGATGTAAATTACTGTATGCAGGAGTTTACTCATTTGCCTACAACTGTATGGCTCCCCATTATGTACTTCTTACTTCAATTTAACTTCTCCAGGTGACGTCATGGCCCAATTACATATTTCAGTTTCAAGACTCCATGCTCTCCACAAGTTAAGATCACATTTGTGCAAATTAATGCGGCACAGTGGTCATCTAAGCATGCTCTCTATTTGACCATGGATGCTGGAGTCAAATTTAACAACCTACTTGATTTTTATTATGTGTTCCGTTTTAATTATCTTAACTAATCCTCCAACAAAAAGCAAATATCTGTGTTCAACTGTGCTTCTCTACGAGCCGGCATCTGCTATGGGCGCAGACCAACCACCAATCATCAAGGTCGGTTGTCTGGGACTTTGGTTCCAGTACTAAGTCTCGAGTTAAACCTGAATTCAGACTGTTTCTATCAATGCTATCAAGACTACCGTTGTTTCCGCAGCCACCCACTGATCCACTGATCAGGAAAACCTTATTTCTGCCCACTGCCAAATGGCGCACCCTGGCATGGAGACAAGTGGGGTAGTTTTGAGTTTGTTTGCCTGCATTCAGCGGTACAGGGGCCGAGAACTCATACGGGTCTCCATGGAGATGGGCAGGCTTGTTAAGGGCATAGATAGAATGAGGATATATCGCAGGTCCTTGAGCGCACATGCGGGGGAGTGCACACTAAGTTGTCGATTTTAAACAATGGAGGCAAGGCTGAGAACACACAGGACAGCAAGGGTGAGCTAAGGATGGCATGGACACAAAGCATAAAAGGTTTTCGGATAAGGAAGTTAGATGTTAGTGGACACTGAGAGACATACAGATGAGGCTTGGTCATGTGCAGCGTAACGGGGACACATACTGAGACCACAAACAAACAGTTAGGGGAAGTAGAGGGTGGGACATGTCAGTTCCAGAGCAGGGAGGATGACGGCCAAATAATTCAAATACTTTGTGTCATCTTTTTTTTTTTAACAGTCTCATCTCAGCTGAAACTCAGGACCAAAACTAGGCCAAAAACATGCACGTAGTAAGCGCATACTCCAACACTGTGCATGAAAAGATTTACAAAGACAGTGATCGAGGCAGAATAGTGGCACAAAAGTGAGTGCCCCAACCCCGTTCTTCCTTCCACTTCGTCCTCACAACTGGGCCCCAAAAGCAGCCTGAGCCTTTTACTAACACTGAGCTTGATTTCAGGCAAGAGCTCTTTCAGCAAGCATACATATTCTGTCAAGATAATATAGGAGATAAAAGGCATGGCTGGATTATGGGAGAAGCGTGGAGACAGGGGAAATGTTCCAGTGGGAGTGGGAGGAAGGAAAATGACTTTAGGTACACAAGCCAACAGAAACCAAACCAGAGCTGGGAACAGAAATCAAGACGAGATAGACAGCAAAAACAATAAAAGACAGAAATAACGTATGTACAAGATTACTTTTCTTTTGAAAGAACAGTTCAAGAGAAAAATAACAAAATACATGAGAATTCCAGCTTAAATTGCATAAGTCTACCTTTTTTTTTTTTTACCTTTTCCTGCGTTTCTTTCCCGAATCCAACTTGATTCCTTCTCTCTGTCCCCTCTTCCTCACTCTCGAGTTAGTGCTTTCCCTCTTGACTTGCAGCTTTGCATCTCTATTTCGCTCCCGCCTCGACAGATTTTATTCGCTGTTGCCTCATCTCCCCTTCCTCAGACACGATTTCTCTTTTCCTCACCCCTCCGTGCTCAGGACTTTGAAGGGAAACATGCCTTATGGACAAAGTAAATCAACGCCGTGAGGAAAAGTACCAGAGGGAAAGGCAAGCAGATAAAGTCACAAGCAGTAAAGTGAGAGGCAGGAGGTGCTGCTGCTTCTGCTGCTGCTGCTGCTGCTACTGCTGCTGCTCAGTTTGTGGCTGGGATAGCATGTGCTGGAGCTGCATAGAACCGATTCCACCGTACGCTACACAGAGAGCACAAACACACAAAAGTCTCAGTGGTGCAGAGAGAGCTGAGAAAACGGAGAATGCAAGAGAAGGCATCAGTCATCGTGTGTGTATCTATGTGTGCGTGTGTGTTTGTGTGTGTGTATGAGTGTGCATACGTGCAGGGTAGGAATGAAGGGGAGCAGGGAGGGAGGGACAGAGATTGAAAGAAGGGAAGGTGGGAGGGAATAGGAGGAGTATACGTGGAGAAAGGAAAGGGGGAGGAGACATTTTTCCTCTGTTTTCCTGTTCACAATTTTTTTTATTTCCCCCCTTTTTTCTGAAATGATCCCTGTACTGTCTCTATGTACACTACCGCCTTGTCAGTAGGTCATTATTCTGCCTTTCCACGACTGTTTTCCCCTTATCATACTCCCCCTTTGTTGAAGCCAGCTGTGTCTTTAAGCCTGTGCACTTGAACTGAGAGAGGAGCTTTTCTTTCTCGGTGTACTTCCCCTCCGTTGGCCCCCCAGCACACAGGAAAGAGACACAGCTTGCAGGAGAGAGAGAGAGCGAGGGAGCGAGAGAGCAGGACAGAGGGGCAAAAAGGGGCAGAGAGAGAGAAAAGCAGATGGGGGAGGGGAAAGGTTTGTAAATGGTGGTTTAAGCTTCTGGAAGACTTGGAAATCAGTTCAAGAAATACATAAAGATGTACGATGTATACACATAAAAATAATATTTTAATGAGGAACACAAGTTTTCCCATTATTGTCAAAGGCTGAATCAATGATGAAGGAATGCTTAACGTGTTTGAAGAATAGGTAAGAATAGAGAGAAGAGACTGCTGTTGAAATATTGATTTGCAGTATGAAGTATGCCCATGTGTTTGTAACATCATCATGAAAGCGCACAATGGAGAAAGTGCAAGGTTAAGGTCAGACCATTAAACAGAGCCTCACATATCTGCACAAAATCTCCATGGCAACTGCTGACATATAGGTGAAATGTTTCATAATAAGACTAGTCGTTTGTGTTGTGGGTCATAAAATGGACTATTATACCAGCATATGCTTTTATCTATTTGTCCTTTTTATAAAAAAAAAAGAAAAGAAAATAGAAAGAAAGAAAGAAAAGAGAGTGGGAAGTGCACTCACCTTGACTGATTAAATTGTTGAGACAGCAGAGGGGGGGAGAGCTCTGGCAGAATTCAATCGCTGGCCAGCGGGAGCACACGGTAAACTGAACCACCAGACGCCTCTCACAGCACAGACTTGCATATGTTAAATCCTTCGACGTTATGCAAGTAGTCCCTGAACATTTATGCAGTGCCAGAGTTTGCATAGTGGACTATGGGTTCATAAATATGTCAAACATCAAACTCCCAAAAATCAAATTCTCATGTAATTAGAGGCCATTTCATAACATTTACTCAAAAGATTTAACAAAACAGTAGAAAAGTAAAGGAACAGTTGGAAAAGAATAAACTCAACAGGCCTTCAAACATTCATAGCTCTGCTTTCATAAAGTTATGGGTATCACTTAACAGGAAATAGGTTCATTATATTTTTCATAATGTCCAATAAGTATTCTGAAAAGAACTATGTAATTTAGAAATAAAATAGAGACAGTGTTCAGTTAATTTATTCCATTTAGTTAGCATAGCAAAATCTAGATACCCTCTGAATGTGAAATTTGTCAACTGATGAGCATAAATTAAAAAAAAGGACAATAAAGTTTCACATAATAAATGTGTAGGGAATTAATATTTACTCAGGTTTAAATGGAGCTTTTCTTTCACAGACGTTTTGCCAAAAATAGTACAATTTCATTGTTATTTCTAGGAAACTTCCCAGAAAATTATTGGTAAATTTCAGACCTGGAAAACACAGTTTGTTACCAAGTTACCCAGTTATACAAAGAGAAAAAAAGATTGTGCCAGTAAATCCCAGTGTTTTTCACCTCAGTACCCACTCAGCAGGCTGGGGCTTTCACATTCACATTGAAGTTTCAAAACATCAGACATGAGCTGGAAGGAAAATTTGGGGAGTTGAGGGAGTGTATCTTTGAAATTATTTTCAAATACCAGGAAGTGTGATGTGCTAGCTTTTTGAATAGGGGGCAAAAGTTTGGTACGAGCAGGAAATCACTGAAAAGGTTGTGCACCCAAGTTTTTTAAATTAATATTTATTCTACATTTACTGATATATTCACTACTTTTGCTATGCTTTATCTCTGTCTGTATTGTATTGTTTATTCCCAATGCACTTAGAAGATGGTTAATGCTGTAATGTATGCTGTGTTTAGACTGCGACCATGTGAACCAAGGAGAGGAAGCTGAAATATAGGCAATTAAAAAGTCACCAACCAAATTAAATCTGGTGAGAAATGGCTTTTCTAGCTGATATAATCCCGTCTAAGGCTTAGATTAACAAGATATAAGGGTTGATGTAAGGCTGTCTTATCTACAGAGAAAACATGAGGGGAGGGAATATATCAACATCACATGCACATACAGCACTTGAATCCTTACAGCCAAGGGCCAATATTGGAGCTACTCTTATTTCAGAATTTGTGGAAAAACGCTTTAGTAAGTTAAAGTGGGGTTTATTTAGAATTTGCTTATTAGAAATATCAACTGTGTTAATTAATGCAGTAACTGTGAAGGGTTTGTCCCTCACACTGTAGCCCACTAGTTCCCAGTCTTTTTGGAGTTCAATCAAGAACTTCTCAGATTACTTACTAACTTACTAACTTAAAGAAGGTGAAATGTTTTTCCTCCTCATTTGCTTGAATGTAGTTACACTGATTTTAATATAACTCAAAAAGATACAAAAAAGGAGCCAAACGTTCATGAAAAGCCTCTTGTGGATGTAAAGCACCAAACTGAGCAAAGCCAACTTTTTCAATCTAAAAAGAGGGCACTGGTCTAATGCATTGCAAATACAAATAGGTATCGACCCACTGAGAGGTGGAGAGGAAGAGGGTGAGGAGGTGGAGGAGGAGGAAGGACAAGTGGGAGGGGGGTTGGGTGGATGATAAAGGTCAAAGGAGGTGTGTGCTGCATTCGTTCATACCTTTTGTTAAAGAGTAAAATGTACGTTCCATGCTCAGGCACATTATTGGGGACCAAAGAGGAAGGAGGGGGACTGGATGCCATGAGAAACACTTCTCTCTCTTAATGCAGACAAACTATTCCCCGAGCCCAAGGACAATCATTACCTGAGGGGAAAGAGGCAGCATGTGTGTTAGGGGAAGAGATGCTTATACTGGCGCTGATCTTGAAAGGGCCTGGCCGATCGATCACATTAAGCTCCCTGCGAAAGAGAAAAATCAATATGTTTTTAAAGGCGTAGCAGGCTACTTGTGGTGTATGCGTGTGGGCTTCATTGATACCACCAGGCTCGTTCAGAGAGAGCCTGTTCCTGAAAAAGAACGATCACATTTTTAGGTCAAGTGGTTTCATTTTCAATACTAATCTACACAATCATGAGACTTGTGAGGAAATATGTGCACAAAAAGTGTGTGTGTGTCTGTGTGTGTGTGTGTGTGTGTGTGTGTCCCAGTTTGGGTTCCCATTATTGCAGCACAATACTCACCAGTGTTTGAAGAGCACAAATGACACTCTGACGAGGAAAATCAATAGTTTTCACATGGAGAAAGTTGTGCAGAAGCTGTGGGGTCTGACAAGCAAAATCAGGATTAGAAAGAAAGGAAGAACGACGTGCGACTCTGAGAAAATTAATTGCTTGTTTAAAAGACACTGTAATGCAATCCGTCTTATAGCGAACAACGGGAATTGCCTACAGAGTTTCAGCTCAGAGAGATGGAGTGGGAAGGAGGTCAACCAGAGCAAAAGAGGGAGACAGAGGGGAAACAAAGACAGAGCAGGCAATTTAATTTCCATCAGTTGTCAAAACAATGGTAATCAATACAAAAGACACCCACTCTTCAACACTTTCTACTTCTCTGATCGCATTCCCCTCATGTCTCTGTCTATCTATCTATTTCTATCGCTCTCTTACACACTCACCGCAATAATTTGCTCTTGAGTTGGCATCTGGGGCAGGGTGTGTGATCCAGTAGGAGGCAGGAGTGAAGAAAAATCCACACAGATCCTGCACACTGTCCTCAATCCACCTGCACCGACACAAACACATACTACTGCCTGATAGGAGAGAGAAAGAAGAGAAAATAAACGTCTAAATGGACAAAGTAAGCAAGTGATTAATGAGTAAATGAGTGAGGGAAAGAGGGAAAAAATGAGAGGGAGAACATACAGTAGGAGAAATGAGAGAAGTGTGTTCATTTATGACTTAGAAATAATTAAACACTGAGAAATTACAATAAGATAGTGGCTTGTTTGTTGATCATTAAGCACTATCTTTATTTCCCTTTATGTGACAACCATCTTAGCTCGCAACAGTGGCAACAAAAGTCCTGCAACAACGCATTGTCTCAAACTAAATTTAAGCCTGATAAGAGCATTTAACAAAAACAAAAAAAAAAAAGAAAGGTGTAAATGCAGGGAGGATGGGACTATTAAGGCACAAAGGGTTTATGACACCAGGCAAATGAATGATGAAGGTTGATGAGGAGAAGTAATAAATGATTATGGAGCGATGAAGATACAGAAAGAAAAGCAGTGGAGCTTCTAATGGGGCTGACTTTGTGTTTTAGACTTTCAACTGGATGAAATCTGAGAAAAGAAACCAGGCTGCTCTCTGGTGGTGACAAAGAGACAGAGAAACAAACACTGCTTCGGTGTGAAATGCAACACACTGATCAATAACATTTAAAAAGCAGTGGTGCAAGTACATTTACTCAAACACTGTACTTAAGTTCAGTTTTGAAGAACTTGTCTCGTCCTTGAATACTTTCATTTATGGCACTTTATTTCTCATAACAGGGAAATATCATACTTTTTATAACATTTATTTCATAGCAATATTTATTCTGCAAATTCAGATTTTACAGACAAAACATAAGACTGGCTTATAAAATAAGATGTATTGTTACTCTGTTGTTTTACTGATCAAACCACCCTAACAAATAACCATTAACTGCTAAATTTCAAGGCTGTTTATGTAAAGGATCTAAATACTTCTTTCATCACTCTCATGCAGAACTATCTTGTTAATCTGATATGAGTCTGTACTGTGTGATTTAGAGCTGCAGTCTCTCTGTCTGCGTTGCTGTGAACTGCTGGTATTTATGGAGGCTTTATTGATCTTTAACATACTGACTCACAGATTGTTATGGCTGGAGCTCTGTGGTCAAAGGAGTGCTGGGTGTGTAACATGGAACTGCAACATATGGGACACTTCTTCGAAATGTGCTCAAAAAAGCACAATGACAATTTAGCCTTAATGGTATCAGTTTCTTACAAAATAAAAGAACTGCATGGATCAAAAAACACATTTAAGACAGGGGGGAAACTGTTAAACCAGTTTTACATTCCAGTGTAGTTACACGGTTCACACACATATTTTTTGGCACAAAAGCCAAACTGGAAAACGACCTATATGGGAGCAAGAAAAATCTGTGTAACTAAGTACATTTATTCAAGTACAATTTTTAGGTATGTGTACATTTTACTCCACTGCAGTTATCTGACATCTATGGTAAGTGATTCCTTTGCAGATTAAGAATTCAAAACCAAAAAACTTATGATCATCTTTACAAAATAAATGAAAAATTTTAGTAAAAGTCGGGTCTTTTACTTGTGGGGAACTTTTACATTGTGGAATTGATACTAGGATTAAGAGTATCGTGCCTAAGTACAGTTTTGTAGTATGTGTACCTGAGTATTTCTATTTTATGTGTCTCCTATTGTACTTTTTACTCCACTACATCTGATGTCTACTACACTTTGAAAATTAGGATTTTACAATGATAAGTTAAAAAATGACCCATTGTTATAGATCAAACTCCCCAACCCTAGTTAAAAGTAGCCTCACATTAACCCACTACAATCATTAAAATGCTGTTTACATGTTAATGCATTGCTAATAATAACTGTCCATTAATATAACATGAAGTATTTTAAAACTAACAGCCTATCAAGCAGATAAGGCGTTAACCTTTTGCGTATGTGTTGCAACGTTTGCATTTGCGTGGCCTTTCTCGGCCACCGTAGTACTTAACCATTCATTAAATTATTAGTGACAACATATAAATCTTTGATGGGAAGTGAAACCAAAGTGGGTATGAAGCACAACAAGGTCGCCACAATCCCACTGCCACACACAGGCAGCCCCCTTGACAACAACAGCTTATTAGAGAGTTACAGTAAGGGACAGAAAGGAGTATTACTTCAAGTGTCATAACACGACTGTGAAATTACTGTTGTGCTTTGAAGGGACGAACGAAACGTACCGCAGTTGTAACTCCCCCCCTCACCCTGCACTCAGCTGTTTACCTTGACTGCCCATGTTTGGGCCGGGCGTGGTGTCGCTCTCGCCGGGAGCCAGTCAGCACTTGCTCACGGCGTCGAGTGAAGGAAGTGAGTCATGCTTACGGTAACGTTACGTCTCTGTTGCAGCAGCAACGAGAACTGAACAGAGAACAAGGAAGCAACATGTGCCGAACCATAATAACTCCAACACATCGGCGCTGAGGGACACGCAGCCACGATACGACGGGGAGCCGAGGACACGCGGACCGCTCTGCACATCTACAGTCTTCTGTCTCATTTATTTATTTATTTATTTAAAAAGCGTGAGTACCATTTAGCTTTGTCCTTTTAAACTTCGGACTGACTTGTTTTGTCCTTAGACATGTTTTGTTGGTCGTGTGTGTTGTTTTAATGAGCGCGCGCTGGCTAATTTGTCGCCGTCGTGTTTGTCACAGTTTAATTGTCGGTTAACATTTGAAGTCGCTGGATTTTATGCCTCCGTCCATTAACTTTTTAAGGTTTAATTTATTTTATTTTATTTATTTTATTTTTTTACCGCTTTATGACATTGGTGTTTCATTCCTACTTATTTTTATGAATACTAACTCACTTCTAACTCTAACTGGGGTTTTTCCTTTAAACGTACAGCATATAAAATAGCGTTACACTGCCTTGTTTCGCTGGGGTTACTCAACGGTGTATCTTTTCTACCGAAAATACACCCGCAGGTTTGTTTCTACTATCTTTCTGAATTTCCACTGTGGGGGTTTCCGCACTGTCAGAAAACCCAAATGGGTTATTTCCAGCATGTATAGCGTGAAGTTTCCTTTATCACAGCAGGCAGAAACAGAGTAGAAGGTGATGAATGAGTCCGCTTTAGTCTTTGATCTTTTTGTCTTTATGTAATATATGTCCACACACAGAGAGACACGTGTCCCCTTCCTGGGTCGCACAGTTGTGTCTTTACTTCTTTGTTGGTGTCTCCTTTGTTTCAGATAAACGCGAGGAGAAGTTTCGCTGTAAATACGGAGGAAACCAGATAAAAGACCTCCTACCCGTAACTGTCTGTCAGTTGCATTTGCAAACCACTGCTCAGACCGGATCACACTGATTGTGATGTGACAGGTCTGTTTGGCCTAATTTTGGAAACATATATTGAGGTTTGCTAAACTCACTGAGGCCCCCCCAGCACCCACATGTTGGGGTAAAACCCTGAAACTGCAGTATAAGTATATCTCAGTCTACCAGTGGGTCAAGTTGTTGTGTCCCTACGTAAAATCCAAACGTATCAGCAGAGTCTGTGATAATGGCAGTAGGTCATTGTACAGTAAACAGACAGACAGTAAACACGGTGTGCAGACTGAGAAGATAGCTCTGCTCATCATGGCTGGACAATTTTTTTTTTTATTTTTTTTTTGCAGGGCACAGCCCAGCCTCTGATTAAATCAGAGACATGACACTAATCAGTAATCAGAGAAAACAAACACCCTCGTTGATGTGAAGGTTTTTCCTCTAGTATCTACAAACATTCATCATTAATGTGGCGTGATGCAATCCAGTTGAAAACATGACTCACA
This sequence comes from Toxotes lorentzi, assembly GCA_037833715.1. Lineage (NCBI taxonomy): Eukaryota > Metazoa > Chordata > Actinopteri > Toxotidae > Toxotes > Toxotes lorentzi. The sequence continues at coordinate 13,482,993 of JBBMJY010000025.1, read as the reverse complement.
TTGTACTGAATCAGTAGTGATATGTGGGATATTGCCGTAACTGAACACCTGGCTCTCAAGGACAAAAACAATAGCATGATAATCAGAAGATATTATTTTTACAGTGTAACGTGTTGTCCTGTGAAAACCACCTAGCTCCAAAACATCAACTTCCTTCAGCTTTATGACTGTGTAATTTTCCAATAATCCAACATGTTTTTAAATGATTTATTTAGAAAGTAGGAGAACTTTCTCAACCCATAAAAGAACAGTCAATCCTTCAGTTTAGAGCTGAAAGGATTAGTACATTAACTGATTACCTGGCTTAAAGAAATTTAATCAGAAACAATTTTGATAATCAGTTAATTCCTTATGTAATTTTAAAGCATAAATACAAAAAAAAAAATCTGGATACAGCTTCTCATTGGTGACTATGTACGAGTTTTGTTCATCCTATGTGTTAGTAAACTGAATTTCTATAGCTTTGTTTTTTGTTTTTTTTTTTACTGTTGGTTTGCTGGACAAAACAAGATGTTTGAATATTACAACATGATCTTTAATGGCCACTTTTCACTGTTTTCTAACACTGTATGAACCACATAAGGATCAGATGAATCAGTAATGAAAATCCTTGTTAGTTGCAGGCTTGGTTCATTTTCTCTGGGAAACAATTAAAATATGAATACAATAATAATAATAGTGTGCTGTGCTACGCATAGCTTTAACATTCTTCACAGTTCAGTCTTCACCTACCAGTGAAAGACCTACCAGAAAAACCTGTGCTCATGTATATGTGTCAGACAAAATGACATCCTGCAGGTCAGCGTGTTGTGAGATTTATAACCTTTTGCTGGTGGAGACTGGCAGTGAACATATTTAGCTGCTGCAGGATGGAAAGCAAAACAGAGTTATGTAACTGAGGACGCAATAACAACTCAAAGAATACATGCAATTTGACCCTGTTTACCTTGCAGACTAATGACTGACCGAACAATCAGAGCTGTTGCTTAAACATCTAAACATAAGGCTGATAACACATTGATGCTCTCAAAGTTCATGTAATGGCAGAGCATATCTGTTAGGGCTTTAAAGTTACTACTACTCTTACTTGTGTCACAGGTTCATTGCTGCTCTTGAGGGAAGGCTGTGGCTACATCTCTCAGGTCATAATAGTAATTTTCTCTCACAACACATTACACAAGCTGAAGCAATAGCGGTCTGTTTCAAGCCACAACAACAAATGACTGTCTGCACCTCAAACTTCAAGGCACATGTTCAAGGCACACCAGGGACATCAGCTGCAGAGCTTGAACTGCCTTGGTCTTTATTGAGCCCACTCTTCTCTTCTGGTCAGCCTGACATTGGCACTCGCCTCAAGCAGACATGCTATCAGTAGATAAACAGCACAGTGAGCTCATTGGATTTGCATGTCAACACGGCAGTGCTAGTTTGCATCTTGTTTGCCATTATACAAACTTTAGCCTTTACGGACACGGCTCCGTGTTGACAGAGCTGCGTCCATAGCTGTTAAATCCCCAGTCATCTTTTGCATATGCTTGACACAGAGCTCACCTGGTACATAATAAAAATGCAAGGCTCAGGAGGCAACTGCACAGAGAAGTGCTGTTTTTGCTGCAGCTGACGTTCCTTCTCCCCCACATCTCATCGAAGGGAAGTCACAGTCTTTGACCAAAAAGTCAGATCACTCTGTGTCTTTGCACTTTGGTTTGAGAAAAAAAAAAAAAAAAGCGAGCGTGACGCCACATACTCATACAGACACACACAAACAACCAGATGAATTTGTTGGCAACCTCAACTAATTTTTTTTTTTCTCTTTCTGCAGACATCATGAAAAGAGAGGTGAAGGCTGGAGTCAACTTCCTCAAACGCCTGGTTGTGGCTCGTGGCAAGGTCGATGAAGCCAAAGCAGAATTGTTTGCTGAGAAGCTCCAGAAGCTTTTATGTGACAAATATGCTGACCACTGGTACCCTGACTGTCCCAGCAAAGGCCAGGCATACAGGTAATTACCCAAAACTAAACTCCACACGTTTTCTACTGAATATAATGTTTTTCTTGGAAACAACACAAGAATTATATGAGACCCATATAAGTAAATACAGAATCTTTAACGTTTAATCATTCACAGATGCATCCGGATAAATAATGGAGTACTTTGTGACAAAGAGGTCCTGAAGGCGTGTGAGGAGAGTGAGCTCACACCCAGTGAGCTGGCGTTACCGTCTGAAATCACTCTGTGGATCGACCCACTGGAGGTGTGTGCAAGGTGAGTCACTGGGTGGCCTGCTGAGGCAGAGGCAAAGGATGACACACAGACAGACACACTTCAACATTTCTCAGTCTTTCCAAGAAGTTTGAGTCAGCTTGGTCATGATGCTGTAAAATGATGAACAAAAATATGTGGGAGGTACAAAAAAAAAAAAAAAAAGCAGGAATATGGATGACAGTTAAAAGAAAAATGACTTGTGTGTGGTTTAAAATAACCCACTCCCTCTTTACAGATCTGGAGAGAACAGCAGGCCCTTCACAATAGCCTGTTTCACAGAGGAAGAAGAGGACGAGGAAGGCGTGAAGGGAGAACAGGACAACTCCTCTGTGGACTCAATAAACCTGGACACGTCAGATTACCACTCTGCTACCTCTTCAGACTGTGGTTCCACTGCATCGAGTGACACAGAGGAGGAGGCAAAGGATGGCGAGATGGAGGGAGAACCAGAAAAAGAAGAGAAGGAGGTCGTTAAGAAGGAAGCAGCAGAAGGCAACACCTACACGGTAGTGATGGTGCCCAGGATTCGGAAGCGACACGGAGAGGGACCAAATAAGGTCAAATATGTCAGAAATTTGGTAAGAAAAATCAGAATTTTTTTTTTTGAGGACCATCTGTTGGTATTGCACAATTAAAAGATAAGTCTGATTAATCCGCATCTGAAAATAGTCCCCAACAAATGCACCAATTGCTTTTGTTTCAGTAACATTTGCCAAAAAAAGTAAAGGTTGTTTTAGGAAATTACTGAGACTTTGAAAAAAAAAAAACAAACTTAAATATGTGTGATCAGCTGTCAAAGAGTTTTGACATATGGGGACATATGGGGACATATGGGCTTGTGGCTAAGTGCCACAGACAAGAGCGAGAAACAAGTTGAGGCATTGTTGGTTTTGTCCTTTTTATGGCGTTTGTTGACAGTATGAAAAATATAGAGTAAAAACCACCTTATTCTTTACAGTAGTTATGTAGAACTTGCAGTGTCGTGACAGTTGACAGCCTTCATGGTTGGATTCAGTATGGCAGGTTACACAGTTTAATAAGGAAAACGGATTGTGCTTAGGAATGCATTTCATACACACTTACAGGGATTTCTCAGTGTGTGTAACTTCAAAACATTAGCAGTGCTTTATTATATAACAAAAACCACAAACAGAAGATACAATCTCAGCCAGAGAACTGCTGTGTTGACTCTGGGGAGGAAAAAAATGGATGGTGAATTGTTTGATACACACCCACAACATTACATTACACCCCTGAAAAGTAGGGAATTCATGTCTGTTTCATGTATCAGACATAAGCTACTTGTTTTGGTTATGAGCCGCTGCTGCTCTTCAGTCATTCCCATGTGATAAAGTTTCAGTATTGTATGTTCCAGAAAGGAACCAGACAAAAGTGTGTTTAACACCCATGCTGGAAAGTCTCCACCATCCCTGCTAATCTCTTGTACTCCTTCCAATCTTTCTCTCTGTTCAGCTCCCTGCTAGCCTCCAGTACTTCTACCACCCTGCACCAGTTTGGCCTCAGTACAAAAAGGGCGCTCCAGTGTTCCTCACCACAGTGTGCGCGCCTCCGGCTGCGCCGCCTCCACCACAGCAGGTATTTGGCTACTACATCTTGCCGCAGCCGTCTCCGCAGTTCATTCTGCCTCAGGCCGCTCTGCAGCCCTGGGGAGCTGTGAAGGGTTAAACCATCCAGGAACTGTGGGGTGAAGGCGGATAGAGCATTATAAGCTCCTTCAACTGAGCCGTGTCCTGTCAGGTCTCTGGGTTCAGCTAAACTTGGGCCAAAAAGAACCTTTTCACTGTATAGCTCACAGTTATTCCTTGCACAGCCTGTAATAATTTATCTTCCCTTTTAAAATCTGGTGGCTTGTAACTGATTGCTTGTGCTCCACTGAATTTGATGAAAACTGTTTTTAGTTTCTTCTTAAATTGTCAGATCTGCACTGCTGATTTTTATTTTTTATAAACGTACTGTACACGTTAAAAATGACTTCAGTCACTGGGTGCTTGGACTAGCTCAGGGACTCTCAGCAATATGCTCAATGCCAAATAATTATCTTTTCATTTCTTTCTTTCTTTCTCTATTTGTTCTGTTATTTCTATGTGGTCCACTGTGTGTCCTTCACAGTTAATCAGTGTAAAATGTGATTCAGGGTCTTTTTTGTAGCTAGAGTGACAATATCTGTATATTAAAAATAATAATTTTACTAAACTATTGTAAATAATAATAATTTAGATAGCAGACTGATGCACACTTTCTAATATTGTTGTAGTTTTGTTGTAATTTATTTGGCCACCAGTGGATGGCACTCAACTCACAGCTAATACATGAAATTGTATATTTTTTTATTAACAGTGGCTGCTCAATATCGCAAATCTAGCTTCACATAATACGAAAATGGCGTTACAATGCTTAAACTCTTAATTAGCTGTGTCTCTTATGGCCTTATGTTGTTGTTTTTGTTTTAAAAAAACTCGTTGGTGAAATTTCGCATCTGTTATAGATCATGAGCACATAAACATTTCACTCACTGATTCTTATGTACTGAGATTATTTAAGTATTTTTATTAAGCATATTTATTTACTATCCATGCAACTTTGAAGCTCATCTGTCTGCCTAAGCATCGTTTTGCTTTTGTATTTTGCATCAGCCATTTACTTTTTTTTTTTTTTTTTTTACTGCAGCGGATTAAATCAACGTATTCCTACTCCTACTTGTGTTCTCTTGCTTACTGTGTCATCAGTACTTTCGAATGTGGAGTTTCACATGCTGTCTGTTTCCTCTCATAAAAATAACGTTTGAGTTGAACTAAATGGCACCTGTCAGTCTCAACACTACTTGAACTCATGCTGTCACTCAGAGCTGTAAGGACAGTGATTACCGTCAGCAGGAGGAGCAGGATGCTGCAGCGGAAGGACTCCTGTGGGCTGGGTGCGTCATTTAACCCGAGATCATGACGCTCTTCCTCCTTTAAACAGGCCTAGTAAAGAGGGAAGAGTTTGTGTCTCCGTTTTTGTTTGGCCTATGGTGAGACTACCTTTTTGAATTCATTTTCAGGGAATGAAAATTAATCCTGGCAACTCAGACTGTCAAAATACACAGACACCATTGAATAATGAATAATAAAAGAAGCACATTCACAGGGATATTTAAAAAAAAAAAAAAAAAAAAAAACGGGTAGAGACGACACCTATAACATCTTTGTTTGACAGGTCTTCATATTTCAAATGGATGACTGAACAGTAGAAGCAACGAGTTGGCAACGACAGTCATGAATCGTTACCAGTCTTAGTGAACCCTGACGAATGTTTCGAATAGGTCAAGAGGATGAACTTACTCAACCACGAGATGTCACTCTGTAGCTGGTGTGGCTGGAGCTCGCTACTGTTGCAGTGCGTTACCAAAAATAAAATAAAAACCTCGAGGTTCATTGTGGGCACTTTTTTTTTTTTTTTTTTTAATTTTTATTTGTTTTAAATAGTTTGCTTCATTGTTTTTTACTCCAGAGAAGGAAAACAAGGCTTTGTGGCTTGATCCCTAAATACTGAAAAAACAAATCAGATGTTTCTTGTAACATCTTGTCCACCACATTGCATTTTATCTGATCAGACTGATCCAAATTTAACGAAGGAAAATCTCGTTTCTTCTTTTACTAGTAATATCCCTGAACTTTAATGCGTCGTAGTTCGTTCGGAGCGCATTTCGCATAGACAAGCACGCACAAACACACACATATATATACACACACACACACAGCACACAGAGAATTCATCTGCGGCAGACTGACGCACACCCCTAAAATAATAACCCGTGCAAATAAGAGCACACAATCCACTGCCATGTCCAGAAGGCATCAGTGCGCGTGATCACGCCGCGCCGGTTGGAAGGAGTGTTAAGGTGAGGGTGTGTTAGAGGCCAAGTGTTTTGGTAAACCTACTTCGCTACTTCGATGAGCAGCAAACGAGAGAAGGGCCTGGTACACAGTGCGCCCATCGGACTATGCCTTCCCCAATTTGGGAGGGAAGCAAAGGGGAGACCGGACAAACAGAGGACGGAGCATCGAGGAGCGACGACAGGGAGAGAGGGACAGGCGGCCGTCTCGTGTGCGCACTGGAGATGGAGATGACAAACCGCAGCTTGCACGGCGACTCCAAAGTGGACTGCGTGAACTGCGATGGCTTGATCAGTCGAAACAGCGGGGACTCGGCAGAAGTATCCGTGCCGCTGTCACTTCCCGGGAAGCGGACAACTCTTATGGAGGGAGACAACCTCCACAGACTGCGGGACAGAAAGGTTTTATTAGAGGATAAAAGGCGCCTTTGCGCATTGGCTTTGGGCACCGCTCTCCTTGGGATCCTGCTCATGATAATCCACGCCGAGATATGTCCCTTCGTTTATAAACCGGTAGGTTTGAGACATTAACCACACTGAAGTCTTGGCCTGCGTATAGGTGATCAAATCGGGCTGCTAATGTTTGAAATGCGACACTTTAGTTTTGTTGACACTTGATAGCCTCACAGCTCCCTGTTTCCACTACAGCTCTCATTATGATGCCTTTTGCTAATAAATGTCAGTTTCACAAATCAAATGAGAACTTGAGTTATAGTGACACACTGCTCTTTTGCACGTGTTTTAAAGGGTTTAAGTCAGCGCATATCTGCATTTACATCTGCAAAGTCAGACCATTTAAACAGCAGTGCATGCTCTGTAGGGCGGATGATCTTTTATTCTTTTACACCAACGTTACATTCACATTGCTCTTGTCAGCTGGTTGAGATACTGTATTTTACCACTGGCCCTTGAACTCCTCATTAAATGAATCCGCAAAATCACCACCGTCTTGCTTTCAGCATCATGCTGTGAAACCAAATCCTGTTAACAACTGGTCTGCTGCTGTGAGGCAACCTCTCAACTCTTCTTCATCTCCCTGTGTAGCAGTTACAACAAGTGCCCAAAATAATTGGCCAAATTTCACTGAGACTATGATGGAACTGATACATAGAAGTCAACAGACTGATATTAAACCATGTTGTCTTTTCTCCCTGACATATTTCAGTAACTAAACTTGACTATAATTGGTACAGAAAAAAAAAACACAACTGGCTCTATTTGTTGTCATAACAACTTTCTTGATTAGCAGACAGCGCAGGACCCATGCAGCACAACAGCAGAGTCTGCACCTGGGCTTTGAACCTCCCTGACCTACTGATTAGTTAGTCCATTTCCAGACACACTATTTGGTAGCACAGCCTCATGACATTAACATGCAGATCTCAGTGGATAACAATGCCAGGCCACACAATCAACAAATTATTAACTCCCCCTGACTTCCTACACCACACGCCAGTTCCACATGTGGAAAAAAGTTCTCATGCGTGCCGCAAAACATCAGACCACCTCCATGCTGTGAAGTCAGTGATTGATTACAGTGTCAAACAGCCCCACATTTCTAACTCGCAATCTTTTGAGAAACCTATGAAAATATGGCCTGACCCTTTCAAAACTGTGCCTGATGCGTTCAGATAGTTGGAACTGGAGAGACACAGTCGTGAAATTAACGGTGCTGGCACAAGTATGACATTGCTATTCCAGTATACAAATACGAACCAAGAACAGGTGTTGTCTGTCCATTCCTAACAACAGTGCATCAGCTTTGGTACCACGGAAATGCTGATGCACTGGAAAAGTGTTCTCTGCCGCAGTTAAAGCATATTATTTTGGAGAGGCTGCTTTAGTGATTTAGCCCTAGCTTACATCACTATTGTCAGCATTCATCTTTAAACCCTATGTCATGTCCAAGTCATGAGTGTGAGCTGTGTCATCCTCCTCCCCTGTGGACTGACATGTGACTTTCATAGAGGGGGTCTGTCTTAACAAAACACAGCATCTTTGAAGTGGCCAGTAGTGCATAAACGGTATTATTGCTTTTTTTTTTTTTTTTAAAGCCATTTTTTTAAGTATTCTGCAAGAAATTTTGGAGCTGCCCTATCAAAGTTAACAGCAGTCTACAAAGTTATATTTTAAGCATACCTTTTCATGGTTATGCACGAAAACAGGGCTATTTATGGAACGTTTTTCCACATTTCACCTCTTCCCCTACAGCGAGATTGCTCACAGTACTTCAGGCTATCTTTCCACATCATTTAGTGTATAATTAGACCGTTTGCATGGCCAGTCTGAAAGTCTCTATGTCTTGAGTTTGGCTGGGCTAGAGCCAGGACTGTGCACTTTGACCTGGATGCAACCTCGTGTCCTCTTTTCTCTTCAACTATTTGATGACTTTCCTGGAATGACTTTATAATCCAGAGCAATATCCACATATTGAGACTGGCAAATGGAAGATGATGTCCAGCATTTCAAAGAATGGTCCTTGATACTTGAACAGCGGCTAAAGTGATGAGCTCTATTGACTCAAACCTGTGATTATAGGACTGCAGGACATGTTTGTCAGATCAAGCTTAAGAGGCAACACTGGTGTCCCAAGGAGAAAAACATCTTTTGGTTAGATAGTTCTGACAGGTTCGAAACATCCTTCCAGTAAATGTGCAACCGTTATGTCTCCTTTGCACATAACCTTAAAAGCATCCAAGCAGAGCAGCCACAGCACCTACTCGTTGGGTGCTTGCGCTAGCCGTTAGTTTCGGTCTGTATTTGTCAGAGTGTGTCCTTTTACTCTTCCTGTCATGATGGTTTTACCTGTGTCTTCTCTAATTTAATGAGATATATGTCATGTGTTTGCACTGACTGGCAGATTAACAAGCTTTTGTTGTGTATTGGATTGTCTGCATTGCACATTTCTTACTCTGCACATTGCTTGCCTTTTAAGCTTTTTATCCTCTGTTCAGCTACCCCATGGCTGCTTTCTCCTGGTGTGACTTTACATTATTTTATTTATTTATTTGTTTGTTTGTTTGTTTTGAAGAAACATCACACCAGGGCCATGGGTGGATAAAAGTGCAATGTGCTAGGTATGACGGATTCATTTTACTACAGTGGTCCCCGTGGTAATCGGAGCACTCAGGGCTGTGACCCCCAAACAGGGAGAGTGGCCACCAACATCTGAGATCTCTGTCCAGAAGAGTGCAGTCCTAGGAACAACTATGACACTGCATAGGACCCTCAAGCTCCCTGGCCTCTGGTAGAGGACCTGAGCTTGAAGGAAAAAGACTGCCCGCAGGGGCAAATATGTATAAATATGGAGATTTAGCTTTGGATCACACTGAAGCAATAGCAACTAAGCATATAGCAATGTAGTCATTTTTTTCTGTTAAAAATAGTTCTAAATATTAACATGAAGCTATGTTAAGTGTTGCTGGCCTCATTTTGTGCTTGAGTTAGAAGTTGTTATAAGTTTAGACAGATTACAGCAATGTGGTTACATTTCACTCACATATGGAAATCTGGTTTACATACAGGATATGACCCACATGAAAAGTTCACTAAGTATGGTGTCTACGGTAGCTTCCCACGTGTGCAACATGTCGCTGCTCACCCCAAAACGCAGCATTCTGTGTATTAACTACATTTTGCCCCTAAGCAGCAAGATTTGCTACATATGAGCTAAATATAATGTAAATCAAAACTAGCAGAAAAGCTGTTTCCATTGCTAGATCTGAGCCGTGACTACCAAAAGTGGTCCTGATCTGGCCTGCATGTCTATGGTATCTGAATTATTTCACTGATAACTTAGATAACAGACAGCAGGTATTATCGAAATGTTGCTACGACAATTAGTGGTCATGAATCACCATCCTTCTCCTAAAGCTCCCTATAATAATCCTGAAGGGCAGTGGTTCCCAGTCCCAGTGCAATATCTGGGGGGCTGATGAGACACAGCAGTTAACCATGTAGATAAGTAGCTAGCACGAAGGAAAACCAGCAGTGTTGAGAGTTCTAAGGACCAGATTGGAAAACCTGTTACAGGGTGAAGTAAAGTGGTATCCTACTCTCCTGTGATCTTTGAGGGATAGTGATGTGCAGGTTTTTGTTCCTCTCTGACAGCAAATCAGCCACACCTGTCCTGTACACTGTCTACATGATGCCAGGTGCAGCTTGTCAAACATCAGTCTCAAATTCACTCATCAGGACACGTTCAAAATCTCTGTACGTATCCTCTAGGTACTTCACTGCGCAGGCACCTCATGCAGTTTTTGTTATAAACTAAACCTGCAAATGATTTACCCTCTGTGATGTCTCCTTTCCTGTGACTGTCCTACTACATCAGTATCATAATCTTGTTGGATATTATTTCTAAGCTTATTTGTAAGTTTATTACAGGATATCTTTAGTTTCATAAGTAACCTATGGCACAAAAACCTAGGTAACTAACAAACCACATTAGAAATCTAAAGTCAGATGCATCTATTATTGCTTTGGAAAGTATTTATTTATTATGGAACATACAAACCAGACAATTGGATTTGGTATTTTATTTAAAAAATTTTTTTTTTGCTATGCCTTGGGTGGCCTGTCCTGGTTACGGTGGCTCGTTGTCCGTCCAAGACCATGAGAAACAATCCGTGTTAAGGTTCACCCAAATTAGATTTACCGGGCTTGAAATGACTGTTTCCAACAGGAAAAACGTTACAAAAACATTTTTAGAAACTCGGCAAGAAAGATGTTGTTGAACTCTCTGTTATGGAGTGTGGTGAAATGTTGAGCTTTTGTGGGGTCTTCTAATTAGCCCTGGATGAAATACAGACATGATGTGGATGCTATGGGAGAAACTGGAAAACAACGTACCTTGCCAATGGACGTCACACCATACCACCTACACGCTCAAGTTTCCTCAAGTTTGAAAGTTTGTAATTATCTTTTTAACTGTAAACCACATTAAACTGCACTTCCCGTTAAAAACTTCCATTGACGTTGCATCAGTTGCGCTGCGAAGCATGAATAAAGGGCATAGCAATTTAACCTGCTGAGACCAAGGTGATACATGGCCGAGGCCTATGCTTATTTCTTCATTCAGTTTGTGAAAACATATTAGACAATCAGGAACAAACCATCACAGTGTGTGTATCTGTGTCTCCTGCAGTCAGGTCACTGGAATGGAAAGTATTTAATTACAAGCGCTCTCGTTACTGTAATTGAGTGCCTTTTTATGTTCTTTTTTGGAGTACATTACAGAATCAGTAATTACACTTTCATTAGGCCTGAGTTCTGTAAAATTCTAATGAAGCTCCTTTTGGAAAGGCAAGAATTAGAGTAGCCTTCAGTTATGCTGTTATAACACAAATGGCAAGATACTCCATTTAAAGTAGTTCCAAATAATCTTTTCTGAAAAGGAAATCTCTGACTCAACCTTTATTATAAAGAAAAGATGGTGAACACACTTTTGAGAGTATCACAGATCAGAGAGCATTGGTTGGATTGATATCACACTCAAAGACAGAAGTACAGGAGCTTTCCACAGATGTATCTTAACATGTATGTAATGAATCCTAGATGCGTATCCTCCATAATGGTACCAGGTTGTAAGGCTTTCAACTATCTATAAATTATTGATTCTGTCTGCTTCATTGACAAATGTTTAGACTGTCAAATTAAACAAAAAATGCATGGTGAAAAATACCCATATCTGACCAGCAGACTAAAACTCAGGAGTGTTTTATTTATAGTGATGTAAAACTGTGAAAAGCACCATTTGTAAAGCAGTTTTGGATTAATAAGTTATAAACCATGAATCTGGGATTCGTTTTCTGTTGATTGATTTGAATGAATCAACTAGCTGTTTCAGCACTGCGAAGCAGTTTTGATATTTTACTGAAATTCAGCGTGAAATGAGGGTACATATGAAAGTCAGTTAAGGTCGCACAGTGCCTGGGGCGCCTGCATGGTGCAGATGAAAAAGCAGTTGTTCGCCACTGAAGAGACTCGTGTTTAATGCTTGGCACAGTTGGCAGCACAGTTGTTCGTGGGTGGGAAGCTGGTGAGGGATCAGTAGTGAGCAGTAGTGGTCTGCCCACACTGTCTTGGGGGAAATGTCCGTTCCAATTATGGGAGAAAAAGAAAAGTTTACACATCTAATTTATAAATTCACTAATTAATCAGCTGTTGTAGAAAGCCTTCCTTTTATGCCTTATCTCCCTTTTCTCTCGATTTCCTTTCCAGGGCTCAAACATCGCCTTAATCATCAACTGTTCCATCAGCCTGTCCACTGGGTGTCTCCTCATCCTCATCATAGCTTTCCATTATAAGGACATCAGGGTGAGTTTGCCTTTTCCCCTTGTTTCCATCAGCCTGGGTGTGTGTGCACGCATAGGTGTACTGTAGGCTCGATTTGCTGTGTTTTGTGCATCACTTTTTATACCAGTAATAAGTAAAGTTTGTTCCAAATTAACTTGGCTGGAATGATACTTTGTTAAGATACTTGAGGCCAATTGTTTTAGAAGGAGCTCTCGGTCCAACGACGGTAGCCTCAACACTGATTATCTGTGTTTTATTTTCTGAATGCGTAAAAAACCCTGGACGAAAAATCGCAGCCCACACAGACATGCACAACTTTGCGGCTGTAATATTTTTCCAATCTGTATGGCTCGCTGCCATTGTGTGTGAATTCAATCTATATAAAGGGATTTGGTTGAAATTAAACAGAGTAAACACACTCACGGCATCTGTATTCAATAAAGTGCAACAATAAATGCAAAAAGTACTGTGTAGATGGACAGTGCTTTCAAATGCTGAATTACATTGCAGGAGTCATGTTTTTTTTTTTTATCACTCTGGTTTGGCTGCAGGGTTTGTAGTCTGACCTACAGTGTTTTCTGTCTGGTTGCAAGTCATGTGTGTCTGATACAAGAGGGGTCCATGCCAAGTGCGTTGAGGAGATAAGGAAGGGCAGGTTTAGGGTGGAGACCAGCACACATGCAGTGTTCAGCGATGCCTGGTGCGGCTCTAACTCGTGCTTGTCAGAGGTGACAAACTAAATCATGCAAGAACATCAAGATATCTCAATCAGTGGAGCAAGGAAAAGTTATGTATGAAACTGGGGAGGAGAAATTTCTGACTTTTGACCTTCTTAATTTCTTTTACTTTCTTGAACAAATTGAAATGCGTTAAAGCCGCAATATTGAGGGGATGAACACATTCTCTCAGCAGTTCTCAAGTGAACTACTAATGCAAACTAGCATACAAGTTCCCAGTCAGATAACTGTTGGATATTTGTGGTTTTGCAGCATTCTTATCTTTTGGGGCTTAAAATAACATGTTTCTTATCACAGCCCTTTACAAATATGAGAGGATGAACTGCTAGAACTGATAGTAGAACTATGTATTTGCATTTTTGTTAAACCTCTTCTTCTACTTCTTCTTTTTTTTGGCTTGTGATACACATATGCACAAAATGTGTATTGTTTAACGTGATTCAACTGAACTGTAGGCCCGACAGAATCACTAACAGTCATATAATGAAAATAGCATATCAATTCCATCTCCAACATTTATCACAGTTGTCATCTTCTCTCACGCTGTCCTCCTCCATCTTTCAGCTGTTTGTCAATGACCACAACCAGGTGGACTGGCGTATTGCCATGACCAGCCACAGGGTCCTTGTGATCACTCTGGAGCTGTTGGTCTGTTCCATCCATCCTGTTGGCGCATACTGGAAAGTGGGCCTCCATGCCAACTCATCTTCCACAGCTCCACTCTGTGTTTCCAACCATCACAATGAGGCCCTGCTGGACATAGAGCTGCTGTTGTCAGTGCTGATGTTCCTCCGTTTGTACTTGGTGCACAGAGCCATCCTGCTGCACAGCAAAGTGCTGCTGAGTGCCTCCTACAGGAGCATCGGCTCACTCAACAACATCAACTTCACCTTCCGCTTTGTTCTCAAGGTACTGATGAACAAACACCCGGCACGCACGCTGCTGGTCTTCATTGTCTTCTTCTGGCTCACTGCGTCCTGGATGCTTACTCTGTGTGAGAGGTAGGGAAACACAACTGCATGTAAGTAATCAATACAGCTGGAGTGAGCCAAAGGTTGTGGAGTTATAAGTTAGAAGACAAACCACTTGCAACAAAACTGGTTTGATATACTGTATACTGTGCATACTAAACATTATAATTAGTACATAATATCTTTGCAAAGAAGAGACACATATAATAATTACCCAGCTTGGAGATTGAGTGTTCATATTATGAGGGACATCCAAGATCCAAGAACAGTAATTGTTTTAAATGGGAAAGACTTCAATTAACAGTCTACCCTGAAAAATACTGTAATTCATTAATCTGCTGAGATAATGTTGAGAATTTACAAAAAAAAAAAAAAAACTTACTTCTGAACAGCCGCGAAAACAGGTTGTCCACAAATTCACTTGAGAAATGTATTCATTTGGGGATAAAGTGCTGGTTTGGTCCTTTTGACTTATATATTATTATACATGACATCAAAAAAAAATCACTGTGTGGTGAAGCTATTAACAACTCAGGCGTCTGAAATGTGACCCCGACTACTCGCTGCTTTTTGTAAGAAGCCAAAGCGTTTTGCAACCGCTGGTTTAATCTTTAACAATGTGATGTATTTTAAAAGCTTGTGATATGATCCATTGTGAAAATCTTCATATTAAGAATAACTAGTAACCAAAGCTGTCAAATAAATGTAGTGACGTAGAAGGTCCAATGTTCCCCTCTGAAATATAGTGGACTGGAAATATAAAGTAGCCTAAAATGGAAATAGACAAGTGCAAGTACCTGAAAATTATACTTAAGTAAAGTGCTTGAGTAAATGTACTGAGTAGCTTTCCATCTCTGGCAGGAGCAACCTGTTTCTGCCTCCAGTGTGTGTGCTAAGCTAACCATCTGCTGACTGTAGCTTAATTAGTAAGATACCGATATGAGTGTGGTGTGTCGATGTTCCTTTCTTAAACATAAAGAAATTAGGTGTGCGTTTCATCAGAACTGATTAAATACAATGATTTTGAGTGTAAAAGACATTCGACTTACGTTTGACACACAGCCATCTTTGCTTGGCTGTTTCTAGTTTTATGAGAGAGCCGTTCCTGCTCAACAAATATTGACTGGACTCCACAACTAGAAAATGTTAACTCTGAAAGAATGCCAGATGTTTGCTTTCCACAGTAGTCTCTAGCGCCATTAGTTTTAACATTAACATTAACAACCTTTAACGATTGATTTAGCAAATACGTGACTAACCAAATCACATTTTTCCATAAGATCCAAATAGAAACTAAATAAAATGAGGAAACTAAGTTTTCATTTCTCGTTTAATGGAATACTTTATTAGGATTGCAGCTATCAGGCTCTGTTCACTATTTTGTTCTGAAAGAACAGACAAAAATGTTACTGAATGGTGTTTCGTCATAGCACTCACAAACACGGAGAAACTTTGATGGTCAATTTGACTTTCCAATTAAAAATGTATTTCCAATAAATGATTTCATAATCATATTCTGTTCTGTTAAACTAACAAGTTTCTCTTTGATGTGAGCCAACTAAACTTCAGCCTGATGCTCTGCCGTCTGTTTGGCTGTTTGAACAGCGTGAGGTCATCTGTTCATCTTGAACCTTAATGGGAGGTTTTTCCTTCACTTTCACATGTCTCAGTCTTGTATGTTTTGACTTGTCAGAAGTAATAAAAGAGCCTTTGATTGATAGCTGATAAAAGCACCAGATCTTTTAGCACTGCACTGTTACACCAGCCATTTTCTATACTAGCTGACTGCCACATCCAGGAGGCAGACGAACGCTCACACGCTGAATTACCTCTCTGTGTGGTTTCTGTCAAGTATACACTGGACTCATGCTTTACAATGTTTTACAAGTTTACACTGACACCCACTTCCTAACCTCACCAAATACTGTACCATAGAACACCAGACCACACCTTTATCAAACTCAGAAGACTCATTGTTCACATGAATCGAGGAAACGGTTGTTTCATTTACTGATGTATCTAAGGCATAAAAAAACACAGAGTTATAGACAGATTCATAGACTAATGGGCTGAGTTTAGGCATCAGGGCATCACATTATTTTAGAAGTCCTATAGTTTCCTAAAATTTCAAAGAAAGGAACTGAAGGTTCTGTGAAAGGACGATGTAATTTGGTAGTACTTACAGGGAAAATGGATTATTGTGAATGGAAATGAATGTTTGTATGCTTTTTTCCAAGTGATTGCTAGTGTAACCCTAAAAATCTTTAAGCATACAAGTGAATATGCACAAATGTGAAATTTGTCTGTAGGCAAGTTAACACCTGGAACCATGAAATAGACAATGAATTTATGTCCTTTTGCCGTATGTGATAGTTACCACTTCAGTGTTTTAATTATATTAGTTATGTTAGGTCATTGGCTGTTTCATGATAAAAATTCTATTCTTTTTCTCAATTTTTGCATCAATTTATTGCGGTACTTTGATTAATCAGATATTTAAATGGACGGAACATAATTTATGAATACTGATTTTTTTTTTTTTATTTAAGTGGTAATGTTTAAGTAAATGTATGTATGTATAGAGAAATTTAAAACAGTAATGACTGTTTACATTTAAGATTTTTGGGGTTATGTAAAAGTTAGTTTACCTAGCGACCGTAATGTATTTTATAATGACTCAGTCTCAGTCCAGCTTTCTCCTCCTTGCAGGCAGACCCAAGCATCAACAGGCCAGATGGACACAGCTCTGTGGCTCATAGCCATCACCTTCCTCACGGTGGGCTATGGGGATGTGGCGCCCGCCACCAGCTGTGGCAAGGCGGTCTGTCTCTTCACTGGAGTCATGGTAACTAGGTTGGGCTGGTTGCTGAGAAAATGTCATGTTCAAGACGCTGAAGATTTTTCTGCTTTTTTGAGATTTGTCAAGAAATGCAGAGGTTTTAAAAGTAATTTTGTGCAAATGCTAAAGAAATTGCATTCAACTGAGCACATATTGAAGTAACAAAACACACAATACCTGCTATTTCACTTCAAGTGGTTGTTTTAGCCTCTCAACGGAGAATTATTTAGCCCGCACAGCAGCAGTAGTTTTAACAGAAATGAATGGTATGCACAAAGAGTAGTGTCTTATCTTTGTTTCACTTCTGTATTTGTTCTTAACCAAACCACTTCACATCTCTCAGTGTGCATCATCAGGTGGATAATCCACAAAAACAGGATGTTCTGTAGCTGTTCCTTTCATTTTGCTACACTGTGTTCTCTTTGTTGAGGTCAGACTTTCTCTTTCTTTCACATTATCTCAATTTCTTCTCTCTTCTGTTCGGTCTTCTATTCTATTCTATTCTATTCTATTCTATTCTATTCTATTCTATTTCAAAGTCCTCCACTCACATCTAATGCTCTGATTTGCCTCATTTCAGTCCGTTTTATCCGTTGATTTCTGTTCTATTTCAGTCTATTTTGTTCCATTCTCGTCGTCCCCAGTATATTCTAATTTGTTCTATTTTGGTGCCTTCTGTTCTGTTCCATATTGTTTTGCTCTATTCTGTTCCACACTGTTCCAAATCCTCTCTGGTTTGTTTCATACCCATCCGTTTCTGTCCTGTTCCACTGCAACAACTCTTCCTCGATTTTCCTATTTAATTTTTCCCATTTCATATGAGGTCAGCCGAGTTTGTTTCACTTCTCTCCTGCGTCTTTTGTGTTCTGTCCAGGCTTATTCTGCTCTATTCCACTTGGACATGTTAGACTGTTATTGCCCGGCTGCACACCCTAGCGGTGCTGACAGACCTGAATGCTTTCATTCCCTTGTCTGTGTGATTTAGATCACAGCTGTAAATTAATGGATGGTGCCTGTGCAGGACCTTGGCGGTACCAGGCACTCACACGACAAGACTGAAGGAGGGGAACTGTCAGCATGCCGTGGGCACTGTGCAGTCCACACGAAACATCTGTATGGAACGTGATGTTTCTGCTGAGTGATGACATAGTTCCTCCTCATCATATCTTGTGGAGATACATCACATTAGCAGTTCATTTTAGATTAGTTATTTGTGTTAACACAGAACAAAAGAAATAAAAAGCCCAAAGAGAAAGTAGAGAAAGCATCACAGTCACTTCAGATAGTTTCATTCTGTGCACAGGAGCAAATGAGAGCAAAGTGCTGTGTGTTTTTTTGTCACAGCAAGATAATACTGCAGTTTTTGTTTATGATGCAAAGGAATGGCAAGGTTAAAACTGAGGTGGAAGGGAAGGTCGGAGATAGAGATGAAAGGTCAAAGGGAGGGGAAAATCATATTTGAGATAAAACACAGAGTTACCGTAAAGTAAAATACACAATAAGTCACCGAGAGCAAGGAGTGGCTGTGTATTTGAGTAGGCAGTAGACTGTGGTTTGCTGCCAGCTGCCTCACCGGTGCTGCTTTAAATTCTGGTAGAAGCAGATAAGAGTTGCCGCCGTAGTTCTGGATGTGGGCATGGGTCCGGTTTAGACACCTCTGTGACAAAGTGGAAAACAATCTTTTCCCTCCTTCTTTCTCCATCTCCCTTGTTTTTATAAGCTTCCCCCCTTATAAGGGAAAACTTTCCACCATATCCATTTTTAGGTGGTTTATTGTCTTTGGCACCACTACAACAGGAGGGTGTGCCAACCTGTGCCCATGATTTGGAAAAAAATAAATTTCCTACTCCCATCAGGGCAGTTCTGGGAGCCAGTGACTGGGTTTGATGCTCACACCTGTAATATGGCTGAAAGCCTCTACGGTCAGCACTTCTGCTCGCCTCCAGCCATAACTCAATTTGCAGCTGTGTTCAGGGGTTGACAACACTGTTTGCATCCCATCACCATGTGCAGATGGATCCAAGGAAAGATTTTGTACCTCCCTGGTTTCACAGACGGTGTAATGATGGATATTTTGTGGCTGTTGGAGTGAAAGATAAATATATCTTTTAAAACTCTGGTTTGTGCTTTCTTATGCTCAGGCTTGATATTGCTCTCTCCTTCTTTCTCTCTCTCTAATGCGAGCTGGAAGAAGGAAAACAGGTAAATACTAGCTTTAATCATTATCCACGGTGGACACGAGTTCAGCTAAGTGTTGTGTCTGTTCGTCCTATGACGTGTGTATTTGTATGACTGTGCGGCAGTGACTTGCTCTGTGGCCCAGCCGAATATTCACCATCATTCTGTAGTTCCCTGTCCAGCAATAGCACAACGCTATTCTCAAAGGAAACCCGCACTATTATAGCAGTGCCACAGAGGCCTGTGTTCAACCATTGAACTCTCTGTGTATATATAACTTTGATTTATTGGATGAAACCATATGAGGTATGAAGATCAACATTCAGTTTTCTGAATAAGTGCTTTCCCTTGAGGGGACTAGTGAGGCAAAAGACGCAAGAGCCACTGTTGAGGATTCAGACAAAATCAGGCCCTAAAATCAGCCTGTAAATGTTAACACCAGTCTCTCTCGAGCTTTGCTTCGTCGATGTCACTCCAGTATTCTGGATCAGTCTTGCACGATCATTGAGAATTTGTTGAGGCAGATGGTAACTATATCAGTAACTGTGCTAACAGCTGTGTATGTGTGTGTGTGTGTGTGTGTTGGGTTTTAGGGTGTAGCCTGCACTGCCATGCTGGTGGCAGTTGTTACCAAGAAGCTGGCGCTGAACAAAGGAGAGAAACATGTGCACTTCTTCATGCTGGACATCCAGATCTCTAAAAGGGTAAGAGCAAAGCAATATTTTTATGTTTATAAAGTCCAAATGGAACACTGGAATATGTACCTGCTCACCAAATTGGGCATTATTCTCTGTGTTTAGCAGTTTTTCTTTTTCTTCCGGTGTTTGACATTTGGATGTGCATCCATCACCATTTTTTTTTTTTACAACACTTTGCAATTTGGAATCATTTGCATCACTCATACTTCTTGCATGTTTTGGCCCAGGTATTACAAAAAATATATATGATTCACATTACTGCTGTAAAAAGGCTTGGTAGTTTGGTAAAATATGTCAGTTATTTGTATTGAATGGGACAAAACATGTAAAATTATGCTAATTTAGTAGTAAGTAGAGTTTTTAATGAAAACAGAATCTTTACGTACAATTAGATCTTAGAAAAATCCTCTTAGATATGGTGTCATGTGACTGAATAAACTCCAACAGCATAACTGGCTCTCTTGTACCAACTTTGAAAAAGACAAACAAATATAAACTTTTTTTTAACACATCGGTTATTTTCATTTCCAGTATTTTTGTGATAATATTAATCTCGTAATCAAATGAGCCTCCCAATATAAACATTTAGTACAGTCAACCATCCCCCCTCCCCTCAGAGGTTTCTGCAATGTAGCAAGTCAGATGATGAAGCGGATGTAGTTGTCAGGATGGAAGCGTCACTACTTTCCATGTTGCATGCATGTTTTGGTTTTTGACTCTTTTTATAATAATCATTTCTTTCTTTAAATAAGAGACACCAGAGGACGTGGGAAGTGTGGGAAAAGAGGGGGGAGATGAGGTCTGCCAACCTCTTTATAGCCTTTTCAAGGCGTCAAACAGAGGAAATAATCTTATCTCTGTCAGGAAAGAAACTTGTGTCAGTTCAGGACGGTGCAGCAGTAGGCAGGAAACTGGTTGAGCTTACGTGTGTGAGCGTGTGTGGAAGTGGCTTGCATAAGAGTTACTCTGTTTGTAGCCTTGGACAGGATTCAAGTGTTTGCTTTTTGATGGGAAGGAGGTGTTGTCTGATAAATAAAAGCATACCAGAAAACATTGTCATAAAAGTCAGAAAAGTGTTTTATAATGTATATACATATATGTGTAATGATCAATGGAGTTCCTACTGTCTTAGTTTCAGTGTGTGCTCTGTATGCAGTGCTACAGCTTCTCACACAATAGTAAAGCAGTGTCTGACTGTGGTAGGTACGCTGCTTTGGAGGATACAACCATTTCCTTTCTCCCGGTGGCTGCATCCTGTCACTAGGTGCATCTTTACGCCTTGCTTATGGTTGTTTTGGTCTGTGTGTGTGTGTTTTTGTGCATGTGCGTGCGTCCTTCTCAGCTATCTGGCACAGTCCAGATTTACACTGATGGGAACAAGGGAAGACATCTGGATGCAGACACTGACAGCCTCTATTAATAACCCCCACAACAGGGCCAGAGTGACATCATCACGGGGCACTTACAGTGATTTGGGCAGGAAGACAAACAGACACGAATAGAATCAAAGAGAAAAGTGAAAAAAAAAAGTGATACAAGGAGAAATCAAGCAATGCCTAAACCTCACTTCTAGTCTGTATGGCCTGTTCTTTCAAATTCTTCTATATGAGCCTCACTGTGAAAAAATAGACCTTCATGGTTGTGTTTTATCTGAAATAAGCATCACAGAGCAAAAAAGGCTGAACAGGAAAAATTATCTGGATCTAATCAACTTGCTTCGATGACTCATGATTTTATTTCCTGCACTTAAATGATTGAAATAAACCCGATTCTGTCTAAAAAAAAAAAAAATATGATAAGCTTTGTGTGTTTTTGTCAGTCAAGCCTGCAAGTTTGATTGACTTTATCTTGATACTCTTATCATCACGTTTCTGCTCCTGGAACTTCCTTGTTTGATCTGTCGATTTGGATGTTTGTGTTTACCAGATCCGCCACGCTGCTGCTAATGTGCTGAGGGAATGCTGGCTTCTGCATCGCACAAACGTGACAAAGGGCAACCGCGGTGAGCACCGAAGACACCAGAGATGCCTTCTGGAAGCCATCAGAGTGTGAGTTACTGTATCGCAAAATGATCGCTTCAGGCAAGGATGTCTGTGTGTTTGTGTCTGGACGAGGGATGTAAGCGGGTGGTGGTTTCTGTGCCCCACATGTGTATTTTACGGGTCATTAACTTTGTGTCAACATGCTTGCAGAGTCACAGTTTTTAATGGCTGATTTAGATTTGTAATTAGATTTGTTGGCCTCTTTTATGTGGGCAGGGCATGTGTGAACAAGGGCCCACCCTTTTATTACACAGAATCCAAGGCAAAGCTCTTAGACATGTTAGCAAAATATATTTATTTACTTACTTATTTTGCTATTTACTGTATAATTTGTAAAACAAAATACGATGTACATATTCTGACACACTCATCAAGAAAAAGAACATGGACACCATTACTATGAGGAGCCATTTTATTTTATTTTATTTTATTTTTGTACATTTATTTTTTTTTTCCATTTTAGTGCTTTCTTCTTGTTATTGAGCCCAAGGTCCTCCTTCATGAATAAGTGAATTGCACGAGACACCAAAGTCCAAAAGTGTATAGTCACTACCCTGACAACAGGATCATGTGTGTGAGTGTGTGTTAGCCTGGGTGGAGAGGTTGTACTTCCTGCTTTACACTGGACAGAACCACTATAAATGCATACACTGTGGAAAGTACTAGCGGGAGGCACCTCTACACCATGGGATTAAGAAGGAATACATCCAGGAATACCTGGATGCTTGATTGCAATATTTCATTTTTGGTGCTACTTCTGGTTTCATCAATCTAAGATACTAAATTTATCTCTTTTTCACCTTTATATGTCATAAACCTTCCACCAGGGTTTTGTAACTATTTTACATACACAGCATCCCTCCATAAACACGGGATTGCGTGTTGTTCCAGGACTCTTTCTATTAGCCCAGAAACAGGACAAAGAAATGGTCTTACACTTGTACATGAAATGACAGTTTCCCCTTCCTTTGTCTCAGTGTAACATTTGAAATAATGCAATTAAAATGTGCTCATGTTTGAAGTACTTCCACATGACTGAGATCTATCAAAGCTTTTTTTTCTGCACAGATTTCGGCATTTACGCCTCAAACAAAGACAGCTGAGAGATTACGTAAGTGAGATGGTGGACCTCCCAAAGGTGAGCGACAGCTGTCACTGGAATATTTTGCACATTTCATTGGGAAATTCTAGTGCCAAATAAGATTACAAAGATGTACTTACATAGACTATTATGCAGTATTTTACAGTCTGCTGTTTATCACTAGGTGTTCAGACACATTAAATGCTTGTTAAAAAAATCTCCATAAAGTGTCTCAGGATTCATTTGTGTCAGGAATTCGGAGGCCCAAAAAAGTTTTCCATGTGGAATAAACCCAAGATATAAAGACATTACCCAGCGAGAGGCACTAGTGTGTAATTTGTGCATTTTAAAATGCATTTTCTTGATTGATTTATATGGAAAACAAACCTGGTTTTTCCAGTCTCCAAGTGTAGCCCCCTTGGTAAGATGGTAAAATATGCCAGGGTCACTTTGCAATCATTTAGTTACAGTCTGACAGTCATGCTGTAAGCTGGCCATGCTGCTTTCCCTTACTGACTGAACGCAGCTGAGCCACAGCAACATTGAGCATAGAGGACTAAAAAAGTAACCAAAATTGTTGCTCTTGGCTTCTCCTTTGAAATCAAGCTGCCAAATGTAATGACACAGTTTCTAAGTTGACATTATTTTCGAGCCTGGCTCAGTGAGTTGGCTTGACGTTGGCTTGAAGCTGTCTCACGCGCATAATATAACAGTGTGTTAGTCAGTCAGTTAAGAGACATCGCCTCTCTAAAGCTTCACTATAAATCTGACAACATACATTTAAAATGTGTCTGCACAGAATTCAGAAATGTGAGACAGGGTTATGGCTGTGGTGTCACCCCACGGTGTTTTTCCCTCCTAAATACAAAAATCTTTGCATTTGAATTGTGTGACTTATTTCCACAGATGCAGATGATCATGTGCGACCTGAGTGCCAACTGGAACAACTCCTATCGGGAGCTGGAGCAGCGTATCCTCACCATGGAGCAAAAGCTAGACGAACTGAGTCGCTGCTTCCAACGAACCTCGGAGCTGCTGTCTCAGGTCCTACGTCACCGCAACCCAGAGATCAGGTAAACAACACTTAGTAGGTGAAGCTGCACAAATTCACTACCGTTCGGCATACTGCAGGATGTGGTATCTACACTGAATCGGGAAATGCATGCTATACGAAAAATAAGTAGTTCTTTTTTTTTTTTTTTTTTTTTGCAGGTGACATGGCTCTATGCATGTGTTAAGAACGGAGACAGTTAACTGCCTTCAGTGTTTTCATCTACAACATCCATGAAAATGAGACGGTAAATCCTCTCGGCCCAGAGCTGCTCCAGACTCTTAACATGCTGAACCACTTGGAGGACTGGCATGCCTACTAAAGATCTCATCTTCTGGCCCTGTGCTGAGTGCACTGCACAGTGACTCATAGTTGTAAAATTATACAGATAAAATAGGACTTCTATTCACTGTGGAAGGAGAATCACTGTGTATTTCAAGAAATCTTTATTTCAGTAGTTGGGTTTGTGACAATGAAAGAACTGATCTAATCTCAAAGAAGGTCTGTGGAGATGCTTGTAATCCAAACTGTCAAAGGATCCAGGATTGCTCTCTTAACTGCTATTTGTAAGGTTTCATTGATGGACTCCGTCACTTCCTTATTCCTGTGGAATAAGATATATGTTTTTTTATGTACTAATTTTATTTTAAATCTGCAATGTTTTAACAGTGTTTGTCTAATCAGTTTTATACAAGCCTCTTGCAAATTCTCTTTTTCATTAGCAGGCAGTTTAATGGTTACCGAGCGATTGTTTTTTTTTTTTTTTTGCAAAGTCTTATTGTATATAAATCAGTCTCTAACAGTTTTCCTCATTGTTCTGCTTTCCTCCAACCCACCGAGTTAATTGTGAATGAAATGATAAGTTCTGATGCTCCACCAACAGAGGCAACTAAATTTCAGTTCAAGTATAACCTTTATTTCCAACTCTAAGTCCTTGGGATCTTGGAACAGATGTCAGCTGGAACTCGCAGATTAATGTCTACATTTAAGGTCGTAATCATCTGATGCAGGAAAAGCATCTAACAGTTCACACCTGTTCCCAGAACAATAAAACTTGAGTGTGAGTTGCCTTGTAAGCTCAATTTTTAGCAACCCAACAGCTCCATCTAGTGGACATGAATTAAGTAAACTAATGTTGAGGACAGTTAACATAAGTCAGCAATCATAAAAAAGGTGATATGCAATTTTCAACCTGAACATCAATGTCTCACAGAAGCATGACATTTGTAGTAGTGAAGGCTGTAGTGAAAACAAATCTGAAAAACAAAACATGAGGACTCAGAACCCCCCCCACCCACAAACAAACCTCACTGTTAAAAATGCACTTTGTGAGAAAAACTACCAAAACTGGACTATCGCTTTCCCTGGAGGATAAACTGGAGTTTTCGTGTGTTTTAACTTAATCCAAATACTGAAACAACTGTATGTTGTCAAAAAGAACGTATGAGGAACTTATTCTAACAGTTTACTATGTATCATTTGCACATGGTGGAAACATGTTAACAAACATCCGGGACATGCTTGTAATTAAAAGCCATTAAGAATGAATGCGTATGTGATTTTGCTTTGATTTTGTCACTTGGTAACCCACAAATTAAATAAAATGGTGACAATGAGATGATGTGTGAAAGATCCCTTTTAATTTAACACTTTGTTTTAAAGTGTGGTGCACAAAGTTTGAGAAGAGTACTACGGATAAACTAGACAAATGTTGATGGTTTGTCATTTTAAGCGTTTCCTCAACTGTTCAGTTCTTGTCCAGTTTTGAAGTTGGTGCCATATATAAGCGGAAGGCCTAAAAAATAATTGTCCACAGTCACATGTAAAGGGCATTTTGCACTCAACTTTACAGCTCCATGAACGTCCAGAAGGACGGGATTTTTTCTGTGATTTACCCTTCATGTGCTCGGCTAAGAGCCTTGCTCCTATGAAAGTCTCCCCACAGCTGACGCAGATGTAGCTTATGGCCTCCGCATGCTGAACACAATGTCGCAGGAGGTGCAGCCGGTTCTTAAAAGCTCGGCCACACTGGCACTGGTGTGAACGGCGGCCTCGGTGGAGGTAGCGGTGGCTGATCATGAAGGAGGGCTGCCGCAAGATGGCACCACATTGCCTGCAGGGGTAAGGGACCTTGGAGCGCCAGCCTGTGTTCATTCGTTTCATCAAAGCCACATCGTGGCTGTCGTTCTCAAACATGGCCATAATAGTGGGCGCTGGTGGGGAGGCAGGTTCAGAGGCCGCAGTGTCTGGAGTTGTGTCAGGGGCTCCAGGAGGAACAAATAAAGGTGCAGAAAGAAGGCTTGGAGGCTGGATGGTTGGTTGACCTATGGCACTATCTTTCCCTGATCTGACAGGTGCAGCAAAGGACGCCATGCATACTGGGGCAGGAGGTCTGGCGGTGTGGGAGTAGGAGGTCAAGAGAGAGGAAGGGCTAGATTTCGCAAGGGTGGACAGCGACCCTGCATAGGTTTGGCCAATACAGAGCTTTCCATTACTGACCTGGCTGACTACATTTGGACTACTGATGGCTGACTGGACTGCTGTGCCAAAGACACATGGTGAAACCTTTTTATCTGTCAGTGCTGATGGACTGGTAATAATGCATACTTTGGTTTTGACCACTGACGTGTGAACTCTGGTGACATGGTTCAACAAGGTTTTCTCAGAAGTGAAAAAGGATTTGCATATGTTGCATGATTTTGGCATTGTCTCGGAACAAAAGAAGACCAAAGGTGATCTGCTTTCCTTGGGACACTGGTGGTGGAGGTACGAGCTCTCATGAGAGAAAACCTGGCCACAGATGTCACAGGAATACAAAGGCAGATAGTGTTCATTAAGAGCAGTCTCAGTTAGAAAGAGCTTCTTGCACAGTGGACACTGATATTTTACCCTTATACCACTACAGTGCAGCAAATGGAGCTTCATTGACCTAAAGGGCCCTCTACCACACGCAGCACATATTGAACTATTAACACTGGGAAGGGTTGTAGGGGCGTTTTTAGAGTGCACATTACTGGGAGAGTCACTTGAATAATCAGTTGAACTTGAGTTCGCGCCATCATCTAATTCTGGATCATCTGCACGCAAGTTTGTGGGTTTAGAGACTGCCTCATCTTCGTCCTCAGATTCAGAGTTTGTTGAATCTTCTACCCCCTCACAGTCACTTTCCATGTCAATATCGTTATCATCTTCACCCACTATATACTCTACACTGTTTTCAGGTGTCTCTGGTCTCTCAGGCTTCATCTCAATTCTTTGTTGGAGCCTCAACTCTGACTCTGAGTTGCGTGGTACTGAGTTTTTGTTTTGCTGTACAGTCACCTCATTAGAAAAGCTGTCAGTGTTCTGACTCTGATAGATGACTGCAGAAATCAAAGAGGGAGCTTCTTTAAATGGCGCTGAGCTAACGCAATGTATCTCTGCATGCTTGTTCAGTTCCCACACATTACTGAACGACTGATGGCACTTTTTGCACAAGGGCGGCGAGTGTGCATTATCCAGGTGTGTGGAGAGCGACGTCAGGCGTCGGAAAATAACCTTGCAGATGTGGCAGGTGGCGTTGATATTATGGCTTTTGTAGTGCGACATCAGGTTTGTTATGCTGCTGAATTTTTTGCCACATTCCCAACATTTCGCCTCAGTGTATGCAACTGCCGGCCTTTTTGTAGATATACACCATTCCTCATCGCTGCTGGAGTCTTCAGACATAAGGAGCTGGTCAAGGCGACCTCTGGGTGGTCTGGTAATTTAAAGCAGAAAGGACAGAATCAACTTAAAAATGTTTGGGAATAAATGCCTTTTACAGGTTTCATACAAGCATCAGAGCAAAAGCATTACATCAGACAACTATTTCATTTTAAGACAAAGATTTAGTCAAACTACTGTAATTTAAATTTGTCTAAATAACTGCAAAGTCACGTGCCCATCTGTACTTTGTGTTCAGTGATAATTAGCAAATGTTAGCATGCTAACACGCTAACCCAACTGCACCTGCTTAACAACAGCGTCTGAGTGCCTGAATACTGCTAGCATGGCTGTAGACTCTCACGGTTGTTGTTTTTGTCCACCACTGTAATATCATTTAGGTTCAATATCTCTGTGTTTTACGCAAAGTAAGTTTTTGACAAATATATCAACATAACCATTAGTAGCAACTGTAGGGAGATTAACTTTTCGTGCCTTCACATGAAGAGCACAAAACCATTAATACTTTTTAATTAAAAACTGTTTCTCCACTTCTGGCTATTTAACATTACAGCCTACCGTTTGTTTTGTGTAAAACAACTGTGTCTGAGCGATGTAACAACACCATACACTTTCAACTGCACTTACCTCTGTCCACAGGTAGTGCACCAGTACAGCGCTGCCTGCAGCACACAACACCAGTGAAATGATTTGATCCCCCACAACTAGAAGGTGACGGTTCGTCCGAGTCATTTACTGTACGTTACTAAAATAAACACACACAGCTAGCGTTCGGGATGATTTGAATGTAATGACTTTGGGTTTAAAGGATGTGTGTCTGAAGCGCATCCAGCCGCGCATGTGACGATAATACCTGCACGTTTCGACACGTTACAGTAGGAGAAACCCTTAAATGTTCACATTTGATGACACCGTCTCGTTTTTGATGGCGTCCACACACCTAGCTCCTCCATCTCCGGTTAAAACCGGAAGAGGGACGCCTACATCCCCCAGCGTGCATCGGAGTGTTTCACTTAACTTCCACGGCTAAGGGTAAACAGAGACAGCTGGGCAGATCAACATTTCTCCAAACTCTCGATAATGATCTTCCTGCAAATTTCTGTTACTCTGGGCAGTAGAATAATTTAACCAAATAAAAACTGTCTGATGAATTTAACCGAAATTCATTTCCGGCTAAAACATTAGCACGGTCAATATACCTTGTTTTGTTTATTCAAAATTTAAAAGGGAACCAGGATGCTACTTATTCACGTCATTAAACAACGCGTATACTGCCTTTAAGAAGCCTAATCTAAAAGTGTCAGGGAATAAATCCCTTTTACAGGGAACAGGGATTTATTCCCAGGCATTTTACGACGTGGTTATTACAAATGTACTTTCCAATAAAGACAAACAGAGGGGAGCAGAACACTGTTAAACAAGAAGAACAGCCTGTTATATATCTTCCTATATGTCTTAATACAATGAAATAAACAGTGTAAAGTGGTCCCAGAAGTGTCGGAACTACCCACATGAGTACGTTGTTTCGTAACGACTTCATATACTAGACGAACGGGGTGCGTTTGATTGGCAACAAACTGACTTTCAGGCGGGTGAGGTTTCGTCCAGCGCGTTGATATTTGAGAACCGCTCCAACTTCCTACAGTGACGGTTAAGGTCGAGTTCCGAAACAAGCGCACCAGCGGAAATCTTTAGCTAACGTTATGTATGTCCATAGAGAAGTGCTTGGGGTTGAACTATAACGATGTCGACACTAAAAATCTTTTAACATAGAGGAGAGTAACGGCCACACGACAGTTAGCTGAGAGCAGAATTCTCGTTTGGGGGATATTCCAGTGAAAGTAAAATTACCTTTCGCTAGCTTCTGTTTGAACTGGGGTGGCATTGTTTGCTAGCTCATCAGTGCTCTTGCTTGTGACTGCATCAGGCGAATAGCTACATGTCAGAGTCCGGCCACAGTCAGCCCGGGATGTACGGGCAGGGACGTAGGAGGAGGCGACGCCGGGGAGACAGAGATCTCGGACCTCCGGGGCAAAACCTGTCCGGTCCCAGTCGGGATCGGGAATACCAACCGAGAGAACGAAGGGTAATACAAACCAGTGAAGTCTGGGTTGTTTTGACTGCTGGTGTAACTGAATGGTGACTCGCATTCATGTGTCTGTTCAGGATGGGAGCGAAGATCCACCAGGCCCACTCATTCAGAAGACCCCAATCATTCTTGCAAAACCCCCTGGAGAAAGGGTACGTTGGCTTGAGCCGTAATATAAGCTCTATTTGTAATCCTCTCTTCTTCTTCTTCTTCTTCTTCTTCTTCTTCTTCTTCTTCTTCTTCTTCTTCTTCTTTGGACACAGACAGTAATGTATAGCTTGACATTTGGACATTTACATTTGTCTATGTAGTGCTTTGCTTGCAGGACAATCAGATCATGCATCAGTTTGAGAGCAGCAGTTACATTTACATTCATTTATTTGGCAGATGCTTACATCTAAGGCGATATAAGATACTTCTACATTTGTATAATTAATTAAATAATTTAGGACTACATTCCCAATGCCACACAGCTGAAAAGTGACCATTACAGAACATATGATATATTTCTATGAAACTCTTCTCCGTCTGCTCGTGTGATCTATTGACTTGTGCTGTTAAATGGATCTTTTTCAAGGCCAAATCATCACAAAATGCACCTGTCAGTGGAGCTGCGGTCCTGGAGAAGCCCATCATGCTAATGAAAGCCAGGGATGATGGAGGGAAGCCAGGGACCCCTCCAGAGGCGGCAGCTCAGACCTCCGGCCCCGGGCCCTCTAAGATAGAGAAGGAAGGGCAGCGACCTACCCAGCCTGTATACCAGATCCAAAACCGAGGAATGGGTGCTTCTTCATCGAGCAGCGCTGTGGACCGTGAGATATTGTGGATTTCAGAAAAGAAATATTTAAATTGTAGTGTAAATCACAAATCTTACTGTGATGTTTATGAACACTCTTCTTGGATGCACACTTTAAGTCGAAATTACGTGTGCAGTGAAAAGAAAAATAAATCGTGTGTTTTTTCATATGACTTCCAGCCATGGTTGGCCAGTCCAAACTCCTCCCTCCAGAGAAGATGAAGCACAGCATCAAGCTTGTGGATGATCAGATGAACTGGTGTGACAGTGCCATGGAGGTGAGTTAATGTTTGATGAGTTGATTGTGGAGCCACTGTATTAAATAACTGAATAAGTTTTTCAATATACTGAACTGTTTTTACTCAAAGTAAGTTGCTTTTTGTTGTGATGCTTTGCAGTATCTCAGGGACCAGACAGACATGCTGGTAGTGGGAGTCATTGGCCTTCAGGGATCTGGGAAATCTACGATCATGTCACTGTTATCTGCCAACACCCCCGAGGAAGATCAAAGGTAAGTTTGCTCAAAACATGAGCAATGAGCTCAAGCTTGTAACCTGCTCAGTTATGTATGAATGATGTATAGATTTCATTAGATAATAAAGTGATTAGAAAATCTAATTTTGTACTCGTTAAAAGAGTTTCAAGAAAAAAATATTGTTCAGAGAAAAACAGTGGAAAAAGGGGATATTGGCTAAAAGATGATGTCCCCAATTAAAAGACACTGATGAGGATGAGGCTTTCCCATAATGACAGCAAATGTCCTCAACTATGTAAGAGGAATTTGAAGCAATAAAATAATGTATTCCTGCGGCCAATTTAGTATGTAAAGAGGTTAGTTAAGACTAAACATAGAAGGACTGAAATTTAGGTCTTGTAAAAATTTGCCAGTTTAAGTTACATTACTGATGTGACCAAAATTAAAACATCATTACGCCATTGATAACATCAGTAGAAAAAAAATTCTCAATCGCAAGTAGTTAAAAGCCTTGATCAGGACTAGAATAGTCCTCTAAAAAGCAGAATAACAGATGAATCTATACTGAGTTTTTGTGAGTGCTACATAGTACCCAAACACCGCACCTGTTATTATAGAAAGGAATATATTTGCAGGCTTTAATGCAAATGTCTTAAGAGTGAACTGTCAGCCCCAGTTTATGTTCATTAATTTTTTTATAATACTCAGCTGGAATAGGAGTGATGCAAAAGAAGCTCACCCGTTCAAAATGAAAATAACAACAGATGAAACAAATCTGTACATTACAATTTATGTTTTATCTTCCATTCAGTGTATTTTATATCTCCACATAGAAAGTGACAGTACTCTCTCTGAACACACAGGGGCAATATAGTAAACCCAGCTGCTTTTGTTTAGTCCTGTGGCATGTTTCAGCTAAACATATTTTGTTTTCCAGCAAAGCAGCATTTAAAACCAGCTCAGTTTGTGTGACACCGCATATACACCAATTAATCAATGTGACCTTTGTTGTGAAACATTCATATTCCCATGTTATAGGTTCTACGACGTGCACTCTCAGTGAGAGACAGACAAATTAGTGATGGAGGACATGCTGTGTCCTTGTGTTTGGATTAAGCATGCCTATATGTTTGCACAGGGGTTATGTATTCAGAGCCCAGACTCAAGAAATCAAGGAACGAGGAGGAAACCAGACCACAGGGATTGATTTCTTCATCACACAGGAGAGAGTCATCTTCTTGGATACCCAGGTAAAAATGAAATGTTGAGTCATTTTGTTTGTTTCTCTGTTGTATCTTCAGTTTGCTGTCAGAATGTCAGTAAGTGATGAACTCGGAATAGAAAGAAGTCACGGTTAGACTGTAAAAATCATTTGGTTGGGGACTGACAGGCACTGAAGTTACAAGTTGTGTGTAAATCCCTTGTTTCTTTCTTCAGCCGATGCTCAGCCCATCTATTCTGGACCACCTCATCAACAATGACCGCAAGTTACCTCCGGAGTACAACCTTCCTCACACATATGTTGAGATGCAGGTCAGTGGTTGGCCTGCAGAGGGCAGTGTGTGCAAACTCTTGTTGCTTATGTGAGCTCTGATGCATAACATCTAGGGGCCGTTATGTACTCTAATTCAGTCCTGTAATTCACAGTGTGTGTGCACACACAGGGACATGTAACCGCATTAGTGCTCTCTCTATAATCTGTCCACAGTCTCTACAGATTGCAGCCTTCCTGTTTACTGTGTGCCATGCAGTCATTGTGGTTCAAGATTGGTTCACTGATTTAAATCTCTACAGGTAAGCACTCGTTTGCATCTTTATAACACTCACTACCCCCCTTCACAGTATAGATGGAGAGGGTAGCTCTCAGGAAGGCTCCGACTGTAACTTGCGAGTCCCCTCTTCCCTCAGGAATGCTGAGTATTTCATATTGTATCTTGAGAGGATATTTGTTTTCTGCTTTTTCATGAGCTCAATAATGTTACTCTTTCAGTTGGTCTTGTAAACAACAAAAGCAGACAATCCCACGACTGCTGACACGCTGTTTTTAGTTGCCAAAAACCCAGAATGGAAAGTAAACTGTGTCTCAATCAAGAGCCCACAGTTTGACCAATCAACTGTCTGAAGACTGAGATCAGTTGATTAAATGAGTCAAGTCTGGTGTGCTGCTGCTTGGTTGGAGCACAAACCTGCAGCCACACGGCCCTTTGTGGAACAGTTTGGACACCTCTGGTGTATTACAATCAATACAGTAAACCAAGCTGCATTCTTTCTTATGTTTTACACACACTCTTCATAGTGTGGGCTTTCTCTTTTTGCCATACCCTCAGTTTCTCATTTTGCTATACCCTCAGTTTCTCTTCCGATAATTTTTCTTATTGAGACACAGTTTACTTTTCATTCTAAAAACTAAAAACATACATATTTTCATCTCCAGTCCTGTTTCCGTTCTGCCATTATTTCCACAGCTCACACACATCCCTTGCACACTCATATAAAAAATAAAACTGAGCGTTTTTTTTTTTTTTTTTTTTTTTTGGTAAAGCAAGAAAATGTTCAATAAACACAGGAAAATAAATTGTGTGTATCCTTAAGGGTTGGATGCATTTCCTTATTCATTAAACATTCCCAAAGCTGATTTTTGTGAATATTTAAAATACGGCTTTTTTTTTTTTTACATCCAAGTTTACTAGCTCGCAGTTTTGCCTGCTGGCACGTTGCTACACTTCTATGCTGGTGGCAGATGCATGTGAAACCAGCAGCTAGTGCGTGTATGGCATTGCTTTCTCCTTCATGTGCTTGTGTGTCCACCCATGGATGCACGACACAAAGGCAGCGTTAAGACGGACTTAAAAATGCAGGTTCAACAGGACACGTTGGTCAATTGAATGCATACAGCAGAAATTTCAGTTGGAGTAACAGTTACCAGGCCTTGCAGCTATTGCTTCTGGTTTTCAGATATTTGCATCACACAGGAACTTAAATGTTTTCTTTGTGGATAGGTTTCTTCAGACTGCCGAGATGCTGAAACCCTCTACCCCCTCTGCAAGCCATGACAGCGCTGGCTCTTCAGGCAATGATGATGGAGCAGAGTACTATCCTCATATAGGTGACTTTGTCATGAGGAAACACAAACGCAGTCTGACGCACCAACTAGATTTAATGACATTAACATGAAAGTCTCTCTTCTTTAAATTTCGTTTTCACCCAGTGTTCCTCCAGAATAAAGCCAGACAGGATGATTTCTGCCCAAGGAATCTGAAGAACATGCACATGGTGGTGGACAAATTAATGGCCCACTCTCATCTCAAATACAAAGGTGCAAAACTATACGAATAATCTCCTCACTTTGATATATTCAGTTCACACTATGGTTGTTTTTAAAGTTAAATCATGTTAAGCCTTATTAACTAATACTATGCCAAATTGCTTCAATAAACATGGCACACCTGCACTCATTGCATAATATGTGGTTTGTTTTTAGGTACATTGTCCATGCTAGACTGCAATATCTTCCCTGGTCTGGGACAGGACTATCTGTCACCTGAGGTCAACATGTTCCTACTTCCTGTGCAGGAGAATGATGGGGAGGATAATCTGACCAAAGCAGGTGACAAAGAATTTATCTTCACGTAAGGCGAAACTCAGTTGTCCTGCTGTATGTTGTGTGAAGTGTGAATTAATCATGGTACCACGTTTAGGGTCGGGAACATACCCGCTCTTCTCCCTGCTCCCGGGGTACAGAGGACACCCTTCCTTCTCCACCATGGTTTCGAAACTTCGCAGCCAAATACTCACCATGCCCCGCTGTCAGCTGTCACACACCATCCTCACTGAGAAGAACTGGTAAACATCACATTCTACTTTGCACACTTTCCATTTATGATGATATTAACTTTATTCAGGTGTCACTAGTTTTTGACATTTCGAGCAGGAGCGCATGCTTTGCAGACTTTTTTTTTATTATTGTGGTTTTCATCTCAGTGGCTACATATTGTTTGGTTGGTTTGGTATATGTTTAGTGTGAAATGAAAACTTGAAGACCCAGAAAAGTATCCCCACATCCTCTGCAGGTGTTGAAAAATCATTCAAATTCAAATAAAATTTGTTCTGTTTTTGCAGGTTTCACTATGCAGCTCGTATCTGGGATGGGGTGAAAAAATCCTCAGCCCTGTCAGAATACAGCCGCCTGCTCTGCTAACAGCTTGGTTGAACTGCTGTTGCATACAACGGCTGTGCAACCTCTTATGTCCAGTTATCAGGTCACGTAAAGAGAAATGTGGCCCTGAAAGTGGAGACCGTTGTTCATACCCTACAGGAAGGACGAGTGAGACTGGAAGCTGGGTCAGTGTTGAAGAGTCGGAGATAACACAGGTTGATACCGACGTCTGTAGACTTTGGAGAGCAACGAAACCTGCGAACTCTTCCTGAAGAGAAAGTGAGAAAGTTGCCTTTCCCTGCCTTCGGGGAATGTAGTGTTCAACAGACACAGCTACACACTGTTCAGCAGTGGTTATAAACAATGAAAACGAGTCTGCACATGTCTGGTGCACACGTTCTTTGAGATGAAGACATAGTCTTCTGTAAGTTCTTTTGTATTTTCTTTATAACATCATTGAAAGGAGTAATTGTTAAATTACTCATAAATAAAAAGGAGACTCCAGTGAAAAGATTGCTTTTCATTGCTCATGTTTGTTGCAGTCTTCTCTTACCGGACAAAGGAGGGTCCGTTTTTGTTGCCATTAAACCTTTTTACAACACAGGATGTAGCAATACGACACAAAAACGTTTTAATATTTACGCAACATAATAAGCATTACGCTTCAGCCGCATTTTTCCTGTAAGTACTCTTATTTTGCGTTTAAACATGCTTGAGCTGAGTTTCTATTTCATGACAGCACAGACTCAGAAATGAAAGTTAGAGGTTGGCAGTGGAAAAACACTTGAGCAAACCGTGAAACCACAACAGCCAATCGCTGGAGAGCTACGCTGAGTGCAGAGTACTAACTATCTTTATGTTGGTTAATACTAAAGTTAGAGTACTAACCAACTAAGTTAGAGTATTAACTAACATAAAGTTAGTTAATACTCTAACTTTGTTAGTTTATACTCTAACTGGTGGCAGAAAGCAAACTTGTCTCAGATGACCTGATGGACCTGGACGGTTCATAACGTAGCAGCAGATCAGAAATGTGTTTTGGCCTTAAACCATTCAGTGCTTCATTAACCAACAGCAGCCAGTGTAAAAGATCTGAGAGCTGGTGTGATAAGATCCACTTTCTTGGTCTTAGTGAGGACTTGAGCAACAGTGCTCTGAATTAGTTGTCTGTTTGATTTGAGAGACCTGTAAGTATACTATTACAGTAGTTGAGTTCTTCAGTCCTCTGTATCCTCTTAAGGTGATAGTAGGCTGTTAAAAGACAGGTTCGTGACTGCACCAAAATATCGGGCTTGGTTTGTGGTTTTTAACTTTAGCAAGTGAAGCCCACTGAAGAGTGCTGACTTTGAATAAGTCTTCCTGTTTCCAAAAACAGTTATGTCTGTGTTCTCTTTGTTCACTTGAAGTTCTTCATAATCTGAAGCACAATTGTTTATTTGTGTTTTGTTGTGCTTTCGAACGTTCGCAGCCAAATACTCACCATGCCCCGCTGTCAGCTGTCACACACCATCCTCACTGAGAAGAATTGGTAAACATCACATTCTACTTTGCACACTTTCCATTTATGATGATATTAACTTTATTCAGGTGTCACTAATCGATAGCATAGCACTTTACAGAACAACTTAGTACAACCAGACACGACAATAAAAATGTCATAGCAGCATAGGCATCATTTCCTCTGGGGGTGGAGGGACATGTCAACCAAAACTTTTCAAATTCCTTTTTCTCTACCCCTCACATGTCTTGAAGTGGATTTTCTCACTAAAACCTCTTTAAGAATTGTTCACTTGTTGTTCAGACCCCATAGTTCAGTGGAGAGAAGATCTGAGTTTTGACATTTCGATCAGCAGCACGTGCTTTGCAGACTTTTTTGTTGTTGTTGTTTTCATCTCAGTGGCTACATATAGTTTTATTTTATGTATTTATTGGGTGTTGGTGGTGGTTTGGTACATGCTTAGCCTGACCCAGAAAAGCATCCCCACGTCCTCTGCAGGTGTTGAAAAATCATTCAAATAAAATGTGTTCTGTTTTTGCAGGTTTCACTATGCAGCTCGTATCTGGGATGGGGTGAAAAAGTCCTCAGCCCTGTCAGAATACAGCCGCCTGCTCTGCTAACAGCTTGGTTGAACTGCTGTTGCATGCAATGGCTCGAGAGAGATTGGTAGCATTATTATATATAATACCAAGTTCGGAATGAGTTGCATAATTAGGTGAATTTTCCTTCTGTATTCACGATTTAGTTAAACTGACTGTACGCTATATAAGGATATAACTGGTATACTGATTGGAAACACACATCATAAAGTTTGTTTGTATGCAGATGATATTCTTATGACCCTTAGCAATCCCAAAGTAAGTCTGTCTAAATCGTTGCCTCTGCTTGGGAAATTTGGCTCATATTATGGTTATAAATTACACTTACATAAAACCCAGACCTTAACTTTTAATTTGGAATCATATGAAAACATTTATAGTATATATAAATTTAAACTGACAAGTAACATAATCAAATATCTTGGAGTACAAATAACAAAAGATTTAACTACCATTTATGAGTACAACTATACCCCCATAACAGCTGGTATTAAAACAGACCTAAATCGCTGGTCGTTATTACCGACAAATAGGTACAACCGGATAGACATAATTAAGATGAACATACTTCCCAGGCTCTTATTCCTCTTTCAGTCACTGCTACTGCTTTGCGGGTGAGGCGAGTGTGGTAATGTCCTGGAGGGAGGGAAGAGAGACGCCCACGGTCCTCTCAGCTGCTCTCAGAGGTTGGAGCTTTGTGATGGCGTGGGTCAGTGGAGTGAAGAGGAGGGGGCTCTGCACGCATCTTTGGGTTGCCCCCGTGTGGTAATATGTCTGCCGACTACTATCACATTTTCTGGGAGTGCCCTAATATTTCTTTCTACTAGATGGTGGTAGATGTGGTAACAGCAATCAAATCGATCATCAACTTGCAGGTTGATTTCAGTTTCACTGTTATATATTTAGGAAACATACTAATTGAGCTTAATAAACAAGATAGATATTTATTACAAATATTATTAGCAAGTAGTAAAAAGGCAATAACCAGGAAGTGGCTGAGTTGTGAGTGTCTGACAGTTTTAAACTGGATAGGAATAGTTGAAGAAATTTACATTATGGAACGATTAACATGTTCCCTTAGACACTTAGATACTGAGAAGGGTAACAGATATTGGGAGAAGTGTAGACATTACTTAGATCTGATGTGATTTTGTGACTGAATATTTGTTTTCTGTGGAGAACTTTGCATTTTTCTGTGCTGGGACACTGACTCTTTGCTTCGAGTGCAATACTCTGCATTTTATTTTATTTTATTATTTACGCCTGGACTTTTAAAGTGAACCTTGGGACTCTATTGAGGGTTGGGGAAATTTCATTTTATTAAGGAACTAGTGAATCGGGGGTACCTCAAAGGACAGTCATGGACAAATAGAACCCCCAAATCCAAACTGATAGCCCATTATCTACTTATACTTATTTTATTTCTAGACTGATGACCCTAACATTTCACTCTGCTGTAGATGACCCTGTCTGTTTTACTTGTTTTATGTATGTATTTTGTTTTGTTTTGTAAGTTTTTGTCTTGTTTTATGTAAAAATAACTATAAAAAACAAAGTATTATAATACTAACATAATTGAAAGGAGTAATTGTCAAATTACTCATAAATAAAAAGGAGACTCCAGTGAAAAGATTGCTTTTCATTTTCATTGTGGCAGTCTTCTTTTACCGGACAAGGGAGGTGTCAGTTTTTGTTGCCATTAAATCCTATTAATGATACATCAACATTTTAATATTTACGCAACATAATAAGCATTATGCCTCAGTCACATTTTTCCTGTAAGTACTCTTACTCTGTGTTTAGACATGCTTGAGCTGAGTTTCTATTTGATGAGAGCACAGACCCAGAAATGAAAGTTAGATGTTAGCAGTGGAAAAACACTTGCAAACCGTGAGACCACAACAGCCAATCGCTGGAGAGCTATGCTGAGTGCAGAGTATTAACTAACTTTATGTTAGTTTTTTTATCAGGGTAGAGTAGATAGACAGGTTTTCATAAAACACATTCATAGTTATACTGCTGCAGTTCAAGAACCAATACAGTCTCTCAACCTCAGTCAAAGCTGGAATTTAGAACAGTTTTTTGAACAAGCCACCATTCACTACAATAATCACGCTGGTAAAAATGACCATTAGTTAGTTTAAAAGAACCTTTTTTTTTCATTTTGAAATAAAGGCCATGCATATCATTTCATTATGCAAGTCCTATTGGCTCAACATGTTGTTTTCAGTGTGTGACTACAGAGCATGTAAAAAAGTGAGTCTGTCTTTCCATAAATACTTATGTACACATACATACTGTAATGAATGTATCATGTATCGTCAGCTGGTTAGCTACGTCATGACGTCTTAAAGCTACAGCAGGCGCAGTTATCAACACTGGTGGTCCTGAACACCATACATTACACATACATACATGTTTCTGTATGTAAATGTAAGTAGGCATATTTTGAACTGTCTGTCACTGTGTTGTAGCTCTGTCTAACTATATGGCACTCTATCATCGGTAGTGCACTGTTCAGAGCTGTTCAGGGTCACATGTTGTCATTGTCAAAGATGCAGTGAAGGAGTGGTTTGAGGATGAGGACCACTCCTTCTCAGGAGGGAAACTTGTAACCATAACTGATCAAAATAGTAGTCAGTCGTATCCAAGACTCACAAAATGCATCTCCTCCTGATCTTTGGGATTGTGCTTCTCCCCAAAGGCAAGTTTTTGTTTATTTGTTCTTTAACTGTTAGATCTCTAGGAAGGACTGTTATTTTCAGAATATATTCAAATTTGCCTGTACAAATGCTGCTAAAGACTTGGGTCATTAAAGGTTACATGCAAAATAGCCACAGCTTACAGGTTATTTTGCTGTTGGTCACCTTCAAATATTCCTCTGCAGGTGAGGAGCAATTCATCTTAAATCGATGAACAAGCTTCTTTTCTTTAAAAAATTGCCAAAATTGCTTCTGGCATTTGCTTTTGGTAGAAGTGCTTGTAATTTTGACTCTAAACTTGAAACTGAATTTTAAACTGATCTGAATTTTGTGTTTCAGTATACACTCTGAGCTGTTATGAGTGTTCACCGGGAATCTCCCAACAGTGCACAGACACGCAAAAGGAGTGCCCATCACAGAGTTATCAATGTGGCGCCCTAAAAGTCGTTTCATATGCAGGTGTGGCATTTTGTGGTGAATTGTTCTTTTAGTAAAACTGCTTTGCACTTGCCCACTTCATGAAGGTTGCTGTGTTGTTTCAGGGGGTTCAGAAATCAGCAAAATCGACGCAAAATCTTGTGTTTTGCCTGAACAGTGTGTTGAGGGTTCAGTCAACTTTGGACTCGCCAGAACAGTGATTACCAGCAAGTGCTGCACCTCCTCGCTCTGCAACAATCAACCTGCCCCTGGTAACATACTTACATAATCTATTGGTGTTTAGATGCTTTGTTAGACTAAGAGCTGCTTTTGTTGGCATTTTGTTGCAGATGTAAGAACTATGAAAAATGTAGAAACTACTTTCAACCGTTTTTGAGGAAGTTGTCATGTTTCAGTTGTCAAACAAGAAGTTAGAATCACAGTAAAAAAAAAACTAATAAACAAAACACCAAGCTGTACAAGATATTTTTTTAACATACTGTGTATATCATTAAGTTCTGTGAATGCAGGTCTTTCAGACTGATGACGCCAGTATAAGTATTAGACTCTGACACAATATTTTTTAATATCAGGCATTATGTATGAGATTAGATGAATAGATATTAGATATTATATTATATTATATTATATTAGAGATTACATGTTAGTCTCAAATTCCAAGACGAGTCAGTATGAGGAAAATTACTTTTCCCTGCGTCAACATCTGCCGTAGAGGACCCCAGGGCACAATAACCCAGCTGTCACAGTGGAGCTGCACATACCGGTAGCAATTTGTCTCAACTTTTCATTACCAAATACTGTAAAACAAAGCAAGTTTTGCAGTATTTAAGAATAAATAAATTATAACCAGACAATAAAAGAACACATAGCATGAATGTTATTTTACCTTGTAGCAGGGAAATGTCAACAATTTTTCATAAGCTGCTGCACAAAAAAAAAGCGTTGAAAAGGGCACTGAAGAAGAAAAGTGCATTGCATCCCCCTCTGCCTCTCCACACAGTAAGACCAATGCACGTTGTATGCTACAGGCCCCAGCAAATCAAATCCCAATGGCAGAAAGTGTTTCCGCTGTGATGGGCAAAAGTGCACTGCTACTCTGAACTGTGAGGGAAATGAGGACTACTGCATCTCAACAACAGGTAACAGACCCACAGGATCTAACTCTGTCTAACATATGTGCTCTGCTCACAGGATTTAAAAAAAAATGATTCTAGTAGATGTATGAAGGACTTGAAGCTCACACACTAACACTATTTTCATTCTCTCAGTGACTGTGCAAGGTCAAAAGACGACCATGAAGGGCTGTGCTTCCAAGCTGATGTGCTCAAAGGACCAAACTACACAGATAACATCCATTGGATCCATCGGAGCAGAAGTTAACTGCTGTCAGGGCGACTACTGCAACAGCGCCAGCAGCACAACTGCGGGCCTCCTGCTCCTGCTGGCACCGCTGATCTCTTTGGTCGTGTTCTTTTAACTGATGAATGCAACAGCATCACTTCTCAGTTTTTCTTCTTATCTTTGCATCTTGGCTTCATTGCTCTCACACCCCTTTCCTTATCCTTTCATTTAGTAAAGTAATGACTATGAGTTATTATTCTGAGTGCTATTCTTAACCTGAAAACCATGTTAACCAATTTTAATTAGACATATATAAAAATCATTTTACGCTTTTAATAAAAAATCTAAATAAATACATTTTTGCTAGAGTGTGTTTTTTTTCTTTGAGTTTGCTGTCAAACCGCGTATTAACAAACGGCCCAGGGTGTCAATACGGGTGATCCATTATTTGTGTAATTACCAAGTTTCAGCAACCAACCAGTGAAGGCGACTTTTGCTGCTTTCCTTCAAGATTAATTTGTCATTTAATGTTTTACTGGGGCCGTCTCACGATAATCATAACAACTGAAAATGTACTTTCTGATTCATGTGGTGTTTGAGACCTGTCCCTTAATAAACATAAAACAGGAATCAGAAGGATTGTTGCAACAAAAACCAATGACTCAGGACTTCCACAATTTTGACCCAGAACAGTCTCACTAATGTACA
>JBBMJY010000025.1:13394181-13406250 GCA_037833715.1 Toxotes lorentzi | reverse complement strand
TTGTCCAGATGATGTGGGTCAAGACAATGGTGAAAGAAAGAAAAAATAAATAAATAAATACTGCTATACCTGGTATTTCCTGTATTCTGTTATAACACAAGTTTTATTTTTCTGTATCCTGCAGTTCACATACTAGACTTTGTGATCAATGCACTTGTGTTTGTAGTTATGCTCTTGAACTTGACTTTTTGTCTGATCAACAATAATATATCATGTGTTGTGATAAATCATCAATAAACTCCTGTAATAATTTGCTCGCAAGTATGTTTGAGAACTTTCTTTTTCTTATATAGTATCTCTTGTCCCAAAAATTCAGTATCTGTTGTCCCAAAAAAAAAAGCACTTACAGCACAGGTTACACTACTAAAGTGTGCCTTCCTCTTTTCTTTGTCGTAGTGTCAGATAAGAACATAGCTGCTAAAGTTCTGCTTAAGTTTTGAAAGGGCCGTTTCCTGCTGCTGTGCAGCTCGTGCCACCCTTTTTGTGCACTGCTGCAAAAGCAAAAGCCTCGGTGGGCTTTATCCCGTCACAGCAACACAGTACAGTTACATTTTCATAAAAGAGGTGTAGTATCATAACGTAAAAATACAGAGGCCATATTAACTATTTTATTCTAAGAAATTCTGTTTTACAAACATATCTGCTTGTGTGGCAGCACCTCTTCATGTAGAGAAAGAGTTTTATTATAAATTGACAGGAAGGAAAAGAGGAAGGAGGTAACCGTCTTGACAAAAAATACTGAAGTGATGACATGTCACATTTCAAACGCAAAAACACCATCTCACTATTTGTTTTACCTGTAGGGTAAAATGAGGGGAAGATGCACACCCCACATGTAACCACATGTCACGGCTGATGAACGGAGGGGGGGGGAGGCAGGAACCCAGGGATTTGTGACAGCCAAAGTAAGGTCAGTTATGTCTTTGTGTTGCTTACATACAGGAGGGCTGTCATCTATTTAGAAATGAAATGATGCACAACAGCCGATTTTGAAATAACTCAAAAATATATCTGCATGTTTTGACAACACCTAAGCATTTCTTTTTTTGTTGAGTGAAAGGGAGAGACCCCTGCGTCATCTGGAACAAAATGCCTCAAAGAAATCTTCCCCCACATCTGTATTTTTTATGTGGTCTAATTTATGTGGTCTAATTTATGTAGCTATGTAAAAACTAAATATATTAACTGACACAAACAGCATAAAAGGTTAGGGAAGAATTAACCACAATTATTATTCATAGACTCTTTTTTTTTCTATTTCAAATATTGTCTGACAATTTGTTTTGTTGTACCTTATTGAAGTGCCCTCATATTTAGAATAATTGGCCTTTTAAAACTATTTTTACTTCATTATACATCATAAACAACTAAAAAAAACTTTTGTTGTTTTTGTAAATCATACAACCTGGAAAAACCTAGTGGGGTAAGATGCTCATTCTATATTTATCACACATTACCATGTCTCTAAAACCCTGTTGGTTTCTGTGAAATCATACTGAGACAACAACCAAACTCCTGTCACAATCGTACATGTCAAACACAGTAAACACACAAATAAAGTTGCATTTAAGTAGCATTTAATGTCAGTCAGACACAGTGAAATGTGTCTGACTGACATTAATGTGAAATGTGAAATGTGAAATGGATTGAAACTCTTCCAAACAATAACACACCAGATAAGAGGTGGCAAATAACATATTATTAAAGTGTTGCTGATCAAAGAGGACAGGCAGTACTTTCTGCTCAATAGAAAATGTTGCATATTTGTTAACTGACAGATTGTGTTCCTAATATCACAGTGTTAATGTTTACAGTAGTGTTTGTACGCTGTAGATCGACTTCTGGTCCAACAGTATCTCTGTTATCACACCAGATAGCAGTGGAC
This sequence comes from Toxotes lorentzi, assembly GCA_037833715.1. NCBI lineage: Eukaryota > Metazoa > Chordata > Actinopteri > Toxotidae > Toxotes > Toxotes lorentzi. The sequence continues at coordinate 13,404,365 of JBBMJY010000025.1, read as the reverse complement.
AGGATCAGCTGTCAACATCTGCATGAACAGCGAGCGAATGCAACTACTGTAAGACGTACAATATGTGACATGAATTCATTTAACACGCAGAATGAAAAGAGAAATTAAGGTCATGAGCTGGGCTCACATCATACTCTCGTGGAGCTCATTGCCTGCTGGCCTCCTCTGTATTGCATTTTCTGTATTGTATTTTCTGGTACATTTGCTGTCCATTGGCCACGAGCGGACTGGACACCATGGGTCACTAGGAACAAGAAAGAAGGTTGATTTATCATTGAGTATAAGATGACGTATTTAATTCAGCAGCGTTTTAATATGAGGCTCACATTGTAACAACAGAAAGGACAGCAGCAACTTCAGCGACATCACTGATGTGAAACAGCATAAAGTCAGTGAAGACATTTTCATTTCTGTTGTATTTCTGCACATTTCACTCACCTCTCCTCTCAACAGCTCAATATGCCGGTACTTGCAGTGCTTGTGAGATTTATTCAGTGTCTTTGGGTGTTATATTTATAGTCTGGCTTCACGCTTTAAAATCGCAAGTGTTGCCAAATGCATTGAGCTCATAGAGGGATTATTTGGTGTTTACACAGCTACAGCAGAAGCCTTGCAAACAGAAGCTGTTGCAATACTGTAAGTGATGACTTTCTCCTATTTGTTCACCGTGTAACATGTTTCTGCTTTGATCATTTTGTCACAAACACATGAACAGAAAAAGAAAGGCCAAAGAACACAGCGGTCCAGTCATGCACAGAAGGTACAGTTTGCCTCACTAATGATAAAAAACAGGGCCTTTAAAGGCCATCCACCATTGAGGGCCTTCTGTGATCAAACTTGTGGGCAGACTGTAGATGAGCTGAAAGACATGGTAATTAATTCTTTGTAAATAAATAAATAAATAAATACCACATGGACATTTCAGATATTTTAAGTTTGTTGTTGCTGTTTTGGTTGTTGAGGGAAATACCGCAGTTAACCACATTTCCTTTTGAGGAAACCAACATAGGGGAAGTATTCATTCCTAAATTTTACCATGTCACGGCCAGTGAAATTAGATCAAAAAACCTCACAAAGAAAAAAAGGTCCTTTCAGTATGACAACATACACTGTCACATTTAGTGGGGCAAGTAAAATGCGTACAACCGCTAGATCGTTTAACAAAGCTGTCAACAGGACATTCAGTCATATTAACACAAAGTCATGTCATCATCCGCCACTTATCTGGGTCGGGGCCCAGGTTGCGGGTACAACTGCCCTCCAGTCCACAATGAACCGAAGTCCTACGGCACCTACCACAGGTGGTGGGTCCATATTAACACAAAGTGACACTGTCCAATACTTTATGTATTTTCTTCAAGTATTCTGAACAGTCACAGCATGTGTCACATTTTAGTAGAGGAAGTAAAGAAAAGTTCGAGGACTGCAGCTACTGCTCAGCAAAATGAAAGCAACAGTGGCCACATGAACAGGGTTCACACTTACACTTTATTTACCACAGGCAGGCAGGCTTTATTTACAGAGTAGGCAACAATCGTTTAGTTCAGTTTCATACACCAGTTGCACTGCAGTGGAAGAGTACTGAACTCCTTAGATCACAGGACAGGCAACAACACAAGACAACCACCTTTAACCCTTCATTTTTGATAATGTCCTTAAGTGAAACATCATAGTACAAGTAATAATTTAATCTCTGGATAAACGACTGAATTAAAAGAGAAAACAGAAGTGTCAGTCCCAGCACAGACGACACAGGAAGTTAACTGGCAATCATCTTGAGAAAGACTAGAAAAGACACACCTTATTAATTTGCAGAACACAAATCGTCAAGTGAAGTTATATAGCCTTTCAGTACAAACCCACCCTTTGCAGCATTTAGAAGATTTTATGAATTAATCCCACAGAAAAAAAAACAGTCATGAGATGTAACAAACAGCTTGCAAAATTGAAATGATAGCAATAATAACAACTTTATATGTTGTAATATGAAATAATATAAATAAATAGCTTGCAACAGCCCCTGGACAAATGTGGCATGATGAAAACAGATGTCCGTGATAAAGATAATCATGTGGTCATCCGTCCTACTCACCATGCCACATGTTGTCACATGGACATGGATATGTCCACAAAACAATACAAAATTCAAATATTGCATTTAAGACAAAGTTTAAGTCCAAATGCATTTGTGAGATGCAGCTTTTGTACTATTTTGAACAATCCACATTTGCATATACATTGTCCATGTGATCCACACTGTGATCCATCTGATCTGTAATGGCCTGCAAAAACAGAGGTATTACAGTAAGGTTAGTTTTAAAAGAGTACCCTGACTTGTCTGGGGTTTTTTTGTCTTAGCTACCATTTCCTTTGCATACTAAAACCAAAATGAGATGGGGTATTGTACCTCAGTGTTGATGTAGATGGGTTCGTCAAAGACCTTCAGCTCAGGAAGTTTCTTATTTTCATGATTTTTGCCACACGCACTTGCTTGGATTCTAATTTGAGAAGCAGGGGATCAGAAATGTGTCATTAACAATGTGTCAGTTCACATGTAGGCTACGAATCTGCAGTCAAAAGTATCCACAAGTACAGTCTTGATGTGTCTAGTACTAAGCTTTGGTACTTGTATTGCTCACGTGCATATACACAGTGAGAAAAAAAAACATTTCACTTCTAATGTGATTAAAAATTGGATCATAAAACAAACCTTTGGGTTTGGTTTGATGATGCGCTGCTAAAGTTTGCATAATATCCACATTCCTCGCTCCTGAAAGACTGTTTCCTGTAAAAAAAAAAAGATTTTTAAATTTTCTAAATTTGAAAAAAAAGAGAGCCTGCCTATTTTACATTTCTATAGTATATGTTACTATTTTATGACGTATGAAAATACCCTGCTCTAAACAATAATAACAATAATAGATGGATATGTAAAGAGCCTTCTAGTGCCACATATTGCATGTACATCATTCTGAACAGTAACAAGTGAAGTAACAATCTAACATTTAAGAGTAAAGAGGGACTTTAAAATGCCTGCACATGGTTTAAGTAAGGATAACACCAGGATCAGTCGTGACACATAAATCCTCACGCTCAATTTACACATGTTCTGAACGGAAAGTTACCTTTTGCGCTTAATGCAACAGGAAATTCCAATGATAAGAAAAATGATCAGAAGTGCAGAAAGTGGAACACAGATGGCCACATATATTTGAGTGCCATTGGCCATCTCCTTGGTTATGTTCACTGTGGGGAAAATTACAACTTCTGTGAACAGTGATCTTTTCAATAAAGGAAATCAAATATCAGACTGTGATTTAACCAAAAACAAACTGTAAATGTAAAAACTTACCGGTTGCGTGTGTAGGGTTGAGAAGTGGCCCACTTGTGATATCCACAATATCTAAATAATTTATAACAGTTTTCATTAAGATTAGATTTTACCCTGTGGTGCTATTTTGTCAGAACTGTTTGAACTGAAATATTACTCAGCCTGTTAGCAAACTGAGGAATACATAAGCCAATTTGACAAGTGTAAATGAGATGATAAGAACTTAAAGGTTATACCTTGTGTACCTGGTCCTATGGATGAAACATGAGGTGTTGAATTAATTTTCCCTTTACTCAAGCAGATGAATATAATTTTGATCATATTTAAAATGTTTTACTGAAATTCTTACCAGACACAACAATGGAGACAGGCTGTTCATAGAAACTGTAGTTCTCTCCCTTTGCAATAACTCTCACATAGATTTTTGTATCGTTATACATGATGTTTATGATCCTGAGGGAGCAGTTTCCCTGAGCTTTATTTCCGATGAGCATGGTCTTTCCTCTGTACTGTTCAACCACATATGTGTCATTCTTGTGAAAAACATATTGATTTTTGTCATTGTCGTAAGTATTGAAGCTACTTTGATACGGCCTTTTCCAGTAAACTTCAACCTTATCAGTGTAGTACTTTTCTGGATAGGAAAAGTTGCATAATATTGTCACGTTTGAGCCCAGTGTTGTTTTAATGTGTTCAGTGACACTGATCTTCCACTCTTGACCTGTGTTCAAAACCAAAACAAACCATTTTTAATATTTTCTGTGACAAAATTCAAAACAAAAACTTAAACACAATATGTCACCCACCTTTTGAACGAGAGGCCAGGATCAGTGTGAGACAAAGAGGAATCAGACCCAGGAGCTTCATCTGATCCAGGAAAGACATTCTGAGGTTAACTGACACAATCCTGAAATCTTGGAGATAACTCAGTTTTACAGCGTGGTAGCCACATACTACCAAGTTCTAAAGTCAAACTGGCTGTATTTTACCATTTAAAAAGCTTAAAATAAGTACTCACTGTGAGAGGATCCCACAAGAGGCTCTAATGCTTTGCGATACTTGGTACAAAATGTAGCACTGTAGCACTGATGTGAAATTTTTGGGTGTATTTCCTGTTGCTTGGAGGTCAAGAATTGCAAAAAAAAAAAAAAAAAAAAGGAAGTTTTGACAGAGTTTCAGTATAGTTCTATGCCCCGGTGGCTCAGAGAAAATTAGACAACTATCCTTTTTTACACCTTCCTAACAACAGTTCAGAAGTGTGAAGGTATGAATATGAATGAAGATGCAGAAAGGAATGCGCACACCCGAACTGTACCTGTGCTAGTGTGGCTAACAGAGTACACAACAAAAGACACAGACTATTATATTCTCAGATTCATGAGAGTGGAGTCTAAGCATAACTCAACAGATCCAAATGTTCACTGTTCATAGGCACAAACACAAGAGACTTCATATCATAAAGTTATTCTATAGGTTTGTATTAAATTAACTGCCTTGTTGAAGCAGATGTTTTATTGTTCAGCTCATTCTTCAGTCAGTATGACATGTAATGTGATGGCCTTTCAGCCGAACAAGTATTTCTGCTTTAATGGAAAGTGGTGATGGCAACTCTTATGTATCCAACTAAACTCCAGCCCCTGAGCCTTTCAGTAAATGCTGTTAGGTACTTAACTACATGCTGTTAGGTTCTTCCTCCAGTGTGAGGGAGGAAGTGACCATGCAAAATAAACGTGTTGTGACCTGAGAATGACACATAGTGGTTCAGCGAAAGTGCTGCAAGCTCTGCGTTTGTTTCAGTGCAACCATTGTTGGTGGTATAACTTATGGGATAGGAAGCTGTGGGAATTGTGGGTTGATCCAAGTGCCATCAAATTTGTATCTAAGCAAAAAGAAGGGTTCTGTGGACGGAAGATGATTAAAAGGCAGTTTACTGCAGATTATAATCGTAGATGGAAGTGATGGTTGCGCTGGATTGCGAAAGACAGTTCGCAATGGCAAGAGGAGGGGAATGAAGCGAGGCAGGCGGCTGAGCAGAGCAGGACGAGGTGGAGAGCAAGGTGGCTGCCAGGGAAACCTGAGGCACAGGTAGACAGAGTTAGCTGGATGCGACGCGCACAAGGCAAAAGCACCGGCAGGAACAAAGGGGGCTTGTTTAGTTGATGAGTCAATCAGGTGCAGGTGAAGGGGAAAGAACCAGGAGGCCACGCCCAGCGCGCGCGCACACACAGAGAGAGAGACACGGGAAAACTGTGTGCGTGTGTGTGTGTGCGCGCGCGCACACATGTATGTGCGAAATACATGTAAGGGAAGACTTTATGTGAGCACCATAAGTCTAATATTTACACGATTCTCTTATTAATTCTCTTAAATTAAGCTTAATTTAAAAACATTTACAGCACAACCCAACATTTGTGTCTCTCACTCTCTTCTATACTCTCTAATTAAATATCCAAATTTGAAGTGGCTGAAAACGGCGCGTGTGGCTCAGTCTGAACAGTCGGGACTATGGTAGACGAGCTGCCCTGAGAGAGTGGTGCTAGGTGCCGTTAAACCACTGGGTGGAGTGAGATGCCTGTGCGCAAATCCGGAGTGAACTTTGGCACTCGAGTCCGGACTCCACCTGGAATGTGGGCGAAACTCGGATCTCAAGGTGCAGTCATATGACTCCCAGATGGCTGAATGAGGATCAACACAGCTGCAAATGGTCTTCTGAAACTAGTCCTGCTCTGTGATCTTGACGGATTGGAACCTATTAGGAAGAAATCAGTCCCAGTGTGGTTTCAGTTCCTGCTCAGACGCGCTGGGAGATGAGCTGAGCTTCGGGAAGAGACGTGTTGTTCAGGGAGCAGTGGACAACAGGAGGATGAAAGTTTGTTGTATGCTGAGGCTCTGTGGATTCAGCTCTTCTATACCTGTGCGTGGCGTGAACGCTGCAGACACACATGGACGACCCGAATCACGGTAGTCCACTGCAGGCAGCGGGAGAAGAGACGAGCTCATCGGACAGTCACCGACCACACGTCCGCTCTCAGAGGAGGGTAGCAGCGGTCAGCTCTCCTGCTCTGTCCGCCGCACGACTCACCTTACCGGGGATTATGGACGCTGAGGGCAGGGTCGACGAGTCAAGACTGAGGATGCACATATTCAAAAACGGTAGATCTCTCTATCTATCTAAAAAAGAAAATGAATTCAAATGTATCCTGAATGTAGTATTTGGACACACACAGAGGATACATCAATATGAATCATCTTCCACAGTGAAAATGCAGATGTAACACAGGGCATGCTTTGCACCTGCACCTAAAGTGATTCCTGGAGTATTTTTCCTAAATATATATGTTACTCGTATAGCTTGACTTTATTTAAATGCAAGAACTATTTTACATGAGGCATTTGTCAGTGGCTCAGTTGAAACTAATGATTCTGATCTCACAACAGACCAAGCAGAACTCTTAAATAATCCCATAATGCCCATTTAGAAATAAGAAGTCTTTACTAATCCAGTGAAATTCGTGTTTGAAAGATTACTTGCACATTTGTGTATTAATAAAGTGTGCAGCACAGCCTATTCAAACACAGGATCTATAACAATATATATGGTTTTTCACTCTGAACACTGCCTCACATTATTCTGTACAAAACATTGCATTACAGATAGTGATTCCTATTTGTTTGAAAATATGTAACTTAGTCTGCATTTATCAAATTTGTCACCATGAATAAAGAACTAACTTTATTCAATTTTGTTAGTGGACATGTGGTTTTAGTTTCTAGAAAAATATATCAGCGCCCACTTTAGCACTAGTTGAAATGCTTCAACTAGGCCTTTTCTGATCACGTGTCCAGATGCATCAGTGAATTGTGACCATTCCTACAGACCAAGAGAAAGTCAAGTGATGCTTTGCCTCAGGACATTAGCTAAGCCACAGCCAAACCATTCTCTAAAATCTAGCGTTTTATTGTGCATCAGACCCCTTCGAGCAAAGAACTCCAGCGTGACTTCTGAGATAAAACAACAGATACCGTTTATAGAGTTGGTAAGAAGGGGACTACAGTCTCATGACATTCAACTGTCAGACAAAAAAGATGTGGTGAAGTGTGTGAAAATAAGAAATGAGGATACTTCTGGATTATGCTCCAGTGCACTAAACTATTACTTAAATGGTTGTGGCAATATCCTGGCCTGTTAATTGGCTTTTTTAAAATTCTTGTTGGAAATTCTGAAGGTTTCAGCGGTACACAGGCAGAAGACAAGAAATATCTACACAGAGGAGCTCTCGCTGGGGTAAAACATCACACTCAATCTATCGCCTAAGAGCAGGAATGTGGAAACTCACCCTCCTTCTCTGTGACCCTCTGACCTTTATGCACATTCCATCCCTACGAACATGGAAGCCAAAGATTAAAGAACCTGCGGAGCAAAACATTACATAAGACATCTCAAATCCTCTTCTGAAAGCAGGATCAAGTTTACCAAATTTTGAAACGGTGATTGTTTCCTCAAGATTCTCTCTTTCCTCAGCTACAAAGTTAAGCCTTACATGTGATCCATGGATTAGTTTTGAGCCTATAGTGACTGGTTTGATACATGTCTAAACACTTGGCCCTAAAACATTGCAGAAACACTTAGATTGATCATTATAAACATGAATATATGTTTTCAACCCCTGCGTAGGTGGTGTGTCTCCCTCTGAGCGTGGCCTTGTGTGGCGTTTCCTGTTTGGGATGTACCCGTGCACCTCCACGGCTCTAGAGCGCTCTCTGCTGCAGGAGCAGTTGGTCGTACGATACGCGGTCATGAAGAGAAAGTGGCAGCAGTTCCTACCTTCAGCTGTGCGGATGCACCTCAACGGCACTGACGGTAAAGGCTCAAACAAGCGCAAACTCTTTCACGATGAAGGAAGTCATATGTCTCCCAAGTGTGTCAAACATGAATTTTTGGTAATTTCCTTTTGTCACTGCCCTACATTCTTGTTTTATTATTATTATTATTATTTTTATTCCGTTCCAGCTGAGTTGGTGGTTGCTGTCAGGTACTTTGACCAGAGGCAGGCACAAGCCCAGCAACAGACCCAGCACCAGTCTGAGGAGGTTAGAGACAGACTGGCCTTCTTGGAGCTTCAAGCACAGGTTAGATCAGTTAAATACATGTTAGTGTAGTTCTAATCTATATACTTGAATTTTATCTTTTCTGCTTTGGTTCTGTTGTTTAGATTTCAGTAGTTCCATTAAATGTATTTCCTTTGGCTTAGTATGGGAGAAGAGGAGAGCTTAACTGTTTAAAGAGGGAGGAGTGTATGTTTAGGTAAATTACTCAACAGGATCTAATTTTGTTAAAGTGTTTGTCATTTATTTACATACGCTGTCATTTGACCTCTTTATATTTGCTGACGTTTTAAGCACTTCTGTCTGGAGTGTGTGCACATAGGTACAGCTGATAGATTTCAGACAGCGATACTTCACATGCAGCTGTAACAGAAGGCCTCTTTCAACACAGCAGATTACTGTTCATACAATATTACTCCCATTTCAAGTGCAAGGAAAAGATATGAAACATATTCATATTTTTTGGACTCTGCAAAAGCTGATCACAATCAATAATGGTCAGATATATTTGTCTCTGCGTTTCCTTCCTGTTAACAGATATTATTTGAGCGGGTCACATTTGACCAGGAGGAGCTCCAGGAAGCCGTACGAATCATTGACAAAGACGTACCAAGAACTAACAGAGACCTAAGCTATTACCAGTGAGTGCCTGTCAGCCTGTGTTATTGTCGTGACATTGTATGGAATTAGATTTTCTGACCTTTGACATGAAGTTAGCTTTAAGCAGCTGAAAGGAATCAGTCACTTTCTGCTGCCCTCACTTGTCACAGAAAGGTGCCTTACGTCTTAGGGCTTAAAATTATGTAAATCGTCAAATGAAGTACATTTCTGTTTAATGTTTTAAATGATTTAAAAGCAGCTGTTTACAGGATATCAGCATGTCCTGTCTGTTTACAGAAGGGGGTTGTTTTGAATGAATTTTGGAATGAATCATTTGTCTCCTGTCTCCTGTCTCCTGCCCTCAGGGTTCAACTAATTCTGCTCACTTATCTGTCTGCAGGGGTGAAGGTTCAGGTAACCTGTTGGTGTTGAGAGATATCCTCATCACTTATGCTGCTTTTCATCCAGGTAAACAACAACAGTGAGATCATCTCAGGTTTATGAACACTGATGAGATCAGCCAATCTGAGAGGCTGTTTGTTGTGCCATTAAAGACACTAACTGTTTGTTTGTGCACCACTCATCTTGATTGTTGATCCAGAGGTCAGTTATGCCCAGGGAATGAATGACCTGTGCAGCCGGTTCCTGGAGGTCCTCGACTCTGAGGTTGACACTTTCTGGAGTTTCTCTTGTTACATGGAGAAATTCTCCAAGGACTTCAGGGCTGATGGTCTTTGCAGAAAAATAGGTGAGATTAATAAAAAAGAAATGCACAGGGGCCACATGTGAAAGAAAAAAAAATGTGTCTGTGTGTAATTCTCAGAATCTAATTTTAATCTCAGAATTTTGACTTTAAACTAGGACGTTATTTTTTTTTTCACGTGGCCCCAGTCCTCTTCCATAATATGTATATGTTGTGAAATGAAATGTGTTCCCCATTGTAATAGCAAAAAATAAAAATAAAAAAGTTCAGGACCTCTAGTGGTAAAACAAGGATACTGAAAACTTTTCTCCAAAATGATGATTACAGTACATGCCTACATCCTTTAAAAAACAGTGTGCATGAATGCATGCATCTATCTATCTATCTATCTATCTATCTATCTATCTATCTATCTATCTATCTATCTATCTATCTATCTATCTA
>JBBMJY010000025.1:13350158-13394081 GCA_037833715.1 Toxotes lorentzi | reverse complement strand
AGCTTCTACATACTGGTGTATTAACCATTACAGAAACATAAAAAATGATTTTGGTAATTAATTTAGGGCAGCTGTGGAATAAACCTTACACTGGGTGGTGGTCTAATAAATTTGTAAAGCACTGTGTACACACACACACACACACACACACACACACACACACACACACACACACACACAGTGTGGCTACACTATGAGGATGGAACTGATAAAAAGAAGAATGGGCTAAACATGCTGTAAGCACAGCAAATGTGCACTGATAAAAACACTGATAAAAAACATTAACTGTTGATAGGAAAACATAGCATAGGAAGCATGGGAAACAACAGCACTCTCCCCTTCTCTCTCCCTTCTGAAGGGAAGGAAGTGGCTGTCCGTTGGTGCAGAGAGTTTCAGTTCATAGTAAATTTAGTCTGTGGTTACTCAAATGAATCTGGCTTTATTTATGCAGTCAGAGGAAGTTTGTTGCTAAGTAGAGTATTCAGACAAATAAACAGATGAACAAATATTATAAATGAACTGCAGTCTATTTTTTTAGGCATAAGCATATGAAAGAGTTGTGTTTGTCTTTTAGAGTTGGAAGCAGCCCTACTGAAGGAACTGGACCCACAGCTCTATGCTCACTTAGTCACAGACAGCATGGAGAGCTTCACCTTCTGCCACAGGTAGATCTTTGGTATCATTTTCTGTTTATATTCTCTGTATCTGAATATGGTTGTATGCATTCTTACTTCACATGCACATTTGATTTAGTTTTGTGCATTTGTTGCCCCTTCTTTAAGGTGGCTGCTGCTAGGTTTCCAGAGGGAGTTCGAACACAGTGACGCACTACGTTTGTTTGAGATCCTGAGCTGTGACCACCTGGAGTTTATCTCCCAACAAGTAGACCGCGCCAGGTATCAGGAAAGACTGGCACGAAAATACAGCACAGGTGAAACCCAGGGCTCAAACTGGCAGAATAAAAGAGTAGTTACCTCTAAAGTGTCTGGCATTAATGCATATGTAGTGACATGTCTTTGTCTTGTGATGTTTGCAGAGGACAATTCAGAGTCAGAGCTGCAGACCATCAATACTGACTTCACCTTTGAGCTCTTTATCTGTGCAGCCATCCTGTTAGAGAACAGAGAGTCTCTGCTGCGGTGTCGGGACGATGTACAGCTCATCCAGTTTACTAGCAGGTTTGTCTGTCATAATAAAAATCTCACCACAAAAATGGGACATGCATTCATGAATATGTGTGAAACGTGTTCTGGCTTTTTCTGCAGCCTTCAGGGAAAACTGGACCTGAATAGCACGCTGAAGAAAGCAGAGCACCATTTCTACAACTACTGCAAACGCTGTGCTTGGGACTATATGAACGGGCGCTGTAGAGCACACAAAAGCAAAGAAGAGGACTTTCTCTTTCAGCTCCGCAGTTTATTTGTTTTAAAGTGATTGCCACTACTTAAATATGTGATGTTAAGGTCTCTTATACAACTCAAATTTATAACAAGGGACATTTTGTTAGAACCCTGCTAAGAGTTTTGATGGCACGTTCTCTGTTTTAGTTTTTATTTCTGAGGGAAACACACTCATGTTCTGATGGCTGCTTACCTTAAGTTTGATCTGTTCTTGCTGTTTATTATAAATGTACAGTATTTATTGCATGGAAGTTGATCAGCATGGACTGTGAGACATTTTGGTTGCTCTCCTGAACTGCCATAAATATGAAAAGCCTAAGCTTGAGATCTTATTACCTCAGAATCAAATCAAATTTAAGAGATTTGTTCTTCCAGGTTACGCAATACTCAACTGCTAGAAGAAAACAACTACTTAAGAGGTGTGTGCGAATACTAAGATCTGGTGTGTCGCAACAGGTGGTGTCTGTAACGAACTCCAGTTATATTTAATGCCAGATGGCCTATGTGTCAAAGAGGCCTCCATAACAAGAACAGACATCCAGCTTTTGAGCTATGGCAGAGAGACCGTGTAGTAAGGGGAAGAAAAACATATCACACAACTGTTTCTTAAAAGGAGAAGGAAACACATATGCAATATAAATAACCTGAAAAAAGTATACCTCGATCAAAATACTGAAGATCCTTTTTTATGATGGCAATATTCATGTTCAGTTTTCTTGTATACCTTAGATAATACAAGAGGTCAGCATTCAATGTGGCAACTAAATTTTGTTTGAGCTTTTACTGAGAGAACCCTAATTTTCCTAACCAGGGCCTGCAGTAGATAAAGAGGAATGGAAAAAAAGCAAGACATTGTATTTAAAATTACTTTGTGAAACTACACTTATTTCCCCTCCCAAAACACTTTTTCTTACTTATATTGTATTCATATTTATTCATATATATATTCATATACGTATATTGCATTAACACCTGGCACACTGATTGTCTATATGATTCCAGAGTTACAGTTCAAGATTTTCACAATGGTTAAAAAGCATTTTGAAAAAAGCTCAGTTGGTAACAGTGTACTCTTCAGTGTCCTGAAAGTGTGGGTAATAGAGCATGTGAACAATGTTATCCATGTTCAGGGACTACTTTTTTTTAAGTAGAGCAATGCTTGCATAATAATACAAACACGTTTGGTTTAGATGTCAAATCGAAGCCCCCATCATTTGGCATTTTTAATTTTACAGGTTTTTGTTGTTGTTTTGCTCAACCAGCAGAGGATTACAGAGGCAACAACAGCAAGATTTCTTTCAAAAAAATCGAGTCAATGACGAGAAGCATGGACCTAGAACTTTCCTTGGTGGAGTCACCTGACACCCAGATGGGCTCTCCCTGCCCAGTGCTCTATATACACTGGGGAGACGAGACACTCGCCCTCTTAGTCCGCCTGCCAGGAGAGGGAAAGGAGCGCTGGAGAGGAGCTCAGACGTCGGTTGTTGTGTGCTGGGCGAAAACAAAGCACTGCTGTAACTCAGTAAACTTTCAAGTCTTGAACATCTGACAGCGCAAGGTAACTTCTATAAAAAGCACTGCATTCAGCCTGGCTTCCAAGTCTGTCTTGCTTGCTGCTTTAAAAGCTTAACCGCCACATGTGAGGGGTATTCCCATGTAAGTGAGGCTTGCATGGTTTCTGTCAAACAATGGCATGACAAGCTGAAGCAGAACCCCCACAGAAAAGCATACAGTTCAGTGACTGTCCAGCAATCAAAATGTCTCATTTGACCATTTTAATGAATCATTTCCATTTCACAATAGACACAGTGGGACAGGCAGAGAAACAACACTACGATGTCAGGATTTTTTGCTCTGTGTTACAAAACCAGATAACAAGTGATAATTCAATAACCGATCCCAGATGCAGCAGTCCTGGGACATTACTTCCACTCATTAAACAGAAGAACTTTTTCTTCTGATCATATAAAAATGTATATATTTTTTTATATGATTTCATATAAATTCATTCATATGATTTAATCTTTAACCAAGGCAGTTTTGTGATTTCGTAGAACATATATTGTGTTTGTCTCTGCTTCTAAACATATTCCTGCTTGCCACACTCTGCTGGTTTTGTCAGAGCACAGAAGTGTCAAGAAGTGTGGCAACAAGAGGCTTTTGTTGAGTTCTGCCCTAATCAAATATGTTACTGCACCTTAAAGCTGTAGATTTGTGGGGGTATTTCTGTTTATGAAGCCCTTTATTTTAAAAGGAACCAGGTAAGTTTTACCCACTAGTCGCTGAGATGTATGAATTTGTAGCCACCTTCCATTGATTGCCATGTAGATACGCTGATACTTTTTATAGCAGGCTAACTGTAAGCTATTTGGAGCCAGCTGTCGGAAAATAGACACACAGATCACTATTGCAGGTTCAGTGAATCACCTTTCACACTGTAGTGTAACGTTGCTGAGGGGAGGAAAGCAGTGTGGAGAGGGAATTAAAGGGCAGAGTAATATAGTCCAGTCATTTGGTCTCAGGTGTCAGGAGGTAGTTCAAGCCACTCCACCACAAGTTGAGCCTCACATAGCTGTGCATCTGGACTCATGTAAAGAACAAGGTCATGCACACCTTTGAAGAAACACCTACAGAACATTTATGTGGGTGTACATAGTACACAAATACAATTATAAACACAAAAAAGAATGTTGATGCTTTATTGAGAAATGATGAGTACATTCAATATTCCGAGATTGTTGCCCAAAATTAAAAAGGCAACAATTAATGACTTGTTTCTTTTGTTTATCAAAGATGTCTAAAGGACCAGCAGTAGGCATTGATCTTGGCACCACATACTCCTGTGTCGGCATCTTCCAGCATGGCAAAGTGGAGATCATAGCTAATGACCAAGGAAACAGGACCACGCCCAGCTATGTGGCCTTCACAGACACTGAGAGACTGATTGGAGATGCTGCCAAGAACCAGGTGGCCATGAACCCATCCAACACTGTATTTGGTGAGGACAAGCTCAAGACAACAGGCTCAAAACTAATGATCTACAATTATTTTTCTCATTCTTCTCACCGTGTTGACAACTAATCCCTCTAAAGAAGAAAAGTCAAGACTCGTTATTTACTGTACATATACTGTGAACCTACCATGTGACTTACAATGTTATGTTTTTTTCTTTAAATCTACTTCAGATGCTAAGCGTCTGATTGGCCGTAAGTTTGACGACCCTGTGGTGCAGTCAGACATGAAGCACTGGCCATTCAAGGTTGTGAATGACTCCTCCAAACCCAAGGTGGAGGTCGAGTACAAGGGTGAGATCAAGACCTTCTACCCTGAGGAGATTTCCTCAATGGTTCTCACCAAGATGAAGGAGATCTCTGAAGCTTATCTTGGCAAGGTAGTTAATAACAAATGTATTGTACTATTTTAGTTTCAGTTTAGTTTTAGTTTCATGCTGAATAAAGAGTGCCTGTGTCATGATGCTTGCAACTTCCAGGAACCTTTACCAAACATTTGTATCTGTCACACTTCACAGAAAATCATATTTAAAATATAATAACTCAGAATCATAGCAAGCACTTTCTTCACCCTTCCCTTCTGAGAAATAGTCTTAATAGGTCTTAATAGGTAGAATAGTGTAAGCACACAAATGCTACTTATTGACTCAAGGTCTTACTATCTTAACAGCCTCTTACCAACGCAGTTATCACAGTTCCTGCTTACTTCAACGACTCCCAGCGTCAGGCCACCAAAGATGCTGGAACCATCGCTGGACTTAATGTGCTACGCATCATCAATGAGCCCACTGCTGCAGCCATTGCTTATGGCTTGGACAAAAAGGTTACTAACAAGTTAAATGCAAACCTTAACCTATTTCATGTTTTTATTACTAATTCTTACCATTTGCTTTAGGTTGGCGGCGAACGTAATGTCCTTATCTTTGACCTTGGAGGTGGCACTTTTGATGTGTCAATCCTGACTATCGAGGATGGCATATTTGAGGTCAAGGCCACCGCCGGTGACACTCACTTGGGTGGTGAGGACTTTGACAACCGCATGGTTAACCACTTCATTGCTGAGTTCAAGCGCAAGTTCAAGAAGGAAATCAACAACAACAAGCGAGCTGTGCGTCGTCTGCGCACAGCATGTGAGCGCGCAAAGCGGACCCTCTCCAGCAGCACCCAGGCCAGCATCGAGATCGATTCTCTCTACGAAGGAACAGATTTCTACACTTCCATCACCAGGGCTCGTTTTGAAGAGCTAAATGCAGACCTGTTCCGTGGAACCCTCGAGCCTGTGGAGAAAGCCCTACGGGATGCCAAGATGGACAAGACCCAGATACATGACATTGTCCTGGTCGGTGGCTCCACACGTATCCCTAAAATTCAAAAGCTACTGCAGGACTTCTTCAATGGCCGTGATCTCAATAAGAGCATCAACCCTGATGAGGCTGTGGCTTATGGTGCAGGTGAATATCTCTATCTCATTTAGGTTCATACTTGTTTTACTTGCAATATTATTCTTTTAGTATAAAATCGGTTCAATCACAGTAAAGTGGTTTATATTGGAGTCATTATGGTATTTGTTTCACCATTTGGAAACTCTTTACAGCTGTGCAGGCTGCCATCTTGGCTGGTGATAAGTCTGAGAATGTACAGGACCTGCTCCTGCTGGATGTGACGCCCCTGTCCCTGGGAATTGAGACTGCTGGAGGAGTGATGACTGTCCTTATCAAAAGGAACACCACCATCCCCACCAAGCAAACCCAGACCTTTACCACCTATTCAGACAATCAGCCTGGTGTGCTCATTCAGGTACAGCAATCCTGAAGTAAAGCTGAAATAACAGTTCACTCCCCTTTTCCCCAGTGTATTACAGTGAATCCTGAAAGTGTTCACCAATGCATCAGAATTTGATTTGAGTAATTGTTCTCAGGTTTATGAAGGTGAGAGAGCCATGACCAAGGACAATAACATCCTGGGCAAGTTTGAGCTGACTGGTATTCCACCTGCTCCAAGAGGGGTCCCTCAGATTGAGGTGACCTTTGACATAGATGCCAATGGCATTCTCAATGTGTCTGCAGTGGACAAAAGCACCGGAAAAGAGAACAAGATCACTATCACCAATGACAAAGGTAGATGACCATATTAAGGCTAATGTAGCGCAAAAGTTTGAGAGAGAAAATAAAGAAATTTTGCGCGTGGTGTACAGAGCTTTGTATTTCATTCTCCTATAGGGCGACTGAGCAAGGAGGACATTGAGCGCATGGTGCAGGAGGCAGAGCAGTTCAGGACTGAGGATGAGGCCCAGAGAGACAAAGTTACAGCCAAGAACTCCCTCGAGTCTCTGGCCTTCAACATGAAGAGCACTGTGGAGGACGAGAAGCTACAAGACAAGATCAGTCCTGAGGACAAAAAGACCATCGTAGACAAGTGCAACGAAGTCATTGCCTGGCTGGACAGGAACCAGGTAAAAATTCACTGACTCACTCAGTTGTCTCAGAAGAGAGAACAGTCAGAGGTTCCTCTTAGGCTCATATTGCGAAAGCAGATCAATTCTGTGTAAACATTGTGCCGCAATTTCACACTTCCCTGTAATACTTGTCTTATAGTTAACAACTAAGTCTGTTTTCCTTCTGTTATCCAGATGGCAGAAAAGGATGAGTATGATCACCAGCAGAAGGAACTAGAGAAAGTGTGCAACCCCATCATCTCAAAGCTTTACCAAGGGGGCATGCCAGGAGGGATGCCTGGAGGGATGCCAGGAGGAATGCCTGGTGGTTTCCCTGGTGGAGCTGGAGGTGGCTCCTCCTCTGGCCCAACTATTGAGGAAGTCGACTGAAGACTGCTGACAGTGTCTTTGCCCAAGATCCCAACACACACTTACTGTCTTCAAGCTATTTTCTTAGTCAGAATACACATCCAATAAACATTAGATCTTATTTGTAGTTCTTGCTATAATATTTAACAAATCTAAGCAACTAAATCTGACACACACTTACAACATTCAGTTACATCAGACCGCATCAAAGTCTGTTTATTGTCTTCATCAGTCATCTTGCCACTGATTTGCATGCTGGCTCTCATTTCTAAACAATAACTCAATAAAGATCACCAGTGGGATTCTGATTTGAAAAATGTACTGTTTTTCCTGTGATTTATATTTTAAAATACTATTACATTTCTGAATAATTCACACACAGTATATTTTTAGTGCAGAAAGTACATTCAACATGCAGCTCTTCAAACTTGCAGATAGAACTGGTTCCTGTAAACAGACCACAAAGGTTTAGATCGGTATCTTTTTTCCTGTATAATAGCTAGCTGTATATGTGATTAAAAAGGTGTTGCTGTCAAAATCATCTGTTAAAATGTGCAGAGTTTATCTAGTACTTTGATCTGTTTCTGCTGATGTGAGTAGTATGAGGCAAAGATCATACTGAAGGTGCAAATATGTTCTAAATATGTATTCAAAAACATGTGGATTCTATTACAGAAAAGCTGAGTTTTGTAATAAGGGGTGGTGTTGTTGCCCCCTACCAGTGGAGTAATTACGCAATAGCTTGTTTGCTAAAAGTTGTGACCAAAGTGCACAAGAACAAGACAAACACCAGCATAAGACGAAGCAGGTGAATGTTTCAGTTATAAGTCATCTCGGGTGCTTATCACCAGATGTTCTGTTCCCTGAAGGATCACACCCATTGGGTGATCGGGTTGGGGTGGAGGGTACCTGAAGTGCTGCACACCGAACTAAGGGTTAAGCGTGCGAGGTCCACATATAAAAGTCAGTGACTCCCTAGTATCTGAGACTCAGGGAAGTGAATCACGATCGAGACAGTCATGTTCTTGCTCATCAGTTGCTTTGCCCTTGTGGTTTCTGCACTCGGTGAGTTACAGGTGGTCTACCATCAGATTACACGTTTATCTGTAGTGTAGTTGTTTGTGACGGTGCAGATCATCTGTAATCTCTGACTGCTTGCACATCAATGGGATTGTAACTACTTTGCTCAATAATATACAAAACACATTCTGACACTGCGTGGTATATATAATATGCCATATAGCACATCATTTTTTAATTATGTGATTTGGGCCCAGGGTGTGGAGTGCCTGCTATCAAGCCCCAAGTGAGTGGATACAACAAGATTGTAAATGGGGAGACTGCTGTGTCTGGATCCTGGCCCTGGCAGGTTTCGCTTCAGGTAGCCTAAGTACTACACTGCCACTATACCCACTGCCACTGTGGTTTTGCTGCATTCTGAACACCATGTGTATTTGAGATGGAAAAAAATGTCATTAGAAAAATATTGTAAACAAGCATCTTCTGCTTCCTAGGACGGTTCGGGATTCCACTTCTGTGGAGGATCCCTGATCAACCAGTACTGGGTCGTCACAGCTGCTCACTGCCGTGTGTCGTAAGTGACTTTGGTGTGCCCCCACATCCACATGAGAAACATGCAAACACTGCAATCTAACTGCGATAACTCCTCTGTCTGTGATTATTTGCTACAGTCCTAGAAACCACCGTGTTATCTTGGGAGAACATGATCGTCAGTACAACAGTGAGCCAATTCAGGTCAAGTCTATTGCCATGGTAAGCAACACAATCACACAACAAAGTATTTTTTTCCCCTTTCTTGCCATTTCCTATGTAGATGTGTCATTAAACCACAAAATGCTAAAATTACACTATATTACACTATATATTTGCTTATAACTAATGTTCACCTCTCCGTCCAGGCCATCACTCACCCCTACTACAACTCCCAGAACTTCAACAATGACATCACCCTTCTGAGACTGTCCTCCCCAGTGCAGATGACATCCCGTGTGTCCCCTGTGTGCCTGGCCAGCTCCAGTACCAGCATTCCCTCTGGAACCAAATGTGTCACCACTGGGTGGGGCAGGACAGGCCAAACCTGTGAGTGAGCAAGCGCTTCCTAAGTCTTGCGCACGGGGCAAATTGACAAAAAAAAAACTGTAAAAGATTTATTTGTGCAGCTAGGCCCACCTCTCTTTCTTTTCCATTTTCAGCAAGCCCCCGCTTCCTCCAGCAGACTGCCCTGCCTCTGCTCAGCCCTGCTCAGTGCAAGCAGTACTGGGGTTCTAACAGAATCAGTGATGCCATGATCTGTGCTGGTGCTTCTGGAGTGTCCTCCTGTCAGGTAACAACCTCTTCAAAGCCTGAAACACGTTTGTAAGAAAAATAAGTGATTCTTCAAAAGAACTGCAAGCCAGACATTGTTCATAATGAACAATGATTTTTATACTTATTTGTGAGTGACACATTATTTCTTGATGTTCCTGCTTCCTATTCAGCAATGATGAATTTGCATATCTGTTTTCCTGTTGTGAATATAATTTGATTCTAATAGCAGGCCAGCCCACATCCTGTAGAAAGCTGTACAGTACACAGCTTCCGTAAATGTGTCACTTCTAGCAATTTCAAGACCTTGATCGAAGGTTTTATTCTATTACATGACTCCATGCATGCTTTTCGATTGGAAAAACACATTCATCTCATTTTAGGGTGACTCTGGTGGCCCTCTGGTCTGTGGAAACAGTGGAGTGTGGTCCCTTGTGGGTATTGTGTCATGGGGTACCTCCAACTGCAACGTGCAAGCCCCTGCCGTGTACGCCCGTGTGTCCTACCTGCGCGGCTGGATCGACCAGACTATTGCTTCCAGCTAACTTCATTCATTCACTGTGATCAGTGTTTGACCTTGTACAGCATCAACATTAGCTTACACAAGGGGTTTACTGCTGCCACTGACTTTAAATGGTAGCAACCACACAGTGTGCTGCTATGTTTGGTGCATTTATGAGAATAAATATAAAATATAACTCTTAAGAAAACTAGTGTTGGTTTTGTGTTTTACATTCATTTCAGCCTGGCAGGCACATACAGTATGTGTGTAGTGTGAAGTGAGTGAGAGGGGTCAAACCTTTTAAGCCTTTTAAGATAAAGATCAGACCATTTAGGTCTTGTAAGGTCTGAAAAAAATCATTCTTTTCAGTAGAATGAAATATACAACATAAGAGCCCTGAAGTAACTACTACCCAATGTGGAGCTCATCTTTTCTTTTGTTGAGACTTTATCAGACTTATGGTCAATTAGCAATTTTAAGATTATACTGTCTTGTTAGATTATTATATTATATGCATTACATTTGAATGTTTGTGCACTCCATGTGCATGACTTAATACTGTGCAAAGCCAGCAGTTTCATGAAGTGAGAGGGAGGAGTAATAACAAAAAGAGAATTAGCACACGCAGTATCAGATAGAGATCTTCTTAGAAGAAAGACAGACTGTACCCCAGCTCATCACACCAGAAAAATGACAAATGGTGAGATACTTTAAACATATAATTGCATTGCTTTTAAACTGCATTAACACAAAGATGTTCTGTCCTAATTTCTTATCAAACTGATCTATGTTTAGTTTATAAGTCGTATTTAATGATCACCGTGGAAAGTGAATGATATAAGAGGTAAAGTCAACTTGCAATTTATCTGTGAAGATTCTCAGTCATCCAGGTCACTGTATTTTCAAAAGCTATACAAAGGCAACTGTACCTCAAGCAACTCCAGTAGCCTTTGTATAGCTTTTGGAAACTTGCGGTTTCGCATAAAGTATTCTGTGACCTCTTCACTAAGTCTAGAACTACAGTAGGATCTAGTGATACACTTAACATTTTTATTTGCAGTGATAAAAACTGCTAAAATCAGACTTTTATTTTATTTATTTAATTCTGTTTTAATTTATTTATTACATAATATATTTATAAAAGTAATAAAAATTCCTTGTTTTGTCAGTGCTTTACTGCAAAACGTGTTGAAGTAACAAATGGGTCTAATAACACGTTCCTTCTTTTCTTTCCTTTTCTTTTCTTTTCTTTTCTCCATTAGTTAACATCACTTCCCATTCTCACCCGCCAGTGGCAAGATTAGCCATGGGTATATTCATTGCTGTCATCTACTCTGTCATATTCCTGTTTGGGACTTTGGGAAATGGTTTGGTTATCTACGTGACAGGCTGCAGAATGAAGAGAACTGTCAACTCTGTTTGGTTTCTCAACCTGGCCCTGGCTGACTTCCTCTTTACGGCCTTCCTGCTTTTCTCGATCATCAGTGTCGCTCAGGACCACAAGTGGCAGTTTGGACTTATCATGTGCAAGCTCAATAGCTTTGTGGTCATAGTGAGCATGTTTGCCAGCATCTTTTTCCTGACGGCCATTAGTCTGGATCGTTGCCTCTGCGTCTGCGTGGCCGTGTGGGCGCACAACAAGCGCACCGTTTGCAAAACGTACTTGATAGCTGCTGTCGTCTGGGTGGCCGCTGTGGTGTGCAGCGCCCCATATGCGACTTTTCGTGCGCTTGTGACAGATGAGAATGGGACATTTCTCTGCGCTTATGCACCTGGGGCACCGATTTGGCCTCTCAGCATTTTTCGCTTTGTGATGGGCTTTGCCATCCCATTCTTGGTAATAACTGTCTGTTATGTGGCCATAGGTGTTCGTGTAAAGCGCCTGCAGAGGACAAGGAAACGCAGATCTCACCGAGTTATTCTGTCTGTCATTTTTGCATTCTTCATCTGCTGGTTGCCCTTCCATGTTGTGCAATTTATAGAATATATCCATAGAAATAATGAATATGTCAGACAGATTATTCCGACGGTAGGTCCTCTAACTGTGTGCCTGGCTTTCCTGAACAGCTGCCTCAACCCTATTCTCTATGTTTTCATGTGCGAGGAATTCCAGAAGAAGCTCAAGCAGTCCGTATGCTTTGTCCTCGAGAGTGCCCTAGCAGAGGACCACTTGTCATTGATGTCCTCTCGCTCCCTGTCCTCGCACATCTCACGGGTTTCCCGAAAGTCTGAATCTTCCGCATCTCCAGAGAGGAAAGACACACACATTTACTTAAACTTCACAGAAACTAAAGTGATCTTCACTGAGGAGGGAGAAATAGCGAGCTCCGAATAAGACCACTGTAATGAATCTACTTTTTTTTTTTCGAACAAACCAGTATTGAGAAAAGTGGATTACAAACTGGCATCTAAGATTAAGTAGTAGTACATTTGTGCATAGAAAAAAATGAGTTGTGTTTGCAATAAGAGATTATTTTGATTATTTTTTATTTGTTATCCTCAAGTGCTTATGGGGCGGTGTGTGTTTTTTTTTTGGGGGGGGGGGGGGTGCTTTCTGTTTCTGCTTTTAAGGTGTGTGTTCTTTTTAAACAATGTTCTGTAAAGAGACCTGTTTGAGTATGTGGATTTTGATAAGGTTTTTATGATCCACCTAATTTACCATTGTTTACCGACGACAGACTTTGATGACTGCGCTTCATGCATTTCCATACACTGAATTGAAAAAAAAAACTTTTTGAAAAAATTTTTTGATGAGGTGTTTGCTTCCTTCTACAAGATAAACACAACTGCAAAAAAAAAAAAAAAAAAACAAGTTTGGTGCAAATCAGTTCTGTACTTTTTTGCATAATCCTGCAGAAAATTAAACAAATTCACTAACAGACAAGGGTGAAGACAGAACCTCCTTGGCAGAGGTTACAAACACAATGGACTTTCGTCAGTCTTGTTAAATTTGAGGATGCACAACACAGTTTTTGTGGAAAAATACTACTGATGAGCGAGTTAATTTATTCAGATATATATGCAGAATGTTTCTGAATAACACATCACACTAGAAGACATTCCCACACAGGAAGTTGCAACTAAAACATCCCATAACAACAACGACAAAAAAAATCTGCAATGCATAGGACATATTGTCTATTTAAGGCTCCAGGTTCAATTACTGCTTTCCTATGTGTCTGGCTGTTTAGATGGCAGGTGTATTCAGACACTAAGTCCCATGCCATGGCTCCGTTCCAAATGCATAGAGTCCATTGTGTAGAGGAGAGCTTCATGGAGGCCAGTTAACGATCATACAGCTCCTTCATCTCCTTTAGGATCCTGATACTCTCGCTGTATCTTAATTGGTTCTTGTTAGAGCACTCCTTCCACCTGGGAAAAAAAGACCAATACGTGTCAGTTCAACTCATTCCAAACATTTGGATGTTTCAGTGGTTTTGTCAAAAGTCAAGCTTGCACACACTTAACACTTGCATAAGTTGTAGTGGCAGGTGCTGACATGCATGCAAGAACAACATGTGCTCTGTGTACAGTAGACAGGCCAGTGAAAATGTGATTTAATTCTTTTTTAACAAAAACTACAATTTAGAGTGTGTCTCAAATTGCTTTTCAGTGAAAACATACTTCTGCCTTATCTTTTTCCAGCGTTCCATGTGGTCACATATGAGAGAACTTGATACAGGAACTGAATCTGTTAACTGTGAACAGAGAAAATGTTCAGATTTTGTTAGTTATAGTTCATTAGTTAACTTTTTTTTACCCTAATGACCTAGATGTAATGACAGATACATGCAATCTAGCATCACAATGCAAGTAAAACACCATGAGTAATTCATATGCACACATTATACGGAACCTTGGTGACATCGGGTTTTTCGGTCAGTGGTATCCTGAGATTGATGGGTTCACCAGAGGCGTTGACTGGACAGGAGGTTGGAGGAGGGAGTCTGTACACATTCTGACCTTTACCATTGATCATGTCTGTGACCTGGCAGAATGGAAAATGGAGTACAGTGGAACAGCCAAGTACACAAAATTGTTCCTGGTGTTATGATGCCCAGGGACCATGGCATTAAGCCATCTTTAGGTATTAGAAATTACTAATACTTTCTAGAAAGTATTATAAATTCTCTCGTAAATATTTTATTTAAAGTTACTTTTTCAAAGACATTTTTAATTAAAATCATACTAACGAGGTGTTTTATGAGGTCAGTTCAAACAAAGTACAAAGTCAAAACAAAAAAACATTTTTACACACACCATTAGGGGCGTTTAGTTTTGCACGTACACAGTTAAGTGTGTTAGTTGTGGTAACACCTAACACTGAACTGTACGTAAAAATAGTATGAGGTAATTACATGTCATGACATGTCCTTTCAGCTCTACGGGTAGCATTTTGATAACATCATTTGCCACAATAATATTAGTGTCTCTGCTCTGCAAAACAGCAAAAGCAAAACATGTAAAAGACACCATTCTAGTCTACAGAGGATAACATCAAACTTTTGGGTTATGTTTGCATATTTTGAATAAAATTCAAATTATCCAACATAATTGTATGGCCTCACCTCTTCCTCCACCATGCTGTGAGGGGGGCTTGGGGAAGCAGCTGGCTCTCGAACAGAAGGATTGTTTCTCATCCATGCACGGCAGATAGGATACAGTGGGGTGCTGGTGTTGAACTGAGCCAGATCCACACTGCGATCAAACAACTTAATAATGTAAGCATCTAGCAAATGGAGAAAGACACAGAACGGCAAGGAAAAAACTGTAAGAAACTGTACAATGAAGTAAAAGTCAAAGGCACAGAAACAACAAATGCTATAGTGGAATTTCTTGTTCTATTCTCTTCTGTAATTTGCACTAAATTTACTTTGTTTATGCTGATTGCTCTCTGGTATGCCCTCATCCATCTCTTTTCGCTTCTTCCTCCGGTGCTGCGGAAATCGAGTTGAAGGTCTAAAAGAAAAATAAATCAAAACAAGGATGGGTATTTTATAGCATGTTCTGAAAATTCACAGAAGTTACTGGCTCTTTTATGTTTTTATAATCTAAAACTGTGTGCAGACAAATAACATATTAATGTAAAAATATAAAAAGAGTGGCCCCACAGTGAAATGTTTTTTGCCACAAATAAAGACAAAAAAATGTTTTTGAGTTACACTCAGCTCAGGCTGAAAAATACATACACTTGCCTTTTTCCAGCAGATGATGGAGACAAATCCCTGGTGAGAGCAAGAGGAAAACTCAACTTTAAAAAGAACAGACCTTCATACTTCTATGCTGAAATAATGCATATTCACAGCATCAACTACAGTATATCATTCATTAGGCAAATTCTAACAAGTACAATAGAAACCCAAATCCATCCATATTAATCCATACTTGTTCAAGGAGTCCGCTGAGATTTTTCCAGTGTCACCTTCATTCTGCTCCCTGTTCAAAATTCAGTGATGTTAGTTTGACTGGAAAGCCATCACAATGATAAATTGCTGATGTCGTTAAAAATATTTTTCTCTGACCTTTCATTTTCACTCTTTTCAACCAGTCCTTTTAAAACGGCATCCAATCTGCTGCGTGCACCAGTCCCCTCTAAGTCTGCAACAGTAATAATGAAAGCCGAGTGTTATTACAGAAATTGCTCACTACACCCACACGAAGAAGTTCACATTATTTAATGAAGGTGGTGTTTACAGTCATGAATTTGAATAAAGTATAAGCGCAAATGGGCCTCTTACCTGGCCTTTCAGTCTTGATCTTGACGTGGTGCATTATCTCCACTTTTTCAACGTATATTCGGCAGATAAAAAAAAAACCACACACACACACACCGACTTAAAGCCAGACGTTTGCCGTCGGTAACCAGATAGCGCACACTGAATTTGGGTTGATTATAACCTCTAACTGACGCTATTAAACAAAACTAACGAAGAACTGTAACAGAACGTTGACTTGCTAACGTTAACGTTGACTAGCTAGCTGCGGTTATGCGTTAGCAGTAATATTGTACAACGTCGAGGCTAGATCGCAAATCAAACTCTACATTTACTGATTGTAACGATTATCTGATTGACTGTTAGCACTTGCAGTTTCCATACATTCTAGTGAAAGATATTGCAGTGTGATCGTTTTATTATTACACAGGAACACAACATTTACTAGCTCAAATTGCCGTTGCTAACTTAGCTTGTTTTTGACGAACGGATAGCCTTTGCAGACTTTCCTCTTCCGCGCGCTGCCGGTTTGCTATTAACTGATTGGCGCCTACGCTGTGAGTACCTTTTACATGATTGGGTAAATGTCATGTCCATCATCTTAAACTCGGCGCCTATTGGCTCGATGTCTTGGAGTAAATAACGATCGGTATAGAGAGCGACGCTTCCTTCTGGTTTCATCGACACTGTTATATTTGTCAGAAAGAATTAAGTAATTATGTTTTCAGTAAAAAAAAGCCAGACTTGTAGGGTGGATATAGCTTCAGAGTGCCTTCTGTAGCGACTTAATTCGTTATCTCATGGGGAATTTGTGTCGCAGTGGCGTTTGAGTCCTTGGTAACTTTCTTTTGTGGACATGCCAAATCGCATCAACTCGGAAAGCTGGTGGATAATTTGGTCTTCATCTTTCTAACTTATATCACAGTGAGACCTAAGTATACCAGTAAGCCAGACATGCTGATCCAGCTGTATTCTTGAATCAAATAGCTTAGTTAAAACCTGGCATAGACACACTGAAACCACCTTTACTGTCTTGTGTGCTATTCTGATCTATCTGTGGCATTCAAAAGCTGTAATGAAATCCAGGTAAGATGTGAATACTACATTTTTATAGTACCATAAACCACAGTTGCAGATATTCACATGTATTGTTTTTGCAGTGGTCCTCTGTTCACAAAGCAAAATCCCTTCCAACCAGCATCCAGAGTGGGGAAGGCGCACTACCACCCATCCTGCAACAAGGCCCTGTCAAAAACAAAGAAAAAAACAGTATGTTTTAAAGAACACTTTACATATACTGCAAAGCACACATGGCTTTCCTCATAACTGTCACTTTTTTCTTCTCTTGCAGACTCTGAGTCCTGTACGTTCAAAGCAGCGATCCAGTCCACAAATACACACTCTGAGTCCAGAAAGGCAACAGCCATCTGACAAACGCGGCCACCGTTTTGCCGCTGCAGATGTACAACCTGTTTTTTCAGAGTCCTGGCCCTCCACTGACTGTGGATCTCCTCCTGCCAGCACTGCAACCTCATCTGACATGGAGACACCAAAACAGTCTTCAAGAGCAGGGAAAACAGATTCCTTTGAGCTAGGAGTTCAGCAGGATTCAGTGCTGGCAAAGTATGATTCAGTTTCACAAGACCATACCTTCAAATGTAGCGACGTCTGTGCCCTACGTTATTCTCTTAAATGGAACTGTAGCTTTTTTCACATTGAAAAGTTACACAATGAAAGACATGAATAAGCATGACAATGCCATGCTAACTGTGAAAATGATCAGTGTTCTTTATTGAACTGTGTGAATGACTGCTTGTAACCACCACAGATTATTATTTTTTTTTTGGTCATCCAGATACATAGAACGTTTTCGCCATGGTCGACCACAAAGTCGAGAGGAGCGCCAGCAGACGGCCTCTGCCTCTGGAGAGGAGCAGCTGCCTTTTTGGTGGATGTCACCCTCATCTTTACCCCCCAGTTCAACGCCAAATAAAACAGCAGACGAAGGTATTATTGTATTTTAATTTAGGGGTTATTTACTGTTACCAGCTCCTAAGTGCTGATGGAGATGGCAAGCTTTCTAGTAAAATCCTTCTGTGGAATCCCTTCCTCTGAACAGATCTGGTCTTCCAGCCTCTGAGACGTGACCATGTACTTGCTATTTTCAGTCCAGGTGGACGGCGTCAACGTGACAGATCCCCTTCCCCATACAGAGAATCTCCTAGTGTGAGTGTACTTGGAATTAGCCATTGTATAACCTGTTATTGTATGTCTATTTAAATAAATGTGTGTTTCTTTAATAAGTAAAAAAAAACAGTTACTATTCCATCTTGTTTTTTTTATTCTTTGCTCATGCTTTTATAATGGATTATAATGGGTCTCCACCATGTTCTGGTTTATGTCAAGTTGGTCTGCAAGAGAGACACCTTATTCCAACTAAGTGTATATATAAATATTTGCATTTCAGCACCACACCATGTGTCCATTTGGAGACCTCAGTGTATACTAAATGCCTGGGAAGCCATCTTTTATGCAACCTTGTTTTGATACAGTTATAGCTTGTTCAGCCTGCTCATGTCAAATGTATCACCCTCTCAAAATTATGAAAGAATATTGGTATATTTGTTAGCAGTATACGGCCAGATAATGTAATAGATTCAATTTTTTTTACTAAAGTACCACAAATGTAATTGTCTAGTATTATTTACTTTACACAGTATTGGGGGGGGGGGGGGTGCTCTTAATATTAAAGTCTCGAGAGCAAAACTGTGGCTTATTGAGTATTCTGCCTATTCTTGTGTCTCAGATTTTGTCAGACACTTCTCAGGGTGAATTTGATGACACAGACATACTACACCTTCAGGAGAGAGCCAGCAGACTTCTGCTCAGAGGGTATGAAGACTATTGAGTCTCATTAATAATAAAGGAACTAATTCTTTCATCTGTAAATAACCTTTTGTCTCTCTAACAGTGATTGCACTCTGAGTGATGGATCTATGCCTGTCAGCTCAGAGGGCCTGGGGTCCTCAGATTTCTCTTCTCCAGTCAGCGTAGATGAGCCAGTGCGAAGACCTTTGATTCCTAGTTTAGTAAAATCTACTTCTGGTAAGGCAAGATTGTGGAGTAGAATACCATTTTTTTTACTTGGATTGTTTGAATTGTTTTCTTCTAGTGTAAGCTTGTACAGTGCTGTCCCATCTTATGCAAATTATAGTAGATGATACTTCAACTGTTGTGTCAACGTTGTTGTGTAATGTGTTGATTAACATTTACAGCGAAGGCCAGCTCAAGCTCAGTTCAAACTGTGTCCTCCCAAAAATCTGTTATTCCTTCCTCGGGGCCCCCCACACGCCCGGAAGAGGACATCTTGTTCCAGTGGCGTTTAAGGAGAAAAATGGAGCAGGCCAGGGAGCGGCCTCAGTCCCTGAAATACCCCAGTCTTCATGGCCCCACATTTAGCTGGCAGGCTCCCACTTCAATCCATTCCACAACTGGTGGACAGGCCTATAAGGTTGGAGTGCATGATATTTATTATAATTAGTTTAATATATTGGTTTAATGTTTATACCACATTTACATAATAATTTGAATGTCTTCTTTCTTGCATCATCTGTAGCAACAACAGAGCATTCAACCTTCTGAATTCTCACAAAAAGATACTCACCCCCACGTCATTGCTCCCCGGCCAGAAGCCAAAGAAGCCCACGGATTGTGTCCCTCAGCTTCAGGTCCACCTTCCTCCCCTGCCTTTGTTGTCGCTGGCTCTTCGGTTTCTCATCCCCAGGCTATTGCCCATGTTCCTGCGCATATGCATTTACTCTGTGATGTCTTGCCCTGTCCCATCCAGTCATCTCATGCTAGCGCACAACAAAACATTTCACAGAGGTTAAATGAGACCAAAGCTGTCAGTGAAAAGACCAAAGTCCCTGGTAACCCAACAGATATCTTTACTGATGAGCCTATTCGTGAACACGTGTTATCCTCAACACGGGCTGAATCTGGAGCCATAGGAGACGAGTGTGCTCTCCACAACAAAAGGTCTGAGAGTAACAGGAAAGAGAAAGCTCGGACAAAAGAGTCAGAGAAGAATGAGAAGAAGACAGCAATGTCCATCAGAAAGCAAAAGAAATCAGCAAGGTGAAGTATTGAAACATGCACACAATGTACAAAATTTAGGTCTGAATGCTTAATATAGATTTGTTGCAGATATACTGGGGACAAGGAACATACTGATGGCCCTAGCTCTACAAAGAGGAGTTCTTCACACCAAAGACTTCCCAGAAAGGTCATGCCATTGGCAGAGCTGCAGCAGCAGGAGGGAAGCCAGAAGTTTTCCAGTGAGAGCTGTGCCGGTGATCGTGCACCAGCACCTTCTCCAATCCACACTGCCTTAGGACAGGTCAGCACATGCACAAGCGGCAAAAGTTCTTGCCGACTTCAATAGTTCTTAAGTTGTTTTTTTTTTTTCATGCTTTTGCTTGGGTTGACTAATACAAGAGCATCAAGCCAGGGAAGTTGTCTGCTTATTTTGTCTTAATGTTTTCCATGCTTCCTTAATAACTTGATAATTTGCAAACAGTATATGTGATGCACTGAAAGATGTCAGTGTGTTGCTGCTCAGCCTTCAATAGTTTGTGATTATTTATAATCCTTCCGTGTTATTTTTAAGAGATGGACTGTACACAAGATTAAAGAATTTAAGATTCAAAAGGCAAAAATTCTTATACTAAAATATATTTCATTTATCACAGGTCTTAAATGCTGCTGTATCTGCACAGCTGGTATATTTTAGACGTACATCATCATTTGATGTTAGTGTAATTATGGTCTTTTGAAGGTGCATTAACCAGTAGATTGTTCTCATCGGGCTTTGACAGGTAGTTTCAGAGGTGTTGTTCCCTACGGTGGATTCACCACCTCCTCCAAAGTCCCCCGTCTCTTCAGTTTCTCCTCCTTGTGCTGCCTCTGCACCTCTACAATCTCCAGTTCCTCCGTGTAATACACAGAACTCTTTGGAGGTCATTTCACAGCTGCTGCAAGAGACTGAAGGTGAGCTTATGACAGCAAAGAGCACCAACCTTTACCCTGTTGTTAATTGTGGAGAATATATTCTGCCCTATGAATAGCGTCCATTCCCAGCATTCCAAACCCCTTTAAGTCAAAACCCCTGAAATGCTCTATATTTTTGTTGTGTATGCTTCTTCTGTGAGGAGCTGGTAACATTTGTGATCCATGTGGAATTTTGTTGTAGTCATAACTACATACTGCTTTTGAGGATTTCAGTACTAAAACAATAACTTACAGTCTTCTAGTCCGCAGTCCTCTATAGGCACTTGAGGATAATATTGCATTATCAATCCTCTGCTTTCTTCAATAGAACTTTTTTTTTTTGTTTTTTTCATTTCAGATTCAGATGAAAAAGAGTTTGAAGATGACCCTTTATTACAAGTCCTTCGGAAACAGAGAAAATGGGTGAAGGAGCAGATCAGGTAAAAGATAAATGAAAATATTCAGTTGGTCAAACTTATTCTCAGCCTGTAAAATCCTATGAAAAGTGGCTCTTATGATCTTATCAGAAACATTTAAACATAACAACCCAAATACCTGAGAAGTAATCACAATATGCTTTCCTTTTAGTGAAGTGGACTCTAAGTTGAATGAATTCCTGGACGAGCAATGAGTGACTTGAACACTGACAAAAGGCACCTGATGCAGTCACTTTTTTTATTTTTATAAAAGAAATTAAGTTTATTTGTTTTTTTTTTTGAAGAAATATTTCCACATTAAAGAATTTGGAGATATGTCTGTGTGCATCATTAATCACAATTACGGTGCATTTTTACAAAAGTTGCACAAAAAGAAGCAGCAGCATTTTGATATGTGAACACAGAATATTTACAAAGACTGGTTCCTTGAATCATTATGTAAGGTTGATGAGTAACAGCAGAGCAGTATATACAAACCTCAGAGAGAAGGGAATATTAGAACAGTGCCAGGAACAGGACAAATGTGTATTTTGGCACATGCTGAGTGTTGCTGTGACTGGAGGAGCCTGAAGTTATTTCTGTTTGTGCCTGTGTGTTTTGGCCTCTGTTGTCATACATGGTGAAGATGGTAGAGTGATTTGAATGTGTGGTATTAATGCGATTAGGTCAGGGATCTGGAGTTCTCAGTTTGCAGCATAGGTGCAGATATGATAAGGATGCCATCTGGAGAGACCGCGGACTCCAAAGCCATGGTGTCCACTCCCTTTGGGATACGGTAGCGGCGGTTAAACTGCCGTGTCGTAAAACCTGGACCGTCCTTCTAGCAAAACAGAGAGTGATACAAGTTGAGAGGATAACACACTTTGTAGCTGTTGTAAAATAAACCAAAAAAATACAGGAATATTTGTCATAGTACACCAACCTTTCTTTCTTCATGCTTTCCTTGAACTTCTACAAAATCCCCTATCACTTTAACCATTAGGTCCTCTGGGTTGAAGTGCTTCACATCAACTTGAACTGTAAATCCAGTGTCATCACAGTTGACCTGCCAAAATGAGTCAAAATACTGAGTCTTACTTTGTAGAAATATAACACCTCTAAGCACAGAAAATTTCAAATAGAAATCCCTATTTGCCACCGTGCGCTTAATAGATATCGAGTGTTTGAGTGTGGAAGTTTGTTCTTGACCTTGGAAACAAAAAGAATAAGAATAAAAAAGTTCTTCTTATTAGTTTTTTTGGGGGGGCATTCAACTGCATCTTGGGGTCTTCATCTGCTGAAGAAGACCAGATGCAATTGAAAGCTCTGGAAAAAGCTACAAAGTAAATCTTGAGTCAGTATTTCTTTTTGTCATAATAGGTTTGTTTGTTTTTTTTTGTTTTGTTGTTTTTGAATTGGGACTACTTTTGAAGTAGACTGAGTGGAATCTCAGCCTACTGAACAACTCACCACTGTAAAAAACCATTTGTTTGCTTTCATTAAGTTCTATTAAGCCAAAAAATAGAAATTAAATGAATACAATCAATACTTTTGTGTTTTTAAATGTTTGCCATAGTGACTTAAAATGACCTTACCTCTGCAGAGCTGGTATTATCAGTCTCTGGAATTAGTAATTTTGGAGACCAGTTATATTGTCCATAAGTCCCATTCAGCCGCGGAATAAGAGGTGGTAAAACCTTCTCCCATGGGATACCGCCAGTTGGCAGAGTGGGTGGCAGGACGAAGTCCATTTCTAAATCAGTAGAAAATCAGAAGATTTGACTTAACAGCAGCTGAGACGACAACTTGTCAGACTACAAGACGCACAACGCTTACCTCTTCTTAAAATCCCTGACCAAAATTAGCGTACAAAAGAGAAAGGACAGCCCCTGTTTAACTGCTTGTGAGTTAAGTCCTGAAAGAGATACAGCGTGTGCCAGGGATGAAGCAACGCGTCCGCCTGTCTGACTCCGAGCTCCTCTCCTTTCAGATGCTGGACGTGACTGACTGTCGTCGTGTGTGTTTTATACGTGGTTTTATACTCGAGTTGCATAATGACTTGGGAATCCTTAGCGGGGCACCTTGCTTCTGTTATGTTCTGGACTAATGCGTACCCTTGGGTGTTCATGCAGGGGCCATATAAGATAAGGGTGTATTGTTTAGACAGTGGCGCAGCTGTTGCGAGCTTATTGACAATTAACGTGTTTGTTAGTCATTACCGAATGACCGAGGGTTTATGGCACCGATGCGAACGGACTGTTCATAGTTATCAGACCTGTTACCAGCTATATGCTTAAGGTCGCTTGTCAAGGAAGGTCTATCCAAAAATAAGTTCAAAAGACGGTGTTGTTGACCCTCGTGAGCCGGCGTCAGATAGACAGTGACAGCAGGGGTGTCAGACACATGGCAGGGCACGTGTGCTACCCATCAGTCGCTTTCCCCTCATCGCTCATCAGCTCAGCATTCACATCATTCAGTAAAAGTAGCTATACCTCGGTGTGAAAATATAAATAAAAATGGAACAATTTTTTACCTCACGAATATAAAGTATAATGAAATGGTAGAGCCTAAGAATTGCATTTACAGTACATGAGTAATTGTAGTTGCTACTTCACTCTGAATACCAAAATAAAATGCAACACACTTGGAAACGATACACCATGTCCATGAAAGGATTCTTGAATTTATTCCCCATGAATTAGTTTTATTAAGTGACTCCCTGCATCATGAAAAGTTCTGTGCGTGCTGACACTTCTTGTTCTTGGCACACACTAGTGAAGTCAGCAGTTATGTACGGAGGGCACATGTTCTCCCTGTTAGCAATGTAGAACCTGTCATTTAAGCTTTGACTGGGGTGACTAAAAATGGCACTGATTATGTTATGACTCAAATAGGATGATAGGGAAGTGGGGACATTTGGAGGGATTAAGTTATTGGGTTTCACAACAGGCGCCAGTGATTGTCCAGAAGAGACCTCTGTAACAATGCAAAACATTGGGGATATATATAGAGAAATAAGTCACCATTAAGTCACCCTTGATCCAAACATCAGTCCAAACAGATTCATATATTTTAGAGGGATGATCATATTCCAGCCATTCCGTAAGTATGAAACTCTGACTTATCATGGAAAAAACACACATGGAGTAATAAATACTACTTTGGAAGTAGGGATATTTTTTATTCGTCATTCACACACAAGTAGAAATAGTTCTGAGTGCACAATCACATACAAACTTAAACAAAACAAAACAAAACAAAACAAAAAAAAACATTTTTATGTCAAGAAAAAAACTGCTCAATCTATTGTTCAATATCCTGAACGAACCTCAATGGACATCCAGCTTTGTAATTAGATAATGTACATGACGGTTAACACTGTCTGCTATACAAGATTAATGAGCCTCCTCTAAAACCAGAGAACTTTCTAAGAAGCCAACCACAGAAAAAACATACATTTCCGAGTCCTACAGCATTTATCTTTTGAAAACATAAGGGATTACTCTGTGAATGTGTTATTCAGCTACTGAATTTAGCTCCAGAAACCAGGCATATCACCAAAATCTTTCACTGTAATTTAAAAAAAAAAAAAAATTCTTTGGTCCATTATAGTGGATCATTAGTTATTTTCAAAAGACCTGTCATCAGAAAACATCTCAAGGAATGCCCAGTGGAATTGTAAAGGAGAGGTAATCTCCAACCTCCCCCCACTCTGCTCTGAAGTGCTGGAAGATAGTAATCCATGTGGTGAGTACCGCTACCCATAACAGTAACCCCAGCGCAGACCTCTTTACATCTAGATGAGAAACACATGAGAAAAAAGCGGTGGTTACACACACACAACTACATCATATCATGCTCTGACTTTGCCTAAAGATTTCTGTCAAATAAATATATATATTAAAAAATACAGTCCAGAAAATGGCAAACTTAGTGTTGGCGTAAAACATGTTTTAAATCAAAAAATGATAACAGTGAGAAGTTTATGTGGGGAAGTAGATTATATTTCAAGCAGAAAAAACTAACCACAAAGATATTCACTATCTTAATCGCTTAGTTGCTGATAAACACTCAGAAGTAAATGGTAACATCAGCTATCCTGATGTAAATCTTATAGTTGAACAAAACCTAGGTTCTAAGGTATTTTAGATCTCATTTGTATGGAAGAATTCTATTTAAAAAACTATCAAATAAAAGGCATCATAAACAATATGTGTTAATTCCCCAGCCCTACTCAGGAAGCATTTAA
Source organism: Toxotes lorentzi (assembly GCA_037833715.1). Classification (NCBI taxonomy): domain Eukaryota; kingdom Metazoa; phylum Chordata; class Actinopteri; family Toxotidae; genus Toxotes; species Toxotes lorentzi. Next base: position 13,368,612 of record JBBMJY010000025.1, on the reverse strand, counting down.
TCATCTTGCTTTGTCTAAAAAAAGTCAACCTATCTTCTTCAGGATTAAAGAGAACTAATACACAAATGAAACTGAAAAGACATCCTAACTTCATCCCAGAAGTCTGACCATGTCAAAACACAAAGGCATATTCTGTTAGATGTGATCAAACAGAATGTGCAACATTTGATTTTAAACTTTTAATGATAGCCTTTGTGAAAGATAGTGACTGAATTAAAAACTTGATTGAAAACTTAAAAGAGTGATTGAATTGTTTCCTGTAAGTGTTGAATCCACAGAATAAGTCCCGTGGGAAACTAGAAAGCATTAACATTAAATTCAGTGGTTCTATATACATATTTTTATTAAAATTAAATAAGTGCAGCAATGGTTTGTAAAATCTGTGGCATTAAAATGGCAGTTCTGACACCTACAGGTTTTAATCTGAAGCTGTTCAGTGTAGGCTGGCTTTACAAAAGCCTCTCGAAAAAACCAAACAACGTTGACCAGCCATAGGAATGGGAGAAATGCAAAGCCACCTGAGAAAAAAAGAGGTGAAAAAAAAAACAAACATCAATGACAATAATACTGAATAAATATTTAGTAAAATCTACTTAAGACTGCTCCTTTATTTTACAAAAGTCTCCCCATCACTGGAGTTGCACAGATAACTCATCTTCCCTCTCACCTAAATGGGACTACATCAGATCATTTTGATATAAATATGTAACTTAAACAAAGGTGTTAACACTCCTTACATGTACCCAGCATTTACAAAACAAAGGGGAGGAGATGACATTAAATATACAAATAATTGTATCGATCCTGGCTGATCCTGTCGGTATTAAGTTCTCTCACCTAAATAATATTTTCTGCATAGGCTGAGCTTCTCCTCGTTGGGCAGTCTTTCCAGGTTCATCGTGAATCTGTACGGATCCTGCTAAAGAAAAAAAAATGAGTTGCAGAGCAGAGCCAGCAGGAGAGACCAGCCCACAGATATGAAACTTTTGTGAAAAAGGTGATGCTGGTGATGGATGTGATTAGGACACAATCACCTACTGGCCTGGACATGACTTAAAGTACTTTCCAGAAACCTGTACAAATTCAAACAATAAAGCAGCCGCCTAGTGTTTGCTGACCCAGTTTGAACTGTCAGATGACTAAAAAAATCTACTCGGGATAACGTTAGCATTTCGTTAGCTTAGCAGTGTAACGTTCGGTTGTTCCTACTGCTGCAGCGGTAACTTACATCGCTCTCTAGATTCTGGGCGACGTAATTTTGTACTAACTCTAGGGGATAAATATGCTGCCATAATATACCTGATATTCTCAGAGCCAAACAGTCGGAGAGTCGTCGCCAGTTAACTACATGAAAACAATCGAACAACACTTCCCCTTTCTTCTTCTGATTCACGTTCTTCTTCTTCGGCTGTCTTCTTCGTAGTTTTGGTAGACGCGCCACAGGGTAAGTACACTCTACCTCGCACTACATACCGCCACCTACTGTTACGGAGTGCGTGGCATGCGTGACAATGACTTAATGTGCGTTTATGTGATGAATGATTGATGAAAGGGCGACCCATTCATGGGAGCCCCGGAGATAAATAAAGTAGCTCTTTCTTCCCCTTCTATCTTTAACAATACTCTAATCCCTAACTCTCTCACACTCTAAGTATTGGCTATATTTCTTTTCACATATTTTGAACCCAGTACTTTTCTGAGCGTTTTTCAGTGTTTTGTCTCACATACTCGACCATTTCTTTACAGTACACCTCACACTTGAATGATACTTTTGCATGCCAGAAAAAGGAAAGGTCATACCCTCCTGTAGCCAAGACCCCAGGATGATAATCAGACTGGAATGCCATTTTGTTTGCAGACAAACATTTTCTGCCAATTTCTTATAATCACTGAAGCGATGATGTATACTGCCATCTACTGTGTTGCAGTATGTAGAGCCAGGACATTATAAATCATGAATGTAATGCGCTTAGTCAAAACAAGACTGTAAATTCAGTGTTTCTCTTTATTATCCGCCTCTGCATGCCATTCCTTCTGCCAGATGTTAATTATGGATGTTTTTGATTAGGAATTTCTCAACAAAGGGTGTATCACTTTTATTATTGCATTATTGCGTCAGTTTATTATCATGAGAGCCATTTTAAACAATAAGGAGGAATTTCCTAATCCTTTCCCATCATGCTGAAAAGTGTGAGTCTTCACACTCATACCAACCTTTTTGATACTGAGAGGTTTTGATGAGGTTTATTACCGTGTATTTATGATAACATGTCTAAAATGTCTTGCACTGTCTGAATCACTGGTGTTTATTATTTGAAATCTGGCTAGTTCTTTAAGAACATTTTAAACAGCAAAGAAGACAGCCTTGGGATTTTGATTTATAGGATACACCTAAAGTGTTATCACCTAAAGAAACTATCAGTGAGTTAAGTTCATTGTCACCAAGGAACTTAAGATTAATCAAACACTAAAGTTTGACTCGTATCTAGCCTGCATGTATTATGTATACATTTCTGAATGGAGAGTCGACGCACATCCACCACCAGAGGTCGACCCACTTCCACCCTCCCTTCGGAGATTCACCAAAAAGACTCACTTTCCCTTGCAGCATTGCGGCACTCCCCCTCCCATCTCGCGCCTTCCCTCTTGTCTCTCGTCGAACTGCTAGCCGTCGGTGTGTGTGTGTTGTTGTTGAAGCAATGATGGCGGCAGCGGGATGCGGATCAGCAACCGCGGCTGCCGTAGGAGGCCAAGGTGGAACCGCTACGGCCAGAGGTCGTTTCCCCGGTCGGCCTTGGTCGTCACGCAGTCGTTTGCGCTCTGAGAAGCGATGGCAACTCGGACGATCAGGCTTAGAAGCTGATGATGTGACTAACGGAGGGCCAAGGCCCGCAAACCTGGTTCTGTCGTTAAACGAAGACCAGTCTCACTTGCGCTTGCTTGGGATAGAGGCAAGCCACAAGATCCTTGGCCAGGCTGGATACAGCTCTAGTGGGAGTGAAGAGGTGAGGTCCCAAACCAACCCAGGAGTTAGTATCTTTATTTCATCTTCTCACATTTCGTGTGATCGTTAAATGTGCAAGAATGAGCGCTGTCCTTAGTAGTGTGACTGAGTAGTGCCATGGAGAAATGTCAACATCCCTTTGCTAGGCTAACGTTAACTTTAGCTTCAAGCTTGGTGAGCTAACATTACTGGCTAACCAATGTTAGCACAGTGTAGCTTTTCATGACATTTAATGAGCAGTCGCAACACAAAATACCACTTCATAAAACGAGCAGAGCACTTTTAACACAGACTAGTATTATTCCCTCAGTGCCTCTCAATGAGGGAAAAATATTACGAGATGAAAACATGAGAAGCATATATGTTTTTTTAAAAACAGTTAATGAGTACGCCAATTTGTAAACAGGGACCGCAGTTATTTCATCTATGGCCCGCTCGTTATCGGGCCAGAGGGAGCAGCTAGCTAATAGTGGCGAACACAAAGAACGGGTAGGCTAGCGCCTCTGTATCCTGAATAGCGGCTAAATGCTAACTGTTCTGTTTTAATACGCTAGTTTTAAAAACACAGAATGAACTACTAAATGTGTTCCAAACGTGTGGCAAATATAAGATCTCGGATCACAAAGTTTTAATTTTGGCTAGGTAGCTTATCTTCCGCCAGAAGTGAGTTTACATGCTTTCGAGAGAAGGGGATGGCTAGCTGCTAGCTAATGTTACCATCCGCGACAGGTTTAAATGGTGGTGCAGAAGTGTGCCAAAGCCAGTTGCACCCTTGTTGTTAGAGCTGAAAGCTCCTTACTCATACACATGTAGTCGTTTTTGTCTGATTCTGGTTCACACCAGTAGATATGTTTGTAGGCTTTCAGGTCACAGCTGCAAGCATGAGGAAGATGTACAGTGCTTGGAGCGTAAGGTAGTCATAGACCCACCTTTCCATGCAGTTTTTGTCGGTGGTGAAGGGGCTCGACCTTACTACCCAAGAGTGATTCATTCAAAGGTTGTAGAGTTCGGATCTTGCAAGAGGTGGTAAATAATAAAGACTGCACAACTGCATTGGTAGAAGTTTAGGAAGTGCCCCCCTCCAACAGCAAGTGCATTTTGTTTGCTACCAATGCAGACCCTATTAATGTTCTATGTACTGCAATTCAGATGATTAGATGAACGTACATAGTTGGTTTGAATGTGGAACAATTAAATCATATGTCATTTTTCTATTTCTCTATCACTGATATTATTGCTATCAAGTAAAGACAGTGTTGATGATTTATTACTATTATTTGTATTGCAATTACTGTTATTATTATTATTATACAAAACCTTTAATCCAGTATGCTAAGATAAACAGATTGTTTTGTTTGGTGTATTGATACAATTATTATTATGTTAGATATGGATCCATTCTTCATAATGAACATTCAGAGAAATGTTCCTCTATCTGTCTCAGGTGACTTGGTCTGTGCAGTGGATATAATTAATGCCATGCTTTGACTTTCAAAAGGGATGCTGTCAACTATGTTAGAGTTTTCGCTGATTGTTTAGCAGCCTCCAGCAGAGTAGCGTTAAGTTGGTTCAAGTGTTAATTAACTGTTTTTATTTTTCAAGGGAGATGACTTCAGAGGATTTGAAGCTGAGAGAAAAGGCTCCAAAGGGCCTGTATGGTCTCGACAAAACCCTTCCAAAGGTAAAAAAAAAAAAAAAAAAAAAACCAAAACAGCATATTACTGCACTGCATGACATATTTGGTTTAATTTATGAACAACTCACAAGTTAAAGTTTGAATTAAACATGCAACACGATATGAGAGTGGCATGTTTTCTATTGTAGTTTTGCGCCCAGTGGAGTAGGTATGGATTATGTAATATTTAGTCTCTCTTTGTTTTGTAGGTGATGCTGTCAACACAAAATCTAAACGACAGAGTGAGAAGGTACCGCTTAAAACGCCAGCAATGGAGGCAGCTATTACCCCAACTGATCCTGTAAAAGATGTAAAATCATTGGAGGAGGTTCATGGCTTATCTCCTGCAAAAGATTGCAGGAAAGGTTCAAAAGGAAAAAACACTATGGATCGTCAGCCCACTAAAAGCGGAGCCTCAGCAGCAGCACCAAGGATTACTATAAAGTTGGTGGCCAAAAAGAAAACTGTAAAGGAGCCTCATAAAACATCCACGAAGAAGTTGAAGATAAAAGGAATTCAGGATCAATCTAAAACCAAGGACATTCATCAGGATGACCAGATTTCAAGTGCTCATGTCAAATTAAAAACTGAACCACATGAGGATAAACATGACACAGAAGACAAGGGAGGGGGGACTGTACCTGTAAGAAGGCGTGGGAGATCTGCTTCAAAGTCAACAGAGCCTGTCTGCCAGACTAGCACCAAAGCTGTGGTTGATGACCAGAAATCAAAAGACAGGAAATCAGCCGATCGGCTTGACACTTCAAAAGAGAGCGGGGCTGAAGAGCCAAAAACAAATGCAAAGAAATTAAAGCAAAAGGAAACTGCAACAGAGCAAAGTTCAGAAGTTAATCAACTGGGGATGCGTAGGAGCAATAGAGTCACTAATCCACTCTCTAAAAGCATCTCAGACAGTCCGGCCGAACCAGAGAGTCTGAGTAAAAGTGATGGTGTTCTGGTGGAGTCAAAGTCAGAAGTTTCTGATTCTGTGGAGGCCAAACCATTGTCGAGAGGTGACAGACGAAGGCAAAGCAAGAGGCTGAATAAGGATGCTACAGTGCCAGAAAACCACGGTCCATCTTCCACAGAGACTGATAATTTAGCTGTCCAGCCCAGTGACAGTTTGCCTCTGAATAAAGAGGAAACGAGGGTCCCAAATTTAAAGTTGATACGGATCAGAAACCCAAAATATGATGCACAGGCCAGTGGGAAAAATTCAGCTCGAAAGAAAAAACGGAGAAAATTTATCTGGACTTTAACATTAGTGAAGGGAAAAAGTCAGACACAGAGTGCTGAAAACACTGTCAAAGTAGCAGAGAAGACTGTGAGTGAAGTGGATCAGTCCACTTCTTGTGACACAAGTGTGAACGAGAGTTCGATTGGCATGGATAAAAAATCTAAATCGGATAACCCGGCCCCAGAAGAGAGCAAAAGCGCGGACAGTGAGTGTTCCCAAAACAAGACTGACGTGTCATTTGAGGAAAAGTCCACTTTACAGGTGGAGGTTGAAGTGGAAAATGTAACTGAAACACCTTCTCCGGAAATCAGTAAAACAGATTGCGAGAAAGTTGTACCACCTCTTCAGATCAAAAAGGTCTCCTCTCCTGGAAAACATAAAAGCTCAAAGCCATCCTTTCTAATTCATCATGTTAGTCATGTGCCTGAAAAGAAAGAGGATGCTCTGAAAGATTTAAGTGAAGTTAATGAGGATAAATTGTCATGTCCCGATGCTGAAGTCACACCAAGTAGGAGACTAAGGAGGAGGACATCAAGCCTTGATTCACCACAAACAAAGTCTGTCAGTCATAAGCTGGTGACCACCCAAAAACGGAGGCTTAGAGCGAGTCCACAGGATGAAGATACTCCACAGGTGCACGTTGAAGATTCTTCTCAGGTTTCAACTGAAGATTCCAGCTCACATGTTCTTCCTGAAAACTCTTGTCAGGTTTTGGCTGAGGACCCCTCACAGGAGACTAGTGTAAACTCCACTGAAGTTCCTGATAAGGAACCGTCCAAGGTCGCTGACGATCCCTCACAGGTGCCCGGTGAAGTTTCTCCACAAAAGTTGGAGAATGAGGTAGAATCCCAGATAAAAGAGGCCAAATTAATGCCCGTGCCTTCCAAACTTAAAAGATGTAGAAATAACAAATTAGGGAAAAAGAAGTCTGCTCAGAAGAAGAAGGCTGTTGTCTCCCCTGAAACCACTGTCAGCACAGAGTTGGCCACAGTTGAACCTACTAACACTGAGTCTGTACTAAAGGAAGATACTCAGCCTTTAGTAACAGAGGCAAGTCAGCCAGAAACAAAAGAGTGCACCCAGTCAGTGGCAAAACAGGACACTGTGTCAGTGGAAGAAGAGCAGATGCAGCCGCCGGTAAAAGAGGAAACAGACATTCAGTTGATAGATAGTCAACAGTCTTTGGTGTCAGAAAGTCAAGAAAGTGATCCAAAAACACAGTGCCTACAAAAGAAATCTCCCAAAAAACTAAAAAAGAGACGTAAAAGTTTGATTGGGCAGCGTCAGAAACACAGGCACAGGAGCAGAGATGGGAAGTTTGCTCCACTTAAATTAGCTGAAAGTCAGACAACTGTTGAAGGGGATAGTGACATTGCCACCCCATTGGCAGCTACCACACCAGCCCCAAGCTCCAAACTTATTGGAGTACATAAAAAGTACAAAAAGAGACAGTCAGGCCTTACTTTTTTCACGTCTAAAAGGCAAAAATCACAATCTAAAATAATTTCCAAGTTGATAGAAATAGGGCTTGAAAAAGATAGTTTGAAGCAAGAAGAAACAGACACGTTAGTTGACGGGGGACAGGTAGATGTTGTAGAGACCCAGCCTGGTAAATCAAAGTTTGTAAAAAACATCAAGCACTTCATTATGCCCGTCGTTAGTGCCAGATCCTCTCGAGTGATCAAGACCCCACAAAGGTTTATGGATGATGCTGGAATGTCTGTATTGCCTCGAAGAAACTCTCCAAAGAAGGGTGTACAACTGGGCTTGCAAATGCGCCCAGCTAAGAGACGAGATGAGGGGACAGGCAGAGCAATATCCCCCATCCTGCCAGTTGATGAGGAGGACATATTGAGTGAAGCTCAACTGGATGTCGATCTGTTTTCATCTCAGGACTTAGATGACAGCATTGACATAGCTAACAGCCTATTTTCTGAAAGAAAAAGTGGCAAAAGTGAAAAGAGGAGGTCTCTTGTAAAGAACTCCAGTTTCAAGTGGCATGTGCCAGAAGAGTGCGAGGAAGTGTTTACACTGGACAAGACTCCGGAGAGTAAATGTGGGGATCTGTTTTTATCTACACCGGTTGATAAGCCCACAGAACTATCTACTGATCTCCAGGATGCTCAGAAAAAGAAAAGCTTCCCTAAGTTCAGTAAACAGACGGCTCACCTCAAGATTTATCAAAGGCTAAAGAAGGTGCACACGGTACTTCCCAAAACCAAAAGTACATCAGAGATGGATAGTGTGAGTAAACCTCCTCAGCCCCCCATTGATTTAGCAGAAGGACTTGATGACGAAGCAATGAGCATCAGCCTTCGACAACGGAATACCAGCGTGGAGAAGGACAAGTCCAAGCTCAAGATAGAAGACCTTGATACTCCTGGAGTGGTGAGAAAAGTTTCTGTGTGTGTTAGGACTATGAACTCCAAGTCCATTGCATTTGAGCACGCTAAAGAGGAGGACTTAGCAGGGAAAGACATTGCCCTGATTCCCTCAGGTAAGCAAATCGATTAAATGTGCAAGATTATTTAATGTGAAGCGACAACATTTCAACAGTTTTATTGGAACTATATGGAACCTTGTAGCCTGCACCTCGAAATGGACCAGACACTGGCATATTTTACTTTGTATCTGCAGGAGAGTTGCAGTCAGAACAGAAAGGCACAGGTGAAGGCGATTACCTTGGGTCTGTGGAGAAGGGAACTTCGCAAAGAGCGCGCCTCACTGGTGCAAATAAACGAATGTTCAATCTCCTCAGGAAAGCCAAGGTCCAGCTCATTAAAATCGACCAGCAGAAACAGCTTAAGTCATCTGGGGTAACGTCATGATCAACACAATTACGTTTTCGATCATTGTAGACTTTATTTATCATTACGTAAGTTCTATGTAATAGAACCTGTTATAGAAGAGGAAAACTCATATAAATATGTGTATTGATAATACAAGTTCATTCTGCGGCTAATATTGATGCTGTGTTTTGCCAATTAACCCTGCAGCTCTTATCTGGCCCGAGTGGCGCCAGATCTCGAGATGTGACCTCTAAGAGACAAAGGAGGAAGCAGAGAGTGCAGCCTGATGCTGATGTTCCAGTCAAGACAGAGCCTCCTCAAGGACAAGTAAGCATACAAACCAGCAGGCCTGAATGGGTGACATTGATACAGCTAAAAATCTTGTTTCTGTCTTTGGTTTTGCCAATGTTCACTGTCGTTTGTTTAACCCTCTGCTGTAGCCAAAACATGTGTACGGTACAAAAAGAATTCTGACTTGGAAAAAAAAAACGATCCTTTGTCTCTGCACATCAGTGATTGTTCGGTTTTGTTTTGTCCCTCAGCCACAGCTCATCTCTCCGCTTTGCCAGGAGTTCCGCAGAGCAGGAGGTCCACGAATCAAGCACGTGTGTCGTGCAGCATCTGTGGTGCTGGGCCAGCCTCGAGCCGTGGTGCCAGATGACATTCCCAGGCTGAGCGCCTTGCCTCTGCATGAAAGAAGTGGCATTTCCCCATCAGCCGTCACTAAAGGTAAATGTGACCTGATTCACAGGCTTGTCTGGATTTGCTTCCTTGAAATTTGCTCTTCAATTTGATGACTTGATGGCAGCATCAGAAATAGTAGTGTCAGTATTCATTTCAGCTTCTCAAGCCTGACAGAGAATTGAGGAGTTGGTTTTGATTGAATTACGTTTTCTTTTTTAATTTCATTTTGAGTGTTTTAGATTAGTTACTGTTAAAACAAGACCAATCTGATGATTTTTTAAAAGCAGAGGTATGCATGAAACTGGAATAATTGATCAATCAATGCATTGGTGTAATATATGAATTATTACACCCCTACTATTAAGGCCCCTCACTTTTAGTTCTATGAACTATATGAAGTACTCCAGCCTGCAGATGTTGAGTCAGTCTCTTAGCTAAAATGAATACCACTAAAATATCTGTTGCTGAGAACGCATTTTGAAAAATGAATAATCAACTGCATAAGATTTTTTTTTTTTTAATTATCAACATGTGGCTGGTATTAGTGTCTCTGACTTCTAATTGTTTGTTGTTGCAGATGTTGGGTCTCCCTCAGAATCAGACAGTCCTGGGCTGTCAGATCCAAAGGTACCCAAGGTCAAGAAGCCGTCAAATTTTGTGAAGAGGAAAGGTCTGGGGCCGTTTGGGTACCGCTCTCGGCGGTGTGGAGTATGCAAAGGCTGCAACCACGAGGAGGACTGTGGCAAGTGCATGAACTGCCTTGACAAACCCAAGTTTGGTGGTCCCAATACCAAACGGCAGTGTTGTGTGTAAGTTGACTTGTACTTAATTATTAGTTGTAGCAGAGCACGATAGAGTGTTAAAAAATAATGAAGATTTTTTTTTTTGCCACAAGGTATAAGAGATGTGATCAGATTGAAGAGAGGAAAGCTCGCAGGCTAAGTGGAAGAACAGCACCCAAAGGTAATTCTTCACTTGATCATGGAAGGTCAGTGTTGCTGTTATGCTTCCATAGCATTCAGCGTGTCAGCTACATACCTCCTCTTTCTTATAGGTGCCTCCAAGCGCCGGCGATCCTCGTTCAGCGGGGGACACTCAAGCAATGAGGAAGGGAATGAGGGTGCTGTGGACTCACCATCTGGTCTCCAGGGTGATGGCCACAGTCCTTCAGTAAGGAAACAGCCAAAGCGTGTTGTGAAACCCCGCGTCTACTTTGACCTGGTGGACTACGACTCAGATCTAGATGACAAAGCTGTTTCAAGCTCTGCCTCACCAGCCAGGAGAAGGGGTTCTGGACACCGTTTCAGTCAAGGTAAATTAACACTCACAATCCAGTTGAGATAGATGCTTCATTTTTTTCTTCATAACACCACATATTAGACATAACTCACATATAATATAGAGCTGTAATCTTTAGAAAGTCTTTTTTTGCTAGTACCAAGCCTTGTGCTGCGCCTCTTAATAATAAACCCTGTTTCTCTTGTTCTTCAAAGACTTTGTGTCACTGGATGGATTCCTTGGAGACATTTCAGATGATGAAGTCAGGCATCGAAAGTCCACCTCACACCGCGTAGCACCTGGTCGACGTAAAGCTGAGAAGGTGGGTTATTCTGAGTTTGATGGTTAGCCTACACAAGTTGCGTTTGTGGCAGTTTTGCGTTTGAGAGACTTGCAGTAAGTGTCAGTCGATTTGCTGAAGGGTAGCAAACAAGGCTGTCCTAAAATGTTCAAAAAGGTTGGCTGGCCATCATTGGCACACTGTGTTGATCGATCCCAATTAGTCAAATATTGTCACAATCCCACGTCCCAGACTTGCCAACTTTGTCTCTGAGAACATTCCAAATGCAGTTTTTTTGTGTCTTGCCAGCTTTTGGCAAAGTGTAGCTGAGGACCCCCGTCATTCCTTCCTGAACCTTTTTGTGAAATCCAGGCCATGTTGTCTCTTTCTGCAGCTCCTTTTCTGCAGTTTTATTTTTCCAGAAGATATGTCTGCAGTGCTACTAGCCAGTTATTTCAGTTCTTGTTCAGCCACTCCTCAACCAAGGCATATAATACCGTGGTGCCTACATCATTTCAGTTTATGTTTGTATGCCGTCTCCTTTTCAACTCAGATATGGCAAATGTGCCCACTTGGTTTGGGCTCAGTATCATCATTTGGATTCTGCCACATTAATTTCCACATGGAGCATGAGCCAGATTTAAGATCAGTCTATTCTGTGAATTCAGGAATATCAGTAATAGACATCATGTGCCGTAGACTCCCACCATAGCTGATGTGGGCCTCCTCACAGATGTAACTACACATCCGCAAGTATATTGTCATTTTTGGGTCCATTACTGCTCACATTTAAGTTATGGTTGTCTTTCAGTGTCAGACATCTCAGGGTCCTTTGGAGCAGACTCCTCCCAGTGTCCTGGCAGCTTTGGCGCATGGATTTGAGCAGAGAAACGTTGAGTCTTCTAAACCTACTCACAAAATCAGGGTTGACTTCAAGGTAGGTCACTTTTTACAGTTTAAGATAATTCGATTTTAACATATTTGTCTTCGTCAAACTTTACTTTTATTCCACAGAAACTGTATTAATCTCACACTTCTATAATGCTAAGTCACACATGCAGTAAATTCAAGCCATTGTAATTCACTAGTTCATGCTGCAGTCTGTCCACTAGAGGTCCCTGTTTATTTCATTTTAAAATGAATGTACCTCATGAGTAGTGCTCGTGTAAATATCTTTCAGTTGACTTTACCTCTTCCCTCATAACCTAACATGTAAACCCTCCGCTCTCACAGTCAAACCACAGTTGCATCAAATGAAGTAGAAAATTCTGTATGTGTATCTCTTTATTTTTTTTCATGGAGAATGTTCAGCAGACAGTATTATGGTGGCAACTTCTGTGAGCAGCCTTTTCTCAGCTGTTATTAAGCTGTCATTGTGTTGTGTCTCATTTTCAGGAGGACTGTACTTTGGAGAACGTCTGGAATATGGGTGGTTTAAGTATACTGACCTCTGCGCCGCTCATGCCGCCCTATGTCTGTCTCCTTTGTGCCAGTAAAGGGCAACATGAGGTAACCGCTCAACACATTCTGCTCTGCTTTAATTGAAACGGTTGGATCTGTTGCCATTCCAAACACCTTAAATTTGTAAACTATTAACTACTGAAGTTCTTTCAGTTTTGTTGTACATGGGAACACGTGTAACACAATGTCGTGCAGGCTAAAAATAAATCATGAACTTCATCATATTTGAAGTGTATTTAATTTCATGGCAATTTTAAAACGAAAGTTTTTTTTTTCTTTATGTGAATATCTTTTTGCAGATGCTGTACTGCCAAGTCTGCTGTGAGCCTTTCCACCAGTTTTGCCTTGAACCAGCAGAACGCCCCTCTGAGGAGAACAAGGAAAACTGGTGCTGTCGCCGCTGCAAGTTCTGCCATGTGTGCGGCAGAAAAAACAAGCACTCAAAGGTGGAAACAGCTAATTTGGCTTGTTTTGCTATATTTTACTTGTCAATATTAATGTAGCAAAATGTTAATGTAAGCGAACATTAACATTTTCATGTCTCTCTCAGCCTTTGTTGGAATGTGAGCGATGCCAGAACTGTTATCATTCCTCCTGTCTGGGACCCAACTACCCAAAGCAAAACAAGAAGAGGAAAGCTTGGGTAAGTTCATGAAAAAACAAATCTTCACCGTTCACCATAAGCATGCTGAGGTAGGAACACAATGATTTCCAGTCCTAATATGATGGTTTTCGTGCAGGTTTGTATGACATGCATCAGGTGTAAAAGTTGTGGCGTCACACCAGGTAAGAGTTGGGATGCTGAATGGAACCACGACAAAGGCCTCTGTCCAGACTGTTCAAAACTCTATGAACAGGGTGAGAGGATAATTTAACCTTGATAGTACATTTTATAATCATCTGGTGATATGTCAGCACCTATCTTCCTACATTACCACTCTCTGTTGAGGCTAAATGTCTCCATCTTTCTCTCATAAGGTAACTACTGTCCAATCTGCTTCAAGTGCTACGAGGACAATGACTACGACAGTCAGATGATGCAGTGTGGCACTTGTAACCACTGGGTGCACGCCAAGTGTGAGGATCTAACAGGTAATTTTTATTCTACATCTTTTTGAGGATATAAGTACCCTTACATTATGAGATCTTTCTTTTCAGGTGCTTTGGAGTTGTTAAGTTTATTTGCATGACTTAAAGCATAAAGGGCATCATAGTAATGATGAATCTAGTGAGCAGGGATATTTAATTCTTATTTTTACCTGTTATTTACTATTATTGACTGAGCTTGCATTCAAAACCCTGCTTCACAGTAGGTGCAGTAAAAAGGCTCAAGGTATGAGAGCTGATTTTGGTTAGAGATGCATGTCTCTTCATCTCCACCAATAAACTCCTCTTTCCTGTCAAAATATTCCAGATGAGCTCTATGAGATCCTGTCCAGCTTGCCAGAAAGTGTAGTGTATTCATGTCAGCCGTGCAGTGTGACCCAGCCCAGTGCGTGGAGAGAGCTGCTCTACATTGAGCTCAGGGCTGGGGTGGAGAAGGTATTAGCTTGCTTGCTTTCCTCCAGCCTCACCCAGCACCTTGTGACCTGCTCACAGGTAAGAGACTCAGCTTTCAGATGTACCATGTTACAATTATAGCTGTTACTTGGAGTATTTATGTTAAAGTGCTTCTAAATGTTAACTTGTATCTGGAATACAGTATGTCAGATATGCTTTGGTTTCTGCTGCAGTGTGAAAAGTTGGTTGATCCTGACAGTGGAATAGAAGGGCAGCCAGCCTGTGACCTCCGAGCTGTAGGCAAGAAATTTGACAAGGGCCTTTATACTACATTGGTGAGTGCACAGTCTCTTGTTTAGTGTGTGAACATTTGAGTACCACCATGAGTGTTAAATTGAATGAGGCTTTATGAACATTAACGTCTAAGTTTCAGTGAGAATTGAGCAATACTTTAGAGGGAAGCAAACAGAAAATGAATTGGCCCTCTTTTGTTGGGTATGTTATATAAAATAGGACACAAATGGAAACTGAAAATCACACAGTCTGTCAATTCTACTTACTTTAATTACAAAGTTTCAGTTTATAACAAAGTTTTACCTCAGGCATTATTATGAATTTTTCAGAAGTTTTGATCCAATGCACCTGTCAATAGCACTTCCAGATGTGTAAGAACTATAATTATTGCTAGGTTCATGCTATTAAGGTTCATGATCCTCCTTCCACTGTAACACACAGTATTATAGGGAGGTGGTCTCATGCTGTCTGTTAGGAATGCTTCTAACAGTGTTTCTCCATCTAAGTGTTGTTCTGCCGGGAACCATGCCTCTACAACAGTAGGGGGAACTAAGATATTGACCTGATTTACAAATTTTTTTTGTAAATAGAAAATGTTCCATGAAGATGTGGTTCAGGTGGTGCGAAAGAGGCTTGAGCAGGAGGAGGATCTTCCAGAAGAGAAGAGACCCACCGCCCTGGCGCGCTCTTACTACTTAAAGGTGATGTATGACCATAAAACCTTGAGGACATGACTGCTCTTTCATTAATCAACGTTTTTGATATTATGCAGGTGTGTTAGCATTTATAGTTGACTGATGGGATTTTTCTGTTTAGCTCCTCGAGGAGGTATTTAACTGGTTCAACAGCCAAGATCCAAAGGTGTGGAACCCTTGTACCAAAGACTTGCCTATGTGAGTAATGGTTTCCATTTACTGGTTTGTGTTCATTTCTGTTGTTCTCTGGCATTAAAAGAAATATTTGCAAGCTTTTCAACTTTTCAATTCCAATTCTTTCTTTAATAGGGGGATGCTGTCCAATGCCGTTCATCCTCCAACAACAGAACATGTTTACGCTCAGTGGCAGGAGAGGGAGGAGCTCTTGTCCAGGGCTCCACTGGGGCTCCTGCAGGAGGACAATGGACAAAGCTCAGATGTAAAGGAAGAAGAGGCAGTTTCGCCTATGTCTGGGGAGCCAACATGCCGAAACCACTTCAAAACCAGCAGGGCTGTCAGGCTCAAATTCAAAGGTAATGCTGTCATCTCACAAGAGATGAGAGCACGTAATTGCATACCTTTTTTTTTTTTTTTTAAATCACGCAGTGTTTGGGGCTATAAGTTTTTACTTTTGCACATTTATACAGGGAAAAGGGGCCGGCTTTCAAAGGCTGATCTAGACACTGGATGGTCTAAAGATGATGAAAGACAGTGCTCTTTGTGCCAAAAATATGGAGACCTCAAACCGAATGTAAGTAATCCATCACACATGAAAATGAGCAGATCTTAGCACATTGTATACCTAGTAAACTACTTGTATATACATCTTTGCTTTGTTACGCAGCAGACTTCAAATTTTCTTTTGTGTGGCTCCACAGGAAGCAGGCAGGTTGTTGTACTTGGGCCAGAACGAGTGGGCACACGTCAACTGCTGTCTGTGGTCTGCGGAAGTGTTTGAAGAGGACAATGGCTCTCTATTACATGTGCACAGTGCTGTCACCAGGGGGCGCTTGATGGTTCGTTGATAATCTTTTTTTTTTTTTGATAATCTTTTTAAAGTTTAAAAAATCAGTACACAACAGTACACAGGTCAGGCTCTGCTACTTGATTGCTTTTACTTTATCATTTTGACTGAAACTTTACATTTCAACCTTCACCCTAATCAACCAACCTCCTCTCAGCGATGTGAACGCTGCAACCAGACGGGTGCCACTGTGGGCTGCTGCCTGACATCTTGTCAAAGCAACTATCACTTCATGTGCGCCCGTTCCCGTCACTGTGTGTTCCAGGACGATAAGAAGGTCTATTGCTACAAACACAGACATCTCATCAGTGGCAGGGTAAATTCTGTTCCTCCAACTTTTCTCTTACCGAATTTTGTCTCAGTTTCTGGGTTTGAAATTTTATTCTGAGTTGTGTTATCACTTTTTGTCCTTTGTTGTACAGATGATAACTGGTCAAGAGTTTGAGGTAAACCGCAGGGTGTATGTGGATTTTGAGGGGATCAGCCTCCGCAGAAAGTTCTTAACAGGACTGGAACCAGAACTGATCAATGTGATGATTGGTAAATGTCTTTCTTTTAAGTAGTTGCCTCTTTCACGCCTTGACCTTTACTGATATGAGCATATTTTAAACTAATAATTGATATCCACATTGTCACTACACAGGTTCCTTACAGATAGAAAAACTAGGTGTGCTGACAGAACTTTCAGCTAACAAAGGAAAACTGCGTCCTGTGGGCTTTCAGTAAGTCACATTTTATAATTTTGTACCTCATTAAATAAGAAAAAAAGCATTGAAACATTAAAACTGTGTTATTCTTTGTTAAGGTGTTCTCGTTGGTACTGGAGTACAATTAATCCATTGCGCCGGTGCAAATATACATGTACAGTCCGGGAGGTCCGGCCCATTGTCCCTGAGAAGCCTGTTGAGGAGATGCCTGACCAAGGAGACAATCACACCATTGCTCACAGCCCCTGTCCATTACCTGGTTCGTGTTTTTTCTACAGAGAAACTGAAGTACATCAGGAAGTGATTTACTGTAAATTGATTGATAAAGACACTAATAATTTGTTAATGATTGTTTATATAAATACTCAGAATCAGAAGTCCAAGAGACTGATATGACGGAATCCCAACCACCAACGGAGGAAAGCTTTTTCCCAGGACCTACCCCGAAGTCAGATCACGGTGCACGGCCAAAGATTCCCAGCTATCCCCAAACAAGGAGACCAGCTGGAGGAATGTTCCGACCTCTGCCATCCCCAGGTAAAATATAATTTCATAAAATCTTTTAGTAAAATTATTTTATCAAACAGCAAATCAACCAATTCAGTCAAAAGAATGTAAGTCTCAAGCAGCTGATTAATTCTGTTTTCCTCTTAGGTGTAGCCCAGTTAAAACCCCACCACATATTAACCATAAGTGATCTGGAGGACACTCGAAGGGCTCGCCGTCACAGCCCACATTCGCAGACAACAGGTCTCCGCAGTCACATTTCCCCCCCTCCTCTGGGCCCTCTGACCGGACCAATTACACTTCGTGCCGGAAAATCTTCGCTTCCCACTTCCCCGCTGTTCCCAATTGCTACAGACAACCTGATAAGTTCTCCATCATCCCGCCCAGTGGGAGGCAGAAGTGCTTCCTCAGTCCGATGCCCTGGAAATACAATGACCCACTGCACCACATCTTTCTTTCCTCAGTCTCCCTGGCAGGAGAGTGGAGGGAACTTTCCCTCTCCAAGTCTGTCTTTCTCTTCATCCACGCATTTACCCAGGACTCGATTATCATTTGACCTGAGCCAGTCAGACTCAGTTGAGGTGCCGCACAACTTCCTAGCTTCACCAGAGCCTGAAGATGTCTCTCCAGCAAATGGCACTTCACCCCAGGGGGATTTAGATCAGCAGAAGGATGAGGTAGAATTTCCCTACAGTTCATTCCACAAGGATCCCAGCATGAGTCTGGGACAAGAGATGAGGACAGAACTGGAGATCGAAGAGACACTCCTGAATGAAGGTGTAGCAATGAACTGTGGGGGGCAGATAGTGGTGGAAGGTGATGATCAGGAGGGTTTTTGGAGAACAGCTCAAGACATACACAAGAGGAAGACCCTAGTTGCCAACCTGCCACGCTCTGGAGCCTCAGCCAGGGACGACTTGGGAAACACCTCCTCTGATGACGATATGGAGCACTATTTTGACTTCTCACGGACAATAGTGAGCCGCCCCGGAACAAAAGATCTTTCCAAGTCTCCCTCCTCCCCTTCTTCCCGACCTATGGCTCAGTTGGATGGAGTTGACGACGGCACAGAGAGTGATGCAAGTATGGCAACCAGCGATGATGCTCAAAAAGTTGAGGGTTCTACTCAAGCTCAGATACAAGCGAAAAACCTAAATAGTAAAAATGTCCCTGAATCGGAAACGACAAATGGCACAAAGGCTGTTCAGAGTCTGTTCCCCGAAACTTCATCCAGCGATAAGTACACAGACTCTTCATCAGTTACCATCTCGGTTACAGGCAAAAGTCCAACAGATGGTTCACCTAAATCCTTTGATGCT
>JBBMJY010000025.1:13324107-13349690 GCA_037833715.1 Toxotes lorentzi | reverse complement strand
ATTCCAGTTCATAATGCTCTGCCTAACTTACTCACAAAGGTGCCTGAGACCTCATATTCAGAGGGGTTATTCCAGGGTTCCAGTTTGGGGTTTGCCCCTGAAATACCACTTGTTCTTGAGAGTTGTGACCCTAGTCCACGTTTAACTGAGGTGGTTCCTGTACTCCAGGGTACATCACTTGAGACCCAACAGTCTGAAGCTTGTAAACCCCTGAACTCAGAGCCTGACAGCAGGCACTTTGTATCATCAACTGAAGGGTCTACTGTGTTAATGAACCACTTAACAGCTAATACAGTGGAACCCTCACTAGCAGATGCTGCTGATAGCAGTCAGGGAGCCTTGTTGGATCTTCTTCAGCCCTCCCCTTTAATGTCTGCAGATGTACAAAACCCCTCTCAAGGCCTTGTAGACTCCTTGCAGATGTATTCCTGCTTACCAGGTTTTAGTCAGCCTCCTCTAACAAGCATCACACTTCAGCCAGTAACATCCTCACAAGAGTCAGTAACCTTCCCATCCATGGAGCCTCTGTCTACTAAATTAACTACCCTCACTCCTGTTGGAGACGTGACAGAAACACTGCTAAATGTTGCCCCTCAAAATGATCCGGTGCTATCGGCTACCCCGGGTACTTGTTCTCCAGCAGGGACTTGTGGAACTGTCTCTGTACCCGTCTACTCTACACAAACACAGCCATTGGGTTCTACAGCTGTAACCATTGTTTCTTCCTCTGCATCAATACCATCTCTTTCTGGGCTGTCAGCACAGTGTTCAGCAGCTCCAACAGCAGTCCAAACCACCTCAGCCTCTGTGATCTTAAATGGTTACAGCTCTCCATCTGTGCAGAAGGAAGCTGCATCTGGTCACACAATTTCCATCAACGTTTCAACTCCCAGACCAGCTTTAGAACCTCAACATCCAGTGGTACCCCAGGCGTTACCTGGTCATGCCATTCTTACTGTGAAAGAGGTGGGGGGTCCAAATGTGGACCCTACACCACATGTCCTGCTGGTGAACCGCCTTGGGCAGATCTTTGTGAAGAATCCAGAAAGCAACACTTTCCAGTTGCCCACTCCCAACTCCCCTTCCTATAACTGTGTCACTCAGATTGCAAGCCTTTTGCAAAGTAACGCATTGTCAGCCACACTAGCAGCAGCTGGTAATATGACTGCTCCACCTCCTGGAGCTAATGTGGCCACAGCAGTTCCTCTTTCAGTTACACCCCCAGTTCAGAATCCAACCACCATTGCGCAGCTGCTCACTCACAACAGCAACGGTGCAGTGGCATCAGGTAATGTGAAAAAGCCAAGGAAGAATACAAAATCATCAAAAGATGAATCTGTCCCAGAATTGAAAAAACCAAAGAAGAAGAAGGAGTCCAATGCATCCAGAAAACCCAAGTCATCCAAAGCCTCGGTGCAGCCTACTCTTTCAACTGAGAATCCTCCCTTGACTCCTGCTGAAAGTGCCCAAGCTATTATCAACCAAGCAATGGCAAGTAACTACACCCCAAAATGGAGTGGGCTTCAAACACTAAGCCCTTCTTCACTGGTTTTGCCACCTGGCCTATTAATTGAACCAGAACCTCCAGTGTCTCCTTGCTCTCCATCACCAACACCAGCGCTTGCTCCTCCACCCCGCCCTCGCACCCATGTCCGCATGAAAAGAGTGTCTTCACTTTCAGACCGTATTGTCACAAAGAAGTCTAAAGTGGACTTCCAGCAACCAGAACCCATCACTGAGGACGAGGAGCGACGCAGACCTGCCTTTCTGAGCATCTCCAGCAGGGCTTCAGGAGTCCGCATCAAGACACCAACAGTGAAAGGAGTGCTCAACCTGGACAAGTTAAATGAGGAGCATATAAGTGATTCTGACAGCACAGGGTAAGATTTGAGTAGTCTGCTGATAATTTTCTTGATTTATAATTTAGTCTAAAAAATGTCTTATTTGTTTTGTCTGACCAGCAATCCAAAAGCCAGAGATATTTCATTTACAATCACAAATGACAAAAAAAGCAACAACATCCTTACATTTGAGATTCTCTAATCATAAATATTAGACGTAACCTGCCGTTTTAAAATGGTACAAACACAAAAAGTTGCTGAATTTAAAGGTAAGGATTTGTAGTAGTGGAGCCTACCTATTGTTCATCTGTTTTTGAAAAACTTTTCAGGTCAGAGCCTTGGGAAAACATGTCTCGGGGTGAACAAGGCAAGCAGCATGCTTGGGAACCAGTTGGACACAGCACCCTGACTGACTGGAAGAAATATTCTGGTAAGTTTGAGTTTTAAATGCTTCAGTTGAGTGAAAAATAATTGAGTTCAAGAATGTCTTCCACATATGACACAAATTAAATGGATGGGATTTTAACTGCCAAAAATGTGACCACGACATTTAATTATCGTCAATTCAGATTTTATTTATATAGTTCAGTTCAGTAGAAAAGGGAGGATTCTTCTTCCAAGATGGACAGATGCACCACCACTGTGGTGCCCTTGAGCAGGGCTCTTAATCCCAAACGCTCAGTGGAGGTGCTCAGTGTCCTGTGTCCTACTGCATAGCTTCCAGGTGTGTGTGTGTGTGTGTGTGTGTGTGTGTGTGTGTGTGTGTGTGTGTGTGTGTGTGTGAGTAACTAACTAACTGTAACTGTAAATGTGAAGAGGACAGTCCTGTAAAAGAGAGGCTGCCACTTAGTGAAACTACTCAGAATAAATAGAGGTAAAAAAAAAAGATTTACAGTATGGACGACCCGGGATGAGAACATTATAGATCGCATAAATTAATGACAAATATGATCTAGGAGGACGCCGAGCAATTTCCAGTTGCCACCAACAGATGGAACCCGAACCACACAAACTTGTCTCCTCCATGAGAGGAATAGTGTGAAAGACTGAACGTATAAATTGTGTTTTGTTAGGCGCTGCTTCTACCTCAGATGATGAACCACCGCCGTCTGATGAGGATGAGAAATGTCCAACTAACAGAGATCAGCCACACTTACGATTCGAGATAACCAGCGATGATGGTTTCAGTGTAGAGGCGGACAGCATCGAGGGTAAGGCTGATATTTTAAAATCTCCCTCAAAGCTCCAAATTAACTAACAAAATGAGTTTCTTGATATGGTATTTCTGTAGCTCTGAATGTTCACTGTATTCACTTAACTCCATCTACCATTATTCTCAATTCTCTTTTCAGTGGCTTGGAAAGCAGTGATAGACGGGGTGCAGGAGGCACGAGCGATTGCGAGGCTGAGACCTCTTACCTTTCGGGGGATCACTGGTGCCCGTATGCTGGGTCTGGTCCATGATGCAGTGGTGTTTTTGCTGGAGCAACTTCAAGGAGCTCACCGTTGTCAACGCCATACCTTCCGTTTCTTCAAACTGTGCAACCAGGAGGACGACCTGCCTGTCAATCCCAGTGGCTGTGCCCGCTCTGAGCTCTATCTTAGGTATGTTTACTGATTGCTGTTATTATGTACTGTGCGTCAGAAAGACTTCCAGACAAACAAGAGTGAGGAACCTTAAGCCTCAAGTTGCTCTAGCTAACAGCTTCACTGTTGTTGGTTATTAATAGTTGTGCTCTAAACACCAGTATGATCATTAATGACCACACAGAAGTGGCACCATTCGGGATGGGCATCAAAACAGTATTTATCAAATGTGATTCTTTGATCCTTTCAGGTTATTGATCTTGATTTTTGTTTTATTGATTCTATTCTGTAGCCCTTTCTGTATATTTGGGTGGAAAAGAGTACAGGTAATATAGTATTACAGATGACGTTAAAAAAAAAAAAAAGAGTTTTGTTTTTGAGTACTTTTGTATTTGACTTTTTTGAATTAGTCAGTTGCTTTCTTGATACACATCTAGACCTGACGTTTCTGTTTTTCTCCTCTTCCTCTTCTTCTCTTAACAGGAAGTCCACCTTTGACATGTTTAACTTCCTGGCTTCACAGCATAGGCAGCTTCCTGACATTGGGCCTTATGATGATGAGGAAGATGAGGTTCTTTTGAAGTCCACAAGGTCAGGCTTCACCTATTTAGTTTATTGAGTAGATTTTTGGCTGGGTTGAAATGTATTCTTAACACTTTTTGTTGCAATTTTGTATTTAAACACTTTTCAAGTAAAAAATAAGGTTCTGTACACCCCCTCCAGTTATTTAGACTATTTGTTTTATAAAAATAGCAAATTGAGCTTTTCTGGATGTTTCTGATGAAGTATTGTCTGCTTTTTCTTGTAGACGGGCTACTAGTTTGGAGTTGCCCATGGCCATGCGCTTCAGACATCTTGAACGAACATCCAAGGAGGCTGTAGGTGTCTACAGGTCAGTGCCCTATTTGCAAAATAATAAGAATTCTGTAGTGCTTAAAAAACATTTTTAGATGAGTTCTCATCTTAGCGGGCCATCTGGTTGAGTTAAATTGTAAAGCAGATTTTCAGTTTTCTATGGGAAATGCCTTATGAGTGTAGTTTCAAAGGGACTCAAAATAGAAGCTGGCATCATGTTTTCAATAAAGTGCTACTTACAGGAAGCCTGTGGTTACAGTAGAACCCATGCAACAAGGTTCTAACCAAACAAAGAAGGGCGAAGCTACACACTTTGATGCAGTCTTTTTTGAATCTCAATTCTAGATAAGTGTGAACCGTTAGATTGCTTAAATCCTTCCTGATAATTAGAGTAGTTGTAAAATTTCAAGTGAATAGCCTGTGAGTCAATAACCAATGACTTACGTCTATTTAAATTTATGAGGACTAAAATGGAACCTGAAACTAATTCAGAAATTCGAGAGTGTTTAACCGTGCTTGTAGTTCTGTCTTCCTGTAATGATGCAGTTGAGTATGTGTAGTGACTACAATTCTACATGAAAATTCTGGGTGTCAGCTTTCCAGGATAGTTGATGTCCAGAAGATGACTACAGACTCCATCACACAGTTGACACATCATGACTGTTGGTGTCTTTAACATCCCATGAAATTAGCTTGTCTGACCTCCATGTGTATGTTGTAGGTCTGCTATCCATGGCCGTGGTCTTTTCTGCAAGAGGAACATTGAAGCAGGGGAGATGGTTATCGAGTACGCAGGCATCGTCATCCGCTCAGTGCTCACTGACAAAAGGGAGAAATACTACGATGGCAAGGTTGGTCGGTTTTCTCTATCTTTCATCAGTTTCATCCTGATGAAGGTTAATTGTTGACGGTTAAAGTTGGGTAAGGCTAGCGGTTGCATCATTAGGTTTCTTTTTTTTTTTTACTTTGCAGGGTATTGGCTGTTACATGTTCCGCATTGATGACTTCGATGTGGTGGATGCGACCATGCATGGCAACGCAGCAAGATTCATCAACCACTCCTGTGAACCTAACTGCTACTCAAGAGTGATCAACGTGGAAGGCCGGAAGCACATCGTCATCTTTGCTCTTAGAAAGATCTACAGGGGGGAGGAGCTCACCTATGACTACAAGTTCCCCATTGAAGACGCCAGCAACAAACTCAACTGCAACTGTGGGGCCCGACGATGTCGACGATTCCTCAATTGAGAGACCCGTTGAATGAAAAGTGGAGGATCCTGTTTACTAGTAAACCTTACAGTAAGTTGGCACTGGATTGGGCTTGGGGAGGAGGTGTGCAGTCCACACAGCTGGTGAATTAGCCACTATGAGACCAATCAATAACATTTGGCCATTTAGAAGTGATATGTGGACATTTCATGGATTGAACAATAAGAGGAAGAGAACCTGCACAGAAAATTCAATAACTTTTGAAAGGTGTGTGTTCACAAGGTTCTTACTTGCTCCTCTGCCTGTGAGGAGTTCAGATGTACAGCTGGCACAGCAGAGTCACCACAGCCGTAAATATTGTGGAGGAAGGATAACAGGACATTTAAGCCGGATATTTGAAATGTGGGTGGCTCCGGGATCTACATGGACAACACCCACAAAATTTCTTTGATACACACGTCAAGCCTTATCTGTTTGAATCATTGCTGAAAACCTATAGCTAGCATTTGAGGGATTCCTTATATGTTTTATTCATTTCTGGGAAGGGGAGGGCGGGGGTTTGTCTGTTTATAGTACACTTGTGATCATGAATGCTCCATCCTCCAGTGATGGGAACATTATAGCCCCATCTGTGCAGTGGTGAAGTCAGTTCTTGAGCCATACATTCACCCAAACCTTTTTTTGTGCGTTTTATCTAACATTTAACACTTCTCGCATTGTTAATAGTTTTTTTTTTTTTGTTCATAGACTTTTTCTTGAATAACAAAACAACCATGGTGCTAAACTTTGAAAGGTCTTTAACGTCTTTAGTTGGACTAAGATGTCCTGCAAATCAGGAATTGTTTAGCTGTTTATTCACCCTGCTGAGATCATGTATCTTAAATTTATGCACTCAAGCAGTACTCTTACTGTCATCGGAAAATAGTGTCTTCTAGGTTTCACAGTTAAGGTCTGTTTTTTTTTTTCAACTCTGTTTCTCTCTTCCTGAGCAGAGATTAAAAAATAGATCATTGCAGCGAAACAGTTTCAGCCGGTAGTGACACTTTTTTAAAGACTGAAACATGTCACTTTTTTTTTTTTTGTCTTGATGTACAGTGTATGTAGCAAACACTACCCAAGCCAAAAGTAAAGAGTTGTGGTGAATATCAGTTTTTTAAATATATATTTTATTACTCTCATGGCAGATGCTCATTACCTATTGCAATAAGACTTTGCTGCCCGACAGTTGCACATAAATAACCATCAGACATACAAATTCTTTTCATCTTTGTGATAAAGTTTGTTTTATCTTAATCAGGAAGGGCACTGGTATAAAGCATCTCCACAGAGTGCGTGCAATCAGCTCCTGCACTGTTAAGAACACGGTGCACAGACTTACTAGAACTTGATGTTGCAGATTTAAAAAAAAAAAAAAAAAATCAGTCTGAAATGGAGCTGAGGTAATGCACTCAGCACCTTCAAATAATGTTTAACGTTGTTCTTAGTCCATGTTCAGTGCTGTCATTGATGAGGCTAATTGAATTCACACACTGTTCAAATTGTATATTTATTCATGTTTTGATTTATATTTTTAATGGTAAAAGGTTGTGCTTTGTATAAACGGTGGCGGTCTAGTGTATAAGGAGATCTCCCCCATCTGTATCCTTTTTTTTGTTTTGTTTTTTTTATTGTTTACAAATGTTGTTCTTTGTTTCGCTAATTTACTTGAATTTTCTTTTGGGGCAGTTATGTCATGCATTCAAGCCTTTATGACAAAATGTTCTAAAGCAGGTATTTTTAAAGAATCATTTTTACTTTATTTTTTTGTTATGGTAGATTTCTGATGGTCTTAGAATCAGCCACAGGAGTAAAGTGAGCACTGTTTGCCTTCCCAAGCCCATGATCATTGTTTTTTTTTCCCCCCACCCCTCTCTCTCCGAACTTCAAATTTCTCTCATCTTTTGTCATGATCTATTTCCCCCTATCCTTCCTTCTTGCATGTCCAATCACTGGGATGGAGCCCAGATTAACATGTGTCAATCACCTAGCTGACAACAAAAGCAGAGTCACTCCCAACTCCTTGCAAGGATTCTACCTCAGCTGTTTAGACAGATGTTTGGGAATACTGATGCAAAAAGAGAGGATGATAATTTAAGAGTAGTTTGGTTTTTATGTCCTGCAGAGCGTGTCTGTATGTGCGTCTGTGTTAGCGCGTGTGTCTTTGTTTGCGTGTGTCTGCAATGAAGGATGCAAAGCACTAGTCAAAACCTGAAGTTATCATGACCATCTCTCCCAGAATCTGTTAAGAAAGCTGTATGTTATATATACACACGCATATATATAAATAAATATATATATATATATATATATATATATAGTAGGGTTATTTTAAAGTAAGTGTAAAAGACATAAAAATGAGAAAATATGTGATCTTTAAATTTACGTCTTTGTTACCATGTACAAATAAACCCTGAGTTTGTAAATATTTGTATACATATTTCTAAACCTGTTTAATTTTTCTATGCACTTTTTTTATTTATAATGTTATTTGCCTAATAAAGATGTTAAGATGTTTGAACAAACTCCATCTTTTAATATATTTTCATAAGAAAATTAGAGTAGAAAAACTAGTAAGGTGAAGTAATAAGCGTTTATTGGTTTGTTTTTTTTTTAACATCTGCATTTTAGACATCTGCTTTCTATTTAACATTTCTAAGCCCAGGCCCAGATATTGCATCCCTGATCAAAACATGGAAAGCTTTGAAAAAGGAATGCTATATAATTATCTCAGTCTGAGTTGGGCAAGAACAGCGATGGCGTCATTGCGCTCTATTTGTCTGAGCATCTTGGCAAGATGCCCTACTGTCCAGTCAGGGTGTTTGCTAGCGACCCCCTCCAGCAAGGCTTTCAGGGGGCTCTTAGTATCCCTCATAGAGTAGGTGTAAGTGATCCAGGTGGAGGGGAAGGAGCACAGCGATGCCAGATGTTTGGTGCTCTTTACTAAGTTGCTGTCTGGATCCAGCAAAATCACCAGCTCTTCCAAAACATCCAGGTTGTCCAGCACTGTCTGCAAAGGTTCTGACAGGAGTTCAGGACCTACAAAAGAAATATGTATGGCTTAACACCCATTGTGTTTCATCATACAATGACTTGTTCACATAATATGCGGATCATTTCAGAGTCTGGATCAGTCTGGCCTCTAATGCAGTTAAGGATTGCCAGAATAGAAAGAATTATAGAAAAAACTGCCAGAGTAAACACAGCTGGTCCCGTTTCCAGACTTGTAAGATGCCTTGTAAAATAATTAACTTGTCATTTCCACTCACTGAGCATGACCTCCAGATCATTCTTGCAAGCGGCAGCGGGGAGCGGAGAGAATCCTTCATTGATGAGCGAAGATCTTCTCCTGTAAGTCAATACTGAGTGCTGACCTACATCAAATACACATTGTTAAAATCAGTGGCAGAACTTTGTCATCATTTTAGTAGAAGACTGTCTCAATATTTATGCTCACACAGTCAATATACAAACCTCTTTTCCGCTTTATGTAGATTATGCAAGCTGATAACAAAGCAAGCGTAATGGAAATTAGGATGGCTAATGGTACTGTCCCTGCAAAAAAACCCAAAAAACAAAAACACTGTAGAGGTCAAATTTAGAGTATGAAGAGATGTGTTCTTGTTAGATAAACAAGTATGTTTAACTTACATAGTAAAACGGAACTAGCAGGTGCTGTTGGATTTTGAATGGAGGGGATTCTCACAGTTGTTAAAGGGTCCGTTGGAATCTGAAATGAAAACAGAGCGAACCCTCATTTTATCTTTATTTGGGACCACCATGAAACCCGCTGATTCATGCCTTTATCTGAAAAAAAGGCAACCGTGGGGCATTTTCCCGAAACTGAAACTGCCTATCTGTGATGTGCAGCTGACAGATCCAAGGATACACTGGCATGAACATGAACATGAACTGACCAACTGTAAAAAAAAAAAAAAAAAAAAAAAAAAAGAGTAGGTGATTTAAAAGTTTTTCTAAAGTGTGTAAAGTGTTATCGTTTTATAGGGTTTTACTGTCAGCAAAAAAAAAGATCATGACTCAACCCATGAAAAAATGAAAAAACCCATGAAATCTGGGGATTTTCTTTAGTGGGCTGACTTCCCAGACGTGTTTTCATTCGAGTGCTAATCATAATATCACAGAGCCGAATGAAAGATGTTAAAGGTTAAATAGATTACCGTTGATGTCTTGCTTACAAAGGCTGAAACGTGCGTCGATGTTGGTGGTTCCTGACAGAAAAAAAAAAAAAAAAAAAGATAAACTGAGGTTATTTAAACGAGAACACCATTCGTGTAACATAGTTTAATGGTCTACTCACAGTGGTAGCAGCTTCGGTGGTCCCGCTTCTGAGGAAAACCAGAAGAAGAAAAAAAAAAAAAGCGGCTGTTTACTTCACGAAACACAAAGGGTTCGTTACTCGAAAATAAAATAGTAATAACAATAATAACACATAGCCGGCTGCCGTAATATCGCATGTAAGGTGAAAACGTATCAGCTATTTTGATGTGATGTTTTGTATCAGGACTTATTTTATTTTAGTTGTTTTTTTTTTTTCGTTCGACTACATAAGGGGAAATGATTCATACTCCAACTTCGACGGCGAAGAGCAGAGATGTGGTCCAATCTGCTGTGGGCCAGATCATTTACCAAAGTATTGAACGTGCCTTTATTCTTACCTTTGCTCTTGGCAATGGTTGTCAGTTGTTGAGTTGCAGGGGCTTACAAGGTAATATCTCGTCGGACACGGAGTACAAGGCTGACAGTGTGCCCTGCTGCCATCATTGAAAGTGTTGCCAGGGCACTTTTTGAAGGGAGCTTCGTGTCGCCCTCCATGGTCATCGTAGCCACAGTTAGGGGTAACTGCATATCCTTTATGATTGAGATATAATATAATATAATATAATATAATATAATATAATATAATATAATAATAATATACCTACCTGGCCTTAATTTACACGGCTCACATTTTGCAGTATTCCTATTCCAGTAGGTTGTCAGATCTCGACATCTATTGGAGTGAACCATCGTCCTTTAACTGAACTGAAGAGTAAATCGCTCGAACAGTACCTACGACCTGGCTCCTCCCTCTGTAGAGATGCAAGGAGAACGATCTTACGAATGAATTTATTCATTATGGCAAGTCAGTCAAAGCATTTCATAATGTCACCCCACCAGTGCAATACCAGTAAATCTGCAGTGTGGCCAGTTAAAGATGAACCTTTGGGCTGGGCTTGATCTGAATATTTGATTGAGTCGTTGTGGCTATTTGCAGTTAGATATGGGATTGTTGTAGCTATTTGCAACAAAATGGGATTTTGTTGGTTTTGTTTTTTCTTAATTGAAAACTTTGAACAAGCAAAATGTCCAGCTTTATCTGTTCCTTTCCTGAGTCACCTTCTCATGTCAATGTCCATATATGTTTTCTAATATATGTAGGAGTGCATGTAGGAACTTCGGTGGTCCGACTTCTATAGAAAACCAGAAACAAAGCGGCTGTTACTCGAAAATTAAATAATAATAATGATAATAATAATGATAAAAAAAAACATAGCCAGCTGCCGTAAAATCGCATATAAACTAAATATGTATCTGATATTTTTGATGTCATTTTTGTATCAGGACTTATTTGAGTTTTTTTCGTTCGACTACATGAACCGAAATGATTCATACTGCGACTTCGGCGGCGAAGTGCATAGAAAACAGCCGCAGTTTACCAAAGTATTGGACTTTCTAATTCTTACCTTGGCTCTTGGCAATGGTCGTCAGTTGTTGAGTAGCAGGAGCCTGCAAGTTTATACCCCGGACACGGAGCACAAGGCTGACAATATACCCTGCTTCCATCACTGAAAGCGTTGCTTTCAAAGGGGTGTTGTCCTCTATCGTCATCGTAGCTACAGTTAGGGGTAACTTCATATCCTATGTCATTGAGAAATAATATAATATAATATAATATAATATAATATAATATAATATAATATAATATAATATACCTACCGTCGTGTCATCGTCCTTTAACTGAGCTGAAGAGGACTATTTCATTTGTGTTTGAGGATCTGAATTTAAATTTTAAAAGAAAAGGAGAACATGGTGTATGTGTCCTAGGGCAGAGCTATTTTGTGACATGCTCTCTTCTAGATTTTAGTACTGCTGTGTCATGTGAAGACATTTGCTGACTGTAAGTGCTATTAGATAAGCTGAAGACCCAGTACAGAGAATTTAAGAGAGATGGAACTGTATTTGAAGGAACCGACCTGTTATTGTGACAAGAGCTACACTGACAAAAGTCAAAGTAACATGACTATGGATTGCCGATCATTCCAATGTTTAATTTCTCAATGGGTATGACAGCTCAGGGGATCTTACAAAACAGCTGACTTGGTGGACGCAGCCCTGTTGCAATGATAGGATGCTGACTGAACATTTCTATCTCATTATTAGTAGCTAGGACATTATGAAGCAAGATATATGTAGTAATAGGGTACAATGACACACTCAGATTGATGACTTTGAAAGTGGCTTTTTCTGTCAACTGTAAGTGACAGGAAATCAAGATTAAGAGTCTTCAGACATGCTGGCAGCTAACATGCTCACAATGACAGTGCTAATGTACTGATACCAAGCAGGTATCTGTACAATGTTAACCACGGAAACTCAAGCTTTCAGTTGTTTTTTTTTTTTTTCAAACCTTTTTTATTATGTTGTGTTGTAATGAATATCATGTTCCACGAACATAATGTTCCTTTTTTAACTTGTTAAATAAAGGTTATTTCCAGTATGTGCTGTCCAAGATTAATAGGTTTAGATCACTGCCCTGCCCTGTGTGGGTATTCTGTGGGAGAAGAGCCACAGATGCTACTCTGCAGGATCCTGTGGCATTACTGATGACACAGCAGGATGATGGAGCTAATCTCCAGCTGGAGAGTATATCTTCCTAAAGCTTTGTCCCACTGTGTTGGCTGCTCCAATGTCACTTATGGTCTACAGCGCTAAACATTCTGCCTTAAAATAAAATATTTTGTGTCTTGCAGCTGTGTGGAATGATGGAATGCATCAGAACCACCCTCAGGTTAGTTCATCCAGTTTTCAGGTTTGCTTCTTCCCTAGAATCAGCTTTCCTTTTCAAAGAAAAGGTTGCAGTCCAAGTAGCTTTTTTTTTTCCTCTGGCTATTTGTGGCAAAGTGTTTAAACTACTTTTATCAAGTTTGTGTTATTTTAAATGAGCTATAATATGCTCCTCCATGTGGCTATTTTGAAGATCCAAATCCGGTGTGACAATCTTCTCTAAATCCTTAGGTCTTAAATCAATGGAGGAACCTTGAAACCCAAATAATCATACTCAAGCTCTGCAGCTACAGTTAATGCCTTTGCACTTCTATATTGTGTCCGGGTGTGAGAAGAGACTATCCCTTTGAGACCAGAGGATCCCTTGGATCCACTTGGACAACAGTGAGTATAGGAGCCATGGGGCCTCCAGGGACCACCGAGGATGGGACAAGAGGACGGCGAACGTCTATGCCCAGTCAAACTAAATCTATCATGGTTGTCTATTCCACACCTTCAGGGGAGAAAATTCAGAACGAGAGCTACGTAATAAATGTAAGGGAGTGAGCTGGCCTTTCCAAGCATGTGTATTTTTTCATGCGGAATATTTCTTTGCCAAGAATGTCTGTGCAACTTGCCAGGGAACTGAGGCATGAATGGAGTCTGAGATATTTAGTATAAAATAAACACATTTTTACATGGGGTCCAAGTTTTGGAATTCTGGATTTCCTAAGCCATTGTCCTTCTTGACCTCAGAAACAGCAGCTGACAAAACAATCAGTTTTTTAATTTAATAAGTTTGTTAATTTTGTTACTGTTGTTTTGTGCAAAGTCTGGAATTTGCCACTAACTGATGATTAAATGATTAGAATTAAACTTAAAATTAAAAGTGCTGTACTACTATACTTTATGAACTTGAATGACCTCAAATAGCCTTCAGCTGTGTGTGGAATTTAACTTTCAGTGTTTTGCTTTCTCCCAGACAGATACAGACTGTTCCCCTCCTTTTCTGGACATCATGCCAGGGACAGTTCCCGAGCTTGCAACAGCCAAGAGACGTCATAAAAGTACAACAGATATTCCTCATCGGGGAAACATTTGCTTACTTCCACCATCCACCCCTGGTGGCACAGATACAGAGCAAGCCTTCTTGCGTCGCTGCTCACTCAGAGAGACCAAAACTGTTTCACGCTACCCTCGCCATGCCCTCAGTGTGCCTAACATGGGTAGTACCAGTCCCTGTCGTGTCATCAGCAACAGTCCTCTCCACAGCATCCAGCTTTCACCGGCACACAGCAACATATCAAGCGCTGCTAAAGAGATGGAGAAGCTGGCTAAGGCCCGGAGTAAACTCCTGGACAGTCAGGGTAACCAAACCCCTACCCTTCCTCCAGAAACCAGAGAGCAACTTCGCTATGTCTCCAAGGATGGAAAGTGCCGTGTCAATCTGTGTCACATATCCGAGAGGGGTCGCTTCCTGTCTGACATCTTTACTTCTTTTGTGGACCTCCAGTACCGCTGGTTTCTATTTGTTTTCATGATGTGCTACATCATCACCTGGTTCTTGTTTGCTGGGCTCTACTTCTTGAATGCAACCTTTCGGGGTGACCTAGGACAAGAGCAACCTGTCAGTACCCCTGAAGAGCATCTCATAGACCAAAGGCCCTGCTATTTAGGTATAGATGGCTTCATCTCAGCTCTACTGTTCTCAGTGGAGACGCAGCGCACCATTGGTTATGGATCACGCACCGTGTCTCCAGCCTGCTATGAGGGTGTACTGCTGGTCATGATGCAGTGTATTGTCGGGTCCATGATAGATGCACTCATGGTGGGTTGCATGTTTGTCAAAATATCCCGACCTAAAAAGAGGGCAGAGACACTTCTCTTCAGTCGCACTTGCGTTATCGCCAACCGTGATGACCAGCTATGTTTGATGTTCCGTCTGGGGGACCTGAGAGAGAGCCACATGGTGGATGCCAAGGTCCGTGCTAAGTTAATCAAGTCTCGCCAAACAGCTGAGGGTGAGTTCTTGCCACTTGAGCAGACAGAGATTGACCTTGGTTATGAAAGTGGATCAGACCGACTCTTCCTGGTGGAGCCACAAGTCATTCAGCACAACATTGACTGTAACAGTCCCCTCTGGGAGCTGGGCCCTGAGCAGCTTAGACGACAACAGTTTGAGATAATTGTTATCTTGGAAGGAATTGTTGAGGCCACAGGTGAGTAATTAACAAGAGCAGTAGTTAAAAAGGAACCCAGAAGCAGCAACTAAGTTTGGCCCAGTTGCAACAGTAAACCAGAATATTTTCCCTTTGTGAGGGAGCCACCCACACTGTAGCATGCGGAAACAAAAATCTCATAGGTCTTGAGCAAAACCTGGGGAATGTAAAACTAAAACCGACAAGTTTTACATCCATTACGTGCAAAAAAAAGTTTACTGCTGATTTACTGCTTATTCACAGATACATTTGGAGATACATTTATACGTCAACATATTTTGAGAGGAGAAAGTTGGCCACCCCTCAGAACAGTGAGGATAGTCAGTATTTTGTGTGGGAATGTCTGCAGTAAAAGATAAAAGCAGGGAAAGTACTGAAAAGCACAAGAAAGGAAATATTCTTCACTCACCTCTCTTCAGTATCCTGTTCTGACAATGACTGGTCTGAACAGCCTGTGGGTTGGCATGGCCCTGAAGAGTACAACAAAGCACAAAACACAACAATGTTGGACAGAACCTATGAACAAAAGGAAACAGTTTAGCATTCCGGGAAATATGTGCTTATGTGTTTTGCTACATAATACATGTTGTTCATAATAATTCATTATAATTTGTTCATCCTACATTCAATACCAAATTGAAAACAGCTGTGTGTGATTATATAAACCAAATATGAGAGCTGCCAAGAGAAAAGCACATCAGAGGATTACTTTCTGTTCTACCTCCATGTGTATGTTTGACAACGCACCCTCCATTTATCGCACAAGAAGGCTGCAAACAAATAATTCATTTCAAAACCCAAATGTTAAGTGTTTATCCTTCACAAAGTTCCCAAATACACATTCTGACAACTGTTTGGGAAAAGGTTAGATGTAGTTCAGTGTTAAATGCATGTGTGGGTAGATATTATTCAGAAAAAAAGGGGTGTATTCGATTTGCTGGCAGAAGGTGTGTGTTACATATGTGTTACTCAAACTCTACTGCAACATTTGGAGAAAAGCTTTAAGGAAACAAAAAGGAAAAGGAAAGGAAAAAACAACAAAGAAAGAAAACCAAAAGAATGTGAGAAAAGAAAAAGCTCCCTGCAACCCTCTGCTCTGGAGCAAACTGCTCGCAGCTATACAAGCAGTGGATAAACTGTTTAGTTACTGATGTGGGATAAAATTAAAATCAATCTACTTTTAAATTCATACGACTTTGGCTTTGGGCAAAAAATCTTTATGTTCTACAGGGGTAGTTTCATGACTCAGAATGACAAAGCTTTCTAGAGAACCTACTTCTCTGAAACCCAGGTCACAGACTGAAAAATGAATGAAAAGCAAATAAAACATGCCAAAAGCTTTCTAAATATTGTGAAAGTTCTACACAGCTGTTTGACTTTTACCATAAAAATCCCCAAACCAGGGACTTCCCTCATGCATAAAAACTGTGAAAGAGACTTATGTATATAGTGTATAATGTGTTTCTTGGGTGCACATAAAATAGAATGGGTTATTCAATATTTGGATGAGGTTTAGCATGAAATACAGTTTTAATTCTATTCTTCAGTCTATGACGATCTTTTGCTGTGACGGACTTCTGGTAAGAACACCTGGGCAGGGACCCACAAAAAAATATCAAATAGAAAAAATGTTTTATTCAAGATTCAGTACTTTACTGAATCCTAAGTCCTTAGGGATTTGTTTAGTGAGGTCAGTGCAATTAAAAAACATTCTTGCAGTCATAAGTAATAAATAAATAAATAAATAAATAACACTCACACTTCTACTGACATTAGTAGCAGCAAAAGTAACAATGACAAAAAAAAAACCATATGTATAAAACCTAATCAAAGAAGTGCAAATTCAAAGTATTTTAAGATAACTAGGATACTAAAATAATAATACCAGCGCACAACAAAAGCTGCCTTTTATCCTCTGCAGTCAGACTTGCAAACCAGACTGTGATACCGAAAGTTAAAAACTTACATAGCTGCTTGATAAAAAACATTGAGCAGATGTAAGTTTTGGGAGGAGAGCAGAAAAATCCTGTCATCTTTCCTGCTGTGGCCAAGAACACTGAGGGCAAGGACGCAGAAATAACATCCTAGAACTTACGAAACTAAAAATTATCCACCATAAAGAAAAACTTCAAGAAAACACTAACTCCAGTCACAAATAAACAACCAGGAGTACAGACAGGAGCTCAGGAACACAGGGACAACAAAAGCAGTCACTAAGATGGACAAAACACAGCAGGAACAAACATGAGCTGGGACACAGACAGACTGACAAGAAGACAAGCGAACAACAAGACTTATATACACAGCACGGAATTACACAGCACAGTGGTGCAGTGGTTAGCACAGTCGCCACTGTCGAGGGTTGTTTGCATGATCTCCCTGTGCCTGCGTGGGTTTTCTCCGGGTACTCTGGCTCCCTCCTATAATCCCAAAAACATGCACATTAGGTTACTTGGCTACTCTAAATTGCCCCTAGGTGTTTCTCGCCCATAGTCACCTGGGCTCCAGCCACCGCGACCCTGACGGATCAAGCGGCATAGAAGATGACGAATGAATTAATTACATTGGGGAGGGGGGGACAAACACAAAGACAGAAACAGGGAACAGGAAGTGGTTTGGTGGCTGATACACAAGGGCTCAGGCTTCAAAATAAAATGGGAAATGTAGACTCAAACAGGAACAGAAACAAGTAGCAGGACCCAAACCAAACACAAGAAATACCAACAAAACTCAAGAAAACCTGACATTAAACTCAAATAGAAACATA
Source organism: Toxotes lorentzi (assembly GCA_037833715.1). NCBI lineage: Eukaryota > Metazoa > Chordata > Actinopteri > Toxotidae > Toxotes > Toxotes lorentzi. The sequence continues at coordinate 13,332,132 of JBBMJY010000025.1, read as the reverse complement.
CCAACAAAGTCCAAGAAACCAAACAAGAGTCCTTAACAGTCCAAAAGGAATTTCACAAAAACCAAAAGAACTCCAAACTTACCCAGGGCTGGATCACAATGACTAGTCCAAACACAATCCGTAAAAGTTTACTCAAAAGTCCAAATCAGAGTTAGGGCTGATCATAACACACAGATTAACACCAGCTTTCCCACAGTCTCAAAAAAAGGACATTATAAACTTCACAAAAGTGCACAGTTATTGCATCAGATTGCATTACATTTTAGGTGCTCACAGTGAACAAAAGGAAAAGCTCACTGGGCCATTTAAATAGAATGTAGCCATTGTTCATGTTATTGGTAGCATCTGTGCTTTTCCCACTACGACAAATTGAACTGTCTGCTGTGAAAAAGTCCTACGGTGTTCAATACCCTAAACAGCAATCTTGACTTTTAAAAGTCAAGATTGCTGTTTAGGGTATTCTTGACTTTTAAAAGTGTGAAAACACACAGCATCATCATGTGGAAAGTAATGTGTACTTCACATTCAAAACTGTGATGCATTTAACGCTATTTGACTGAATCAACACTATCCGCCACTTCTATCTCATCCTTTTATGCATAGGCATGATGTGCCAAGCCAAAACATCCTATATTGAAACAGAGATTGAGTGGGGCGCTCGCTTTGAACCCTGCCTGATGCTGGAGAAAGGCTCGTTCAGAGTCGACCTGCGTCGCTTCCACACCACCTACAAGGTACCACTGCCTAACTGCAGCGCCAGCCAGGTGCATCAGTTAATGGTTCTTGCGGACTGCAAACTCCAAGACTCAAAAGTCAGCAGAGACTGGGGAGCCTGGGTAGAGGGAATGTCAGAGGAGGACAAAGACAAGCAACCATCTCATGGAGGATTCACTATTGATAACATTCAGGAGGAGAGAGCATCTGAAGGCAGTCAAAGTGAGGGAAGCAAAGACAAGATCTCACCATAACAGCAGCTGATACAAGATGTTCTATACTATTTAGATATGTAATAATATTGATATACCTATGGATAGCCCCTTTTAACACAGGACATATAGACATGTAACAGCAGGAAATGCTGTAAAGGTGTAAATAATGAATTCATTTGAATTGACTTGAAACATCACCCCAAAATAGTTACCACACCTGTCGAGCTTTCCGATTGCGAGTGGCTTGAGACGATGCAGTGGGCAGGGACGGTTCAGGTGTTCCTGAGACAAAAAACAAAGGTCAGGGTGAGCATCTAAGAAACGTGAAAAGTGGGATAAACCTACAAAGTCTGCGGTAACTTTACTACTGTGACTGAGTTTACTACAGTCACAGTAGTAAACTGCAAGACATTTGTTCCTTTCCTGAGATCTTTGTAGAGCAGTGTGTTTCCTTCCAGACCTTCCGACAGTGCCTGAGATCGCGCTGAACCGAAGGCATGGCAATCTCCACCTACTGGGATGGAAAGAGACGAGGAGAATAATCTAGAAAGGCCTCGAAGGGGGACATACCTGTGGCAGAGCAGGACAGGGAGTTGTAGGCGTATTCAACCCAGGGCAGGTATGAGCCCAGTTCTAAGAGCCTGACAAAACTCCTTCCACACATGAGAGACAAACTGAGGACCACAATCAGAAATAATGTCAAATGGGATACCATGCAAATGAAACACATGTTCCACCAAGAGCTGGACTGTTTCCTTAGCCAAGAGCAGCTTAGGAAGGCCAAGAAAATGCACAGCCTTAGTGAAGCAGTTCACCACAGTGTCACAGTGAAGCCTTGTGAGGGAGGAAGGCCGGTGACAAAGTCTAATGCTATGACCACGGGCGGCTAGGAACTGAATTAGCAATAGCTCATTGACACTGGAAAGAATGTCTAATTCAGAAAGCCACTGACATAACTGCAGGAGTGGATAGACTTATTGTTCTGTGTGACTGGAGTTTGAGCATCAACATATGACATCTTAATATAATTCTATGCAAAGACCTATTGCCAACCTACTCCTGCACACTGCACCTGTACCTGTCACTGTTTTTTTTTTTTGGTGGTTCCTGCTCCATTTTCCACCTTCTTCTCCTCCTCTTCCATCTCCTCCTACAGTGTGCATTTGAATGCAAGTGAGGTTCAGTCTTATGTTCATATTCTGATTTGTTGATAGTTCTGTTAAGCCATGTCTCACATTTTTATGCTAACGTCAATTATATTATGTTGAAGCACAGTGTTATGTTTTCTTTCTTTATTTGGTTAAAATAACTTCCACATGAGCAGTAAGAAGTAGTAATCGCGGGTCTCCAGCAGGGGGAGTCTAGAGCTGCAGAGCTTGATGAGCGGGTGAATCGTTCAATCTCTTTAACTAATAAAGTTGTGAGCAGAGGGAAGAGCGCGTCCGCTTATCTTTCTGTTAAACATCCCCCTTTTCAGGTATGAAAACTTGTCTTAATGTCTCACTGATGAATGAATGTGTTCTGTTAATGTGCACCTTTGGTTGTGAACTCGTTTCGGTGATTGAATGGTTGTGTTTGCTGTTGAGTGGAAGGTTAAAAGAGATGCTAACCGCGATGCTAATCGCGATTCTAAGTTTTTTTTGTTACCATTTGTATTGCTGTGCTGTATTGTGTGGAGTTGTGTTAAAAAAAAACAATTGTGAGCAGAGGAAACAAGAAAAAAAAATGTATGTTTAGTAATGTAACCCTGTTCGGTTGTTTAGCTTGCATGCTTTTGTATTTTCAAACCGTATCTTTTGACTTTCAGTGTTACAAGAGAAAAGGGCTTAGGATGAGGACTAACCAGTGTATTTGGCAAACACAGTGCTATCTTGGTTAACATTATCCTTAATGTAATGTAAGAGCGGGTAACATTAGCATAAACCGGTAAGATTCGGGGCTAGCTTAAACACAGTCACAAACTGGGCATTTTATTAAGGTAACCCTTAGCCCCAGAAACTAATGTAGTTAGCTAATGCACCCTGAACTGAAAATCTCTGTTTCTACTGTTTTTGGTATTTAAGTTAGCCGAACATACTAAGATTGGTTTCAGCAGCCTGGTATTTGTGCACACTGGGTTAGCAGGGACTCTTAAGTGGAACAGAGCCATTGTAAAGGTTATTAATAACACCTGTGCTTTTCCTGTATAACTAGTCAAAATGTCTGCTGTGAAAAAGGCTTTTTAAATCATTGAAGGTTCTTCATCACTGTTGATATGGATCATCTATCAATGAGGGTTTACTGTCTCCGTGAGAGGCCATGTACTGTACATGTATAAACACAAAAATCAGAAACCATGTGTATTTATTTGTCATATAATTCATATCCAACTTTGCATACATATCTTTGGCACCATATGCACACACATACACAAACAAACAATGATCACACTATTACATTAGCCACTGGGGCAGTGCAATGAAAAGGACTTTTGAGGGATATCAATATGTCTGTCTACATAAGAAAGAAAGAAGTAAAGAAAGAAAAGGTTTTCATATAAATCAGCACATATACTCTGACAAAAAAATCTTCCCCACACTGTCACAATTAGTTCTTTGACAGTGTGGTCAATGATTATTAATAGTATCATGTGTAGATGGGGGAAATTTTGGACAGGATGTAAAAGACATTAGAGATTGGAACATCTTTAAAGAATCTCTTAATGTCCAAATGTCTAAAAATGTTTTTATTGTTATTAATTTTTTTGAAGCCTTGACACTAAAATAAAAAAGAAAAATAGGTCAGCTGCCCTCTGTTCCCCCACCACTTCCTTTAACATTTACATGTCTTTTATTATCTGTACAAATTACTAGAAATAGCCAAGGTAGCTGCTGTGTGTAAGCTTGTTTATTTGATGCATTAGGAGTCTAAAACATATTTATTGATGGCACATTGGTTCAATAAAGCTTATATATGAAAGTTGAGTTGAACATTGATTTATTTACTTTCCTACCCCATACACCTTCAGATAATGCTGTACAAATCAACAAATAGCTTTCAGTGGAAACAAGCCTGATAGCTCCTTCAGTGGAAGGAAGCATTGTGCATGTTACATGAATAACCATGCACACGAAGTAGGCCAACATACATATGAGGACTGCTGGTATAGCTTCACAGTCATATAACTTTTCCTGATCTTTTTCAGAGGTATGGCAGCAGCTGAATACCACTTGGTATTTACTTTTGAGACACATTTACCACGTTATGTCCATGTCTTTAAGGTTATAGGAAGTCACTGAGGGACAATACAGAAAATTCACGGAAGAATAAAACAATGAGAAAATGCCGGACTCTTGCTTTTTGGTTGCTAGACAGATGACCTCAAGTCATCTAAATGATGTTAGCAGAGCTCTCCAGTGGCATTTTTTGCTGCCCACAGCATTCCCGCTTACCAGTATTAATTCATAGCTGTCACAGAACTTTGTAATTTCACCATATTGAAATTTGACCAACTCAGTGCTTGTCTCAGAAGCAGTTCCAAGGTTCAAGGGCAGATGCTGTTGGAAACTCTTAACCCTCTTCCACCCTTATCATATTTCTTTTCTCTGAGAGTTTAATAACTAAAGACTAGAACAAAGTCAGTATTTTAAAGGAAGAACTAGACACTTTTGAAGAGAATGCATCATAGTAAGTATGTATACAGGATTTTTCTCACTAAATCTGGATCAGTGAATGTTGACTGTTGTCAACATTCATATGCTCAAGCAATGAATAAAAAAAAATCTCTTTTCCAGCTGCAAGTGTGACTTCTCAGCCACTGGTCCCATTCTGATAGTGTTGCTGTTTAAGCACTATTATAGAAAAAGACTGATTGTTACAGTGGTTGCCCTCATGAGGGCGCTATAAACCTGGGTCAAACTTACAAAGTTCACACAATCGGTCCAGTAATTATGAAAGTAAGAGGGAAGATGCCTGCGTCATTCATTGAGGATGAGCTTTGATGTGGCTTTAATGCACGTACATGACCTAATGGGAAATGTTAAACACCTTCAATACATTTTCTGGCATGTCATTGGAAATTTGTACTGCAATTCTCTGTTCTGCTGTTGTAAGTATGAATACAGAACAGTCACAGTTCGGAAGGAAGTTATTGCTACACATGTGATAGCCCTAGTTTGTACCGCTTAGGTATTATTATGACTTCAGAACGGGTAAGTGTTGTTGAAGAACCTACTGTTTTTTTTGTCAAACATCATGAGGAATTTCTCCTTCAGACAAACAGATGCTTAGCTCTGTGACTCAAATGTAATAATACATAATCTAAAGCTACACCTATGAGAACTTTGTCTAGATGGATGTGTCCATGTTGTGAGGCATGGCTCAAATGTGGGAGGTGTACAGGTAGGTGCTGTTGATGCTCCAGTCAGGGGGGAAGTCCTGCACTGCGTGACTCTTGATGTGCCTCTGCATGGCGACCAGGCTGCTGCAGAACTCCAGGCACACGGTACATTGGTAGGGCGCAGCACCCCCATGAGTCCGTAGGTGCTTGATCATTGCAGAGTAGTCCCTTGAGCGCTGACCACAGAGACGACACTCGAAAGGTTTCTCCCCTTGAAGCAGACAGAAGAGGGGGGCACAGGAAGGAAGGCATTGGAGGGGGGCAGAGGTGTGCTCACTTGAGAGACAGTCTCATACCGTTAGGAGTTAAAAGTGTGTTCACTGACAGTGTTCTGCCATTTGTTCATTATATATACACTCTGCTATGTTATTTGAATGCAGTTTATCTAGTCTTCATTTTTTTCCTATTCCTATTTTATCTTAATTGCTTAATTTAAAGTAAAGTCTACTACACTGGTACATTTTTATGCAGCTCATTCAGCTCTTCGTTGAAAACATTATGCATAATTAACACGTATGTTTTATTAAGTCAAGTCAGTTATATTTATATAACGCTGAATTGTAACAGAGGTCATCTCAAGGCACTTTTCACATAGAGCAGGCCTAGGCCATACTCTTTATAATCTTTTGAAACAAGGTTTTGAACATTTATCTCTCTATAAGGTTTACATTTTTCAGCTTTAGGACAAACGAATATTTAGGTTTTAGGTAACTGGAAACATCACAATTGCTCTTAAAAAATGCTTGTTTTTGAGAGTTCATTGTAATTGCTGGGCCGCTATTTCTGTCTTTTTCTTCTATTCCTATTTTGTTTAGCACCATTGCTGTGGTTTTAGATGTGGTTTTGCAACAAACTATCTTCACATTCTTGATGCTTCACATTTTTAAAACATTATGCAGTGTTTTGTCCACCGGTTTCTATGACATACACTCCCGCATGAATTGCATTATCATAGTGCAGCTTTTACAGCGTGATGTTTACTCTGTGTTCAATGGATTTTCGATCTCACGCAAGTTTCAAGTCTGCAAGTTTCAGGTTTCTGTAAAGTGAGTTTCATGGTATTAAGATGAGTGGAAACCTGCCTGCAAGATTGTCAAAAATCTAAACACAACAGTATGCTTTGGAAGATGTTTAACGGTAATGCAAACCTTATATGCTTTGTGGTTAATGGTCTAAATCGTGCAAGTGTTGGCACGGTGTATAATGAAAAAAAGAACAACAGAAAGAGTACTACTTCAAACATCAATAAGAGCCAATGAAAATTAGTCCTAAATCTCCTCTTTTGCCTGTAACTTGCCATAATATGCAAACAGCTAACCCGTTTCGGATCTGTCTGGCTTTATAGACAAGTCCCATTTACTCATGCAGCCTCAGACCAATACTACTCTCCTTGCAATTTAACATGCGCTGCTTTTTTAAGTTAAAGTGCACAAGTGCTTTTGGCTCATTTTATTTGACTTCACTTTGTAACTGGATTTTGCACACAAAGAGACATATAGAATATTGAAACATCCCACAATATAAAACAAAGGTTATAAGGCATCATTGTGAGAAGTAATAGCCTTAGATCCTAACATGTGCAGCACTTAGATTTAGATTTCTCCAACGTGAAAAATCAGAGTGAATAGAATAGATAGCGAGTAGTGAATAGTGTGCTTACCGGTGTGAACTCGGTGGTGTGTGTCAAGTTGATGTTTCAGGTTGAACTTTTTGGGGCAGTGTTGGCATTGGTAGGGTTTTTCTCCTCTGTTGTCTTGGCGATTGGATTGTGGTTCATGCTGCACATCTCTTCCACGGAACTGACACCTTGCACAGGCCTCACCTGTGCAAACAACAACTAGATAGGGCCAAACAGGTGAAGGTGTGAATTTTGCGGTGGGCAAAGAGGCCTGGCACAAAAACACCATTACAATTGTTAGTCATACTTCAGACCTTATAGACATCCACATCAAAAAGTAACGAATTTTGCAGTTGCATAAAAATGAGCGGTTGCTTAGAAAAAAGTGAACAAATTCATTTTAGAGCTGCAGCGATGAAATTAATCAATTAGTCGGTTGACCGAACTTTACTTGGAAAATTAACTGATTACTGATTAATTGTTTAAGTCCCTAGTTCCAGCTTCTCCAGTGTCATGCTTATCTGCTTTTCAGTACTGTAAATTGAATATCATTGGGTTTTGCATTGTTGTGGTCATCACTTTGGACTCTGCAAACCATATTTCATTTTTCATTTTTCACCCTTTTGAACAAACATCTGTTGCAGTCGCAGTTAATTTGTAGTGGCACCATTTTACAATCCTGCCTGCTGAAGTCGGCAGCGGCAGTCGCACTCGTTAAAATACTCATTGACCTCCTTGACTTGACCAAAAAAAAAAAAAAATAGATAGATACAATGTTGTGCATATACTTTCCTGTCACTCCGTACATGAATATGTGTTGTCTGCAGTCACATATCTTAGTGATTGTTTTAAAATTACAAAGGTGTGATTTTGAGGTTGATGTTGCAACTCTGAAGCCTTTCAGTACCTTATATGTTTTTTTTTAAAGGTTTTCTAGGCCTCATAGCATAGACAGGATGCTGAAATAAGTGTGTGTGGGGGGTGTAGGTGCGTGTGTGTGTGTGTGTGTGTGTGGGGGGGGGGGGGGAGGGGGAGTACTGTGAGAGGGGACATAAAAAAAAACACACCACAACACTTGAACACCCCCCCCCCCATACCCC
>JBBMJY010000025.1:13291329-13316378 GCA_037833715.1 Toxotes lorentzi | reverse complement strand
TAAAATAAAAAGTTGAGTGTCATCAGCATAGGTGTGACAATGGATGACAAATTTACAGATTTACAGAAAGCTGATTTATGTTAATGGATCAAAAACAAAGCTTTGTGATGACTAAACTTATAGTTAGTCATGCAGATGCGACTAAAAAGACACCCTTCAAAAGTACAGGAAATATAAGACATTTCACAGATAGCCATGAGGTTTCAGTAGTTCTGATGCATATACCAAAGTGTGGTTTTGGCTCTTAAGAATATGCCTAAATGGTCATTTAAAACACGTTTACAGATTTTACATTTAAGTCTTCCTCCACTTTTCCATAGATGGGTTAAAAATTATCAGTTGACCACAGTACTGGTTTCTTGGACCAGCTATCACTTGTAGTTCAGTGAAAACAAATAAAATGTGTCAAGTGGGGAGACATTTCCTCATCAAAATTAAAATATTACACATCCATAGAGACACCCATGCCACTGAAGAGAGTTTTGAGTTTGGAAGAGTTCAGTTTTGAAGGAATCACCAATCTATTTTTTTGTACGAGCACTGTGTAGATCGAGGGAAGAATTCATTATGAGGTACAGTACTCATATGATTGGCTTTAAACAATGTCTCATCTGAAGTACACAACACTATGCTCTTTAATCAGGCCACTTATCAGTATTGCGTCAGTGGAAAGTGATCTAATATTGATAAAGCTCGTCCTTAGTTGTGAATTATGAAGAAGGCCCACGGCATTATGTGTCTCATTACAGTTCTGCATCTGCATCTACATTTATGATTATAGTGACAATAGTCAAAAGTGCAGGAAATATAAGAAGTAATATGTGAGTGTGGTTTGTTAGCTGGCAGCAAATGAACTATGCTCTTCTTCATTGGAATCTGCACAAAATGGCACCTCATTTTGTGCAACATTATATTTGTTGTCTGCATCGCATGAAACCATAAAACTATACAATTTATCAATCATCTAATCACATGATGGTATGGTAATGTTTGTGGTAATGCTGAGGAGGTTGCTTTTTCCTGGATAACAACTTCATAGAAAAAAACAGTGAACATCTAAACAGGGTAACATCTTGTGTGAGGAGGTTTTTTGCTTGTTTTATGCAGTTGCATGAACAACAGAAATAAAACGAGGCAAGGATTCACTGTTCTTAGTAACAGATTATGTCAGTGGTTCACCATTCAAGCAGTACTTCCGTTATTAGCTCTTATCTGTTTTGAACTTACAATTTTAGGGTAATTCAGCTGTTGAAGGTTTCTCATGGCTGAAATATGTCATGAAAAAGTGTTACATACAAAGTAACATTTAATTTTCCAGAGGCATTACATGTTCACATATGTGATCCAAAAGAAAATTTGGTATATTACCCTCCATTTTCCCCATACAGTGATGTTTCTGAGTCACGAGTAAAGTGAGCACAGGTGCTGACTAGTTTTTACACTTTATTCTTGAAATTATCTTACATGTTATATATTATACAGTTGAACGTTTAAGAAATTACATGGTATTCTGAGCGGCTGCGGCTTTCTCTCTCATAAGCAGGCATGTTAAAAATGAATAATCCCTTAGATTGTGCATTTGGCTGAATCAAAAATGTTATCGCGTAATCATTACTGTAAAAAACAGCTTGATTTTATCCTCTTCGACATACGTGACAGCACAGTATATCACGTATATTGTCATGGGGGATGCATTTGGTCTTAACCACAAGGTGGTTTCCTTGTTATTTTACTTGTGTTTCCTAGTGATCACAAGTTTGGCATGGTGATGCATTAGGAGAGGTGCAACACTGACGTTTTTTTTTTTTTTGTTTTTTTTTGTTAATTTTATTTTAATTTTTTTTTTTAGATTTCCTCCTAAGTTATTACCCCATTTTCAGTGGATATGCTACTTCCACCAGCTAAACATCACTTCTTGTCTGATGTACTGTAGCTGGCCATCCATGATAACTACTTTATCACTCTCTTTGTGTGTGTGTGTGTGTGTGTGTGAGTGTGTGTGAGAGAGAGAGAGAGACACATTTGAGGCAACCGTGAATACCTTGGTCTGCATAAACGGTTATCGTCAAGTATTGCTCAAACCACTGGACAGTGATCTCATCTATTCCTCTCAGAGAAATTAGCATTGTACCAACACTTAAATGTCATCTTTTGCTATATGGTAAGGAGACAGCCAGAGTTGATGCACAGGGCTTCACCTACCAGTAATATCAAGACTCTCAGCCCCCCCCACACTACACTCTTCACCACCTGTCATCCCCTCACTGTCAGTTGAACAATCACCATCAGACACCCTACCCAGCATCAATGCTGACTCACTGAGATGTCTAACTGTGTGGGTCTCATCTATGAACATTAGACTTTACTTTGTCCTTCAGCGCCCACACACCTCATGTGATGATGATGATGATGATGATGTGTATTTTATAATTCATCAAGTACACAGCTCATGCGATAACATCTTTGATCTACCTACCAACGTTTTTAATCTCTGCAAACTAAGGGGTTTCATATTGTTATTTTGTTGAATGAATCAAAGTGTTACCGAACTAAACAAAACTCGACACTCAAACTGTGATGTGATAAAAGTCTGGGTTAATATGAGTTGCCTTACATTACCACAGTGGTACGTGAGAGCAGTCGACTTCAGAGGAACCACTATCAAGATGACTGATGTGCGCTGGAGGCATCAATGGCAAACTGTCACTGTATAGCCACAGAACCTTTTCACAGTAATCTGGGTAAGCAGGACTACCCGTCAGTGTTGTGGTTTGGAAGAAGTGAACCTGTACAGGGCTAGGGGCTGGGGCTTGACACTTCTTTGTAATTTGTGGGTGAAGGAAGTGTGAGGCCAGCCCACGCTAGTGACTGTCGCATTAAGTAGCGCTTGGGAACTGTGTCACAGCAGCTTATTAGTTACTTTTACCGAGGGTCTGATGCTTATTGGTGCTTATCACAGCATAAAAGTTCACGGTGCTGACTGGATCAAAGCGCTCATTTGCTTAAACATGAGAGGAAATTTACATAAAGACACACACCCCACATCTACAGTGTATCAAATGATCATTACTCATTGCGTACATGAAATTCAAGGGAGAATACGCATCAGTTGCTAATAATGTTATAATGCATTAGAGATTATCATGGATAATTAGAAGTCCTCTTTATCTCTACTGTTGGTTCATGATTTTGTTTTATTTTTTTTAAGTTTACTGATGTAAATGACATGTTTTAGCTGTATACACAACTTAATATATGGGCTTCAAAAACTGAATGAAAGTGAATTCAGTGAAACGTTTTTTTTTTTTCTTCTTCAGCGTGACTGAGGTTATTGAGGTAGTATGCATTGCATGTAGCTTTTCCTGACATAGGAAGTGAACTGCAAAAAGACACTGTGGCTTAAGGAGTCACTGAAACTCACTCCTGTGAACTGAGAGAAAACCTTATCTTAATCTTAGTTAGGTTTCATATCTTGTAGGAACGTTTACTAATATACATACATTACATGTTTGATCAGCAGATGAGCAGGATTTAATTTTCAGACTTAATCATCATTACTGCAGTTAAATCCCAATTTGTTCACCCAGGTAAATGTATCTGGGCATTCAGAAATGAAACACATTGTAATTTATATTATCATGTAGCAGAAACAAATGTTTTCGAGGTGTGCTTAAGGTTTCTTTTTCCAAATAAATTCAACTGAGGAGTTGCAGGAAAAGAAAAACCACACTTTCCAGTGAGTAAGCAAGACAACTTCCCCCCTTTGACTGTGGCTTACATGATAGGGCTCATAACATGGCCAATTGGCAGAAGAAGAATGTCAGAAAAAGAAATGAAGTAAACATACATGAAGAAGAAAATTCACAAAGCACAGACGCAGTATTTTATGGGTCATTCTTTTTTTTTTAATTACACTATTAATTAGCTTGATCAGCTTTAATTTCTCAGATTGCTTGCAAATACGGTTACACAACAGAGAACATTTTGCCAAATTAGAATATCTGTCTGCTTATTTGTGGAGCATGTCTTTGGTTAAAGGTCTGAATGACAATGAAGAACAGCTCTCTCAATGATGCTATCAACATCCCTAGAATCAATGCAGTATAATTGAAATCAGACAGACAGTCAATATCTAACATTTAGCAACCTGTACACAAATGGAGTAATTTGATTCTAACTTGTGCTTAGTGCCGCTCCTTGTCAATTAGGCAGAGGCCATATGTCTGTCTATATTTCACATTTCTGAATGTTATAAAGTTGTCAGTATTTTCTCGGTACAAGCTTCTAAAATTACATTACAGGTGAAACGCATGACCCTTGATCCAACTGATTATTACATATAAATAAAAAATACAGAATAATTACATCCAAAACACAGCATTGTAAAAGGCAATAATGCAGCAATTAAAATCTCAATAACATCGTTTATAGTTTGTCGGGAAGTAAGGGGACAGACCAACGAAGAAGTCTAGAATTTGACAGAGGACGTACGTACAAATGTGATTTGAGTAACTACAGTATACACCATTCTAAATCTGCTAAATGCTGGTAGGAAACCTTCAGTGGTTTGGGAAACACAGGCAAGCTTATTCTCATCTATGGTTTCAGTAGTATCATTACAAGATCAACTGTGAACATACAACGTTTTCATTCACTAACGTAGCTGTACAAATTATACAAGGGCTATGACTTCTCTTCACCCGTCATAACACAACCGCAACCTGCAACTCACCTGCCTATTGAGAGAAACAGAAGATTAATGCTAAATCCAAACTCCAAGACTATTTTGCTTATTTCAACTTTACAACAAAAACAAACTAACAAACAAACAAAAAAAAAACAAGTTACAAGTAAATGACTTTTCCTGTGAATGAACAAATGCAGGTTTTTCAAGAAAACTTCCACCAGTAAGAAATCAATTAAATCTGAAATTTTGGTATGGGTTATATCTACTACAGCGGATAGTTAAAGACTGATGAACAAAAAACATGTGACCTTTCTTAACCAAGACGGTCTGACAGAATAAAGTGGCTAAAGGAAATCAAACCGACACAGTAAGCAGTCAACAATCAGCCAGAGAAAAAGGGACAATCCCTTTTTTCCTTACCTATACAAGGTACAATGTTGATCATAAATATGACAAACTACAATGAGTCATTTAGTGAAACACTTATTAATGAAGAGAGTAACTTAAACATAGCATCTATAGAGTACTAACATTCAATGTTGTTGAGTCCAGAGATGTCAAACTGGCAGATTTAAAGACATACAGTAATGTTTTACTACAATCATGCCTGAGTGTGATTTGTTAGGACTTACTACACACACAGACACTTCACATTACTATAGCTGTGGCCTCTTTATCCTCTGCTGCTTGTATAATGCGCCTAAGTTTTAAGTTCCTCCACTCTGATACAAACCTGCCGAATGTGAAAACAAACAGGCTGCTACAGGAAGTGATGAGAAGGGCATCAGGCATATAGTCTGTCTGTTGGTTGTGCTGAACCTCCCTACTCCTATTTAGGTCTGCTAGGGGAATGATGTGTCACTGAAAAGAAGATGGGATCTCAACGTCTACCTTAAATACATTCAGAAAGAAGTTACTGTGTCGTTGTCTTGTGCTGGTTTTTACAACAGTCCGTTTTCAATCAGCCATGTTAGGAAAATGTAACAGCACAATGTACTATTGTTATGTATTATTCCGTTACAGCAATGCAAATTAATCATAGAAATGTCTACATCTAGTCGTATGTACTTCTCACGTTATTTACAGTGTCCATTTTGAACAGTGACATTTCCGACTTTTCAAAAGCAATGACAGGAACAACACAAATAAATACAGCAGCATCATACACCAAGTTGTCATGCTTTCATTTAAAATAACGGATTTCTGATTATTCTGTTTTACAGTTCTTTAGGTAGCAGTACAAATAAAATAAACTCATTCACTGACTAAATTAGCTAAATGGAATATTTGGTATATTTTGCCAAATAATCAATATTAATAATATTGAGAGCAGATCCTTGTGAGTCAAAAACATGATGTTTTACTTATTTATTTTTTGTACCACCAGCACACAAATCTGTATCGACTAGTGTGGTCTTTTTTGGCCTTGTTTGTTTTAAACTAAAGCCTAAATGTCTCACACATTCAAAGTAAACCCCTCCACAACCTCGCTTAATGTTCATGTCTTAATATCAGAGGTATCGTCCGACGTTACAGTGGCTCGTGGAGGTAAAGTTAGTTTGACAGTTAGCTCGGTAACTGTCCTTCTACCTCCGAGTGGGTTTTAAATTGAGAATTACACCATAATTGAACTAGGCTGTCACTCACACTCATCTACACAGATACATTATATCTAACTGTGGTACAATTTGAACAGATAGACTACTACTGAAAAATAAATACTATAAAGCATTATGCACCGTTCAACTTCAGTTTCTAGTAAGGAGCAATAGATCAAGTCATGCCACTGGGACGTGTTTTCCTGCTTGTGATGTGAATGTTTTCAGGATTATGAAATGCTGTGGCACCGCTAATGGAAAGACCAATCCTCAGACTCTAACCCAGAGAAGTATTAGATGACAACAGGTGATGTGAGTTTGTATCATATCTCATTATTCACATTCTGGTCATGATGATAGGTGGCTGTTGGTCATTTACAATGGATTTGGGATGCACCCAGTACTTATTCAGTTACTTTATGTTTGCAACACGTCATAAATTCATCAAAGGAAGTGTAGCTGTGACACCACTTTAAGGAAGAGAGTTGGGTGGGGTGGGGTGGGGGACAAAACAAGTGCTCAGGCATGACTTGTTGGCGGCCCCAGTACCTCAGTTCATCTGTTCAAAGAATTTGTAGGTTGGGTTTTCGTAGCCATGGTTTTGCATTTTGTTGAGCTGTCGTTCTTCTGGTGTCAGCATGGGGTCGACCTGCTGCGAGACACACAAGAGCTTGCTGAGATGGGAATAAACTGTTTATCGAATATGAAATGTATGACTTCGGTTCAGCTATGAGGAGGATCTACTATGGCTTCTCCCCACTATGATACAGTGGGGAGTATAGTGATATAATGGAGGAGTGAGAGAAAGGAGCTATAGAAGGAAGGACACAGAAAACACACAAAAAAAGGCATGCAGGCCAGGAAGGTGTTTTTAGATGTATGACAGGAAGAGGTGTGATCCAGCTCTTGTGCTTCAGCTAAAATTATCTTCATGAACATTACCAGTCATGATCATATTTAGTAGTTTGTTGCCAACTGACTCTTATGCATAAGCGTATTTATTTCCTTAGTATAAAGAATGTATTTTACAGGGGTTTATGCGATGGACTACGTCTTATCCAGAAACAGAAACACTAAACTTCTTTGTGCTGGCAGGCAGATTTTGTTTTTAACTTTTGGACAGAGCCACATTAGCTGTTTCACCCTGTTTCCAGAGTTTATGCAAAGCTACTGTAAACTAACCAGCTACAGGCAGTAGCTTCATTGTCACTGAGCAGCCGTGAGAGTGTTATCAATCTTCTAACGCTTCTAACACTCTGGGCAAGACAGCAAATGAGCATATTTCCCAAAATGTCAAACTATTTCTTTAACTTAAAGGGTCATACCTGTGATTTTGACATGTTTTTGCAAATAAAGAGTTAATGCACTTTATATTTTTGCAGTTAAGCATAGCGCAAGTCTTCAAACTGACACTCATCCTTCCAAATAGCCACTGGTTTCCATTGAAAATCAGCTTGCAATAAACTGAAACTTTGCCAACATTACCGTGGGTCTTGAATATATCTTTGTTACCTTTTTTTTAGTCAAATCTAAGTCAAATCCTCAAGGCACAAAATTAAACATGGGTGACATGATGTTGTGAATGTGGATGTGTGGCTTGCATTCATCCCTGCAGTTTGACATATATGTGAAATTAATGGAAACCAGTGGAAGATAGGAAATGACTCTAAAAACATTTGCTATGCTTTAAACAGTCTTACTATGGGGAATAATGTAACATATATGTAGTTCTTTTAGTTAAAATTTAAAGTGCAAGACCACAGGTGTGGTCCTTTAAGACAGCTTTCGGCTTAAATTAAAGGTCCATCTGGGGTCGTACCTCAACGATGCCATGACTGATAGTGCCATATGGCTTTCTGCGCACCAGCAGCAGGCTGATTACCATCACCATGGCAATCGCCACAGCCACCACCAGCAAGCCCACCATGGCGCCACGGTTAAACGTCTCCAAGGCATCAGGTTGCTATGGAAAGAGGGAAATGTGCAGTGAGACCTTAAACAAGGGAGGCATGTTGTGACAAAATAATTCAAATTTAATTTCAATTTGAATTCCTGCTTTTATCTTCAAGCAATCAAACACATTTTTTTTTTCTTTCCACAAGAGCATCATGATGTTTATACTCAATCCTTACCAGTTCATCTCTCGCAATCTCGGGAGGCTTGTTGACTACCTGCTTGAGCTCCGCAGAGGTGTTGATCTAAGAGGAGAGAAAATGTGTAAGAGTAAAGTGATTTATTGGATTAGTCTGTCTGGAACATCACCAGCCTTTTAGACTGGCCAAAATGACCATCATCTTACCTTTTCCTCATATTCATAAGTGGGGCCTCTCTCAGACGTGGTATAATCATATTCATCCACTGCAGACACTGAAGAGTCAAAAAGGCAAAAACACATTTAGCTGGGAGCTTTACACTCAGTGTAAAGAATAAAATTCTGTGCTTTAATGATATTGAGTACCAGCCTACCTTTCTTATTAGACTGTGGTTCTGTAGAGTGAAAAAAAGGGGGAAAGGTATTAACACTGAAACCTCAGAGAAGTCGTTCATTGTTTCATATGTCACACAACTAAGACAGACTCAAGGATGTTGAATTTGCGGGTGTGTGTATGAGTAGCATGTGGATATGTACCAATGCGGGGAGGATAAGGCCTGTTCTGGAAGGCTCTCTCCTCTTCCTCTTCATCATCCTTTTCCTCCTCGCTCTCAGCTGGCAGGAGCTCCTCAGTGGTGTGCGTCTCAGAGAAGGAGGTGGTCATGAGCTCACTGATGTCTCCTCGTTCTGCCTTGACCAGTTCCTCTACAGGTGATACATAAAGAGAAAAAAAACATAGGTCATCAATACTGAAATCTGAACCCGAGAAAACGATGAGATGGAAGTTAGGCTTACGAATATCATTGTGCAGCTCCTCAGCCAAAGTCGGATCCTTGTACAGCAGCGCAAGACTCTGATTCATCCTCTCCTCAATCACATGGAGATGAGTGTACACCTGAAAAATATAAAAATCTAATCTGCAAAGGCTTTTTACCAAAAAAGGGTCAACAAAAAATCCTCGCAGTGAATTGGCTCCTTAAATTAATACACAATTAAAAACGATTTTTTCTGAGATAGTCATGTGTCTAAAGCTGCTTTTTGAAGTCAGCAAAGACCAGCCTTGATCTTAGTTCAGTGAGAACTCACCTCTGTGAGTTCAGTACTTATTAACTTATCTGCAGCACGTACTAACTCTTCAGCACACAATGTTCTGTATGTTTTACTGTCAGCAAAAAGGAGCCTCGCATCCCAAAAGCACAAATGTGTGCGAAAAGCATTTCAGACCGACACACACCTGGAATTTCATCTGCTCAGCCTTCTGGGGGTCAACGGCCACAATATGCTGGTAGTGCCTGAGTGTGTGTCTGCGGTCCTTCTGCTCTGCAGCCATGTATCGCTTCAGAGCCTGCACCACGCGCTCCGGCTGGAAGACAATAGTTGAAGAAATGTCAGGCACTGAGATGAAGGCACTGTCTATTATAGGGAAGGAATCTAAAGCAAATCTGCTCTGTTGCTACACATTTTGTTTATGTACATTCTCTCACCTCCTCTGTCCTCCATGATGCACTTACCTGAGGGGGGTCAGACTGTACGGCAGTCAAGTAGTTCTCCAGAGCCAGGCGGCGGTTGTTGTTGAGAATAGCCTCAACTCTGGCAAGATGAGTCTCCACCAGCCTCTGCCTTTCTCCAGCGACTTGCTCCTCCAGCGTCTGCAGCACAGACTGGAAGTGCTGATTGGGGAAAGATGAGGGAGTAGATACAAGGACGATGTTAATGTTTCCACAGGAGAATTTAAATCACAGAATCAAGTCGACAAAGCAGGATGACAAAAGTCCACTTACCTCATTCAGGGCCTGTCGCTCTGACTTTGGCAGATTCTTTGACTGGTTGTCTGCCTCTGCCCATTCCTTCATGATCTGAGGAACAGAAAGACAAAATCAGTCACATACACGTCCCGGCAGCTGCTAGTTGCTTTGTATTTAAAGGACACATATGAGATAGGGTGTTATCAACCTACTCTCCGTAAGAAAGAGAGTACATGTAGTCCCCAAAATTACGAAACATCATTATGAAACAAAGTGTGTTGACAGTTATGAGGAATGGTTGGTGCAAAGAAGAAAAAAAAAAAACAAAAGAAAAAACACAAAGAAGACATCACTGGTTGACTCACTGATTAGTTATTTTCCTTTTTGAACTTAAAAGCCAGTTTAAGAAGAACATTTAAACACATACGTGTCTGTTTTTATGGTTGGATGGCAATGTCGTATTTGTGGTGTGCAATACCACAGCCAAAACCCAAATCTTGAAGTTGTACAGAAGCTGTCTTGAGATTGTGAGCAAAGATAAACACCCACATACATGCAAACATAGTCAGATGTGCAATGTGATAAACTCTAAACTTCCATCATGTATGAAACTCGGCCTACGCAACCAATGCGAAGTACATTGAGTTTATTTTCACACTAGGCAATAAAAGGTTACTACTCCAGATTACTGTTCTGCATTTTAATAGTATAGCATAGAGAAAGTGTACTGTCCATGATATATAATTTAAGTTTTACAGCACAGTCCCAGCCTGACACTTTTTAGGGGCATATCCAGAATTTTTTTTTTCTGTACCTGCTTCAACAAATGTAGGTGAAACATGTACAGGCCAGTGGCCCTGTCATTCTGAGAATTAGATTAGGGACCGAGAGCAAGGGAACAGGGAGTCTCATCCCAGATTAATGAATTGACTGTCAACAGTCTGACCTGCCAGCCAACCAACTATTAGCCTGTTTTCAGCCCTGTGAAATTCACCTCATTGATGCGCTTCATTCTGCGCTCCTCCAGGTCTGTTTTGGCACGCAGGAAGTTGGCATGCTCAGTGTCATCCACCGGCTTCTCAAAATAAACATCAACGCCATCTGTGGGCCGAGGCGTAGTCACTGGGTGGGAAAGACAGAACACAGAGGTTGTTACTCTTGTGCATTCTCCAAGAGCCAGAAAGCAATAATCCAGTAATTACAGCCCGGCCAAAATGCGAACGGGTTTGCACTGAGAGAGTAGCGAGAGAATGTGGGAAAGCAATTTAAACAGTGAAATAGGAGGAATGGGAAAAATGAAACAAGCAACAACGGAAAACAACATCTGCTTTGTGCCAGCAAAAATATGGATGGAAGATAACATTTCTAATGTTTTTTGTAACCCCACCATATTACCAGGGAAACAAACACCATGTCGTGTAACACAAAAGATTAATCATTGCTAAAGATTGTGGAGCTTTCAACTGCTTCCAAATATTCAAAAAATAAGAGGATTACTAAAAAGCACTGACATTACCAATCCCAAACCCCATTTCACTTCGGTTTAATACTTTTATTATTTTAAATGCAAAGTACAACATCTCTCTAGGAACTGGATAAAATGAAACATTCACATGGTTGAGGATTATTTAACCTGAATTCTACATATTTTATAATGTGTATGACAACAATTTGGGTTAGACTTTAAGTGAACTGGATTAGTTTCAGTGCATAAATACCACTTGTTCATGTTATTATCCTTTAAAATGTGACATTATTTCTTTAGAAAGTTATAAGATAATATGAAACTGTGATTACTATCACTGTTTATCATTTTGAGTTTGGCCTTATTAAGTTCATCTGAAAGCGGTCAGCGGCTCTGTTTACTGTGCATACCAATGAAACCTGCTGAAGCCTGGAGCTTGTTGTGGGTGTTAACGTGTGATATACACTCAATGGTCCTGACACACACAGATTGTGATCAGTCAAGAACTCAAGTGGAAACAATATAAGCACCAATGTGTTGATGAATATACCACATCCATGCATGTGATGCATGGGTGAGCGGGGGCAAATGTGTTGGGAAAAAAACACAAAGCTTATTTTCCACTGAGTTCTAATCTCTGTACGACTCAGAGAAAGTTGCCATGCATACTTTAAGATTTTTTAGTATGATTTTTCACAGCCAGTGGAAGGATTAATGGAAAAAATGACAACACTCACCGCTGTCTCCCTTCATCAGAGGTGCCGAGGTGGTGGGCTTGTGGCTTTTCTCGTAGTAGAAAGAGTCCATATAGTCTGATGTCTGGTAGGGGCCTGAGTCAATAGGGTATTCATACTCATCTGGCTCTTTGACAAGTATTTCGTCCTCTTCTTCCTCCTCTTCCACTTCCTCCTCTTCTGCTTCCTCCTCATCGACTTCCTCCTCCTCCTCCTCTTCCACCACTTCATCGTCCTCTTCTTCCATGTCGGCCTCGTCTACATCTGTGTCAGGAGAGGGGCTTGGGCTGGGGGCTGTTACTTTGGTGCTGTGGAAAAGTGTATCGGTCATTACCCTGATGACTACTAGCACATGACCTCTCACCCTCTAACATCAATATATTATCATCTTACACAGAATTCAGTTTTCCACTGGTCTGGGATGTGAATGTCTGAGGACCTGCGGGGACATCCCTCTCCTCTGTCTCTCCTTTACCGCTGGAACTCCCTCGGCCTGGGCAGCACACATACTCGACCCCCCGGAAGTGGTCTCCACATGGCAGCAGCATGCCGTAGCTGTGGAGCTCCAGATTGTCTGCAGTGCATTCCTGATGGGGAGGCAATCAGATCCACAAAGTTAAAAACAGTTTGTATTATGTATAATGAGGTTGAAATTAACATTTTGAAGTTAAAAGTAAAATAAAATACTGTAATAACATCTAAATATAACAAGACTAGTTAACAGGAGGAGGTATGAAGGAGTGTTGCAAGTTGAACTCTGCCACCTTTCCTTCTATAACAAATAACACAGGTAGGCGTACTGACAAATTATGACGTGCTACACAACTCACCACTAGACCTATTTAATCTGGTCTATTGCTGCTAGGCTTGGCTGCACAAAAGGTTATAAATCTGCAGTGGAAAGTTCATGGAAAGTTGTGCGCACTTTGTCTAAAAACTGTACAACTACCATTTTTGTGTCCTTCTCACCTCCTTAGCAATGTTGTGCCAGTAAACATAACTCTCACAAGCATCCATCTGCTCCTGGTGGAGGAATCGGCATCGGTCGGGCACCAGCAGGGCCTCGCTCACGTACTCGCCCTCTGCGGCAACAGGGAAGAAAAGGTGAGGTCAGTGTAAGCTGCTTTCCAGCAGTTCAGTGTCAGTGTTTGAAGAGTCAAACTTGTTTTACGTTGACCTCAGTGCTGCACTTGAACACGGAACAACAAACACGAGTGTGCTTTAATACGGAAGGAAACAAGAGTATATGAATGAGTACAAGCCATGTGCTAAACAAAATATATGAAAAGGAATATGATAGCGAAGCAGAATAGTTAAGCATCAATGTGTTAACTTCAAGCACTTTAAATAGACAAACTGCAGTTACAGTAGCACGTCAAGGACGTGAAGTAAAACTGTGCTGTGCTTTGAGATCATAAATGAAGAACTTTTTTATATAAAACAAACCCCTGAGAAACGAAGAACAGGTTTTATAGCCTCTGTTCTGCATTCATTACTCTTCCTCACACAGCGCCATCACTGCATGTACTTCTTTAGGCTTCATACATAAAGGAAAGTTTTCACCCACACTGCCAGTACAGTAGAAATCAAACAAGCTAGCGCCGGTTCCATGGCACTGTGCACACTAATCAAAGTGCTTCATGACTCCAGAGCGACTCACTGTTCATTACTCATTCATTCACTTGTCTATTGTTAGCTGATCTTCCCCCCTTGTGGCTTCTAGCAGGCATGGCGTCTCTGCAATACTGTCTTGCTGTACATTGTGCTTTGTGTGTATGAAACTGCATACCCTGATTTATTAACCCAGTTAGAGGGCTGGGGCACTGATGGAGATGCAAAGGCAAAGGCACTCAAATTCAAAAAATGAAATCAATGTAAAGCCGTGTGTAATACTGAAGGAAAATCTAAAATCTTGGTTAGACAAGAAATTTGGGGGACGACATGCAGCAAAGGGTCCAAGGGTCTAATTTTAAAAGCAGATGGCATGACCTCAAGCACACGGTCAGTCTAGAAATATAAACAATGCTTCTTTGTACTTGTTTCTTCTCTCCATCGTGACTGAAGGGGCACACAGAAATTCTAACTCTATGTATCCTTGTATTTATCTAATGGCAGTGAGGTGTGTTGTTCTTACCTAGACAGCGGTAGGGCAGGACTATGAAGGGATGTGTCTGACAGTGGCCCCAGCCTTTCTTGCACCAGGCGTGGATGGTTACCGGTCTTTTTGACTCCTCTATATGGGAGATTGGAAGCGCTGGGTACATCTGGACGTACAGGTACATGCAGAGACGACAGAGACACAGAAACAGGTAGATGGATGGACAGAACAGAGGGATTGAAGGCAAGAGGAGCAGTGGATGGGGAAGGATTGTTTAGAGAAGAGATTTGGGGATTGGTTGGGAGGGGTTGGAATAAAAGTAGCAGGACCAGGGAGAAAGAGGAAGGAGAGCACAGTCAGTGGGGAGAAGACTAACAAGGGAAAGAGTCATGCAACATAGTCTCTAACTGCTTATATGAAGCTGTGTAAGGCCTTTGTCTTTAGCCATGTTAGACATGGCATACTGAAGTTAGAACTTCTTGTCTTTCTATATTTCCAATTTCACATCTGACAGCTTTCATTTAAAGTCCAGGCCAATAATTTGACGCCTAAACTCATAATGAGGATGAATAGTGAGAGAACTGCAGCTGGCCCAGAGTCTGAACGCACGAAAAATGCTTTCTTCACAAATGTCAAGGAAAAAAAAAAAAAAAAAAAGGACGGTTTTTATGTGAAAGCCATCACAGATGAATAATGTGCCAGCTAATCGCATTATAGTCCTTTCGGGACTGCTGCTCTCTGTGGCAGCTATATGGACTTTGGCCTCCAGGTGGTGCTTGGTTGCCTTTACAGTTGCACTTCCAATAAATCCAACTGTAGGAGGACTGTGTGGAGAATATGTGTACCACTGACTACCTTACAGTAGATGTTAAAGAGTACACATATCCTCAAACAACAGAGGATAAGGGGATGGTGATGCAAATGAAATATTGTAATATTTCAACAGGCCACCATCTCTCTACTATATATGGTTAAATATATAGATTTGACAGGGCAGGTGTTGGACAAACCAAATTAGTGAAAAAGAACATGAAATTTTACACATTTTCCCTACGCTACATTCTTTCAGAACTCCAGACTACTTTGCCATTAAGATTCTGATTTTGATAATGCTGCTATTAGAGGCATCGATCCAGACTGGTGCTCATAACATTTGTTCAGGTTTATGTTATTTCCCTCGCAAGGTTCAGGACCATACCTCCTGACAGTAGGACAGGATTTCGCTGGGCTCTTTGAAGCAACCCTGCCGGCCCTGAGGATCCGGCTCCCACTGTCCAGTCTGTAGGTTCATGTGCAGGAGCTGACGGCCACAGAACATGGCAATCTGCGGCTCTGCCGCCTGGGGGCCTGGCCCGTTCACCTCGGTCATGGCCAGAGCCTAGAGAGCACACGGAGGAAGCGAGAGAGAGACACAGGAGAGGTTAAGAGTCGATACAAACACGGTGGCAGATAATATTGTGTTTGAAGCTGATCCAGGGTGGGTAGACCACAGATAATTCCTAAATGCACTCCAGCACTATCCAACATTAGACAGAGAGTGTAAGCCTGCGTGCAAGACTGAGAGAGAGTCAAAGATCGAAGCAGAGAAGCAAGAATGTAGACAGGAAGAGGAAGCTAATGTACGGGAGAATTTAGTGCACACTGTGAGCTTTAAGAGAATATTGGCAAACTTAAAAAAAAAAAAATCAGGATAGATCCATAGAATACTCCCTGTTGAAATAACCCTGAAGAGGATGACAAGAAGAGCCAATAAAAAGCCTGACTTATCGACTGCCGGTCCATATACTCCCGGTTTGCTGACAGTACTGAGAGCTGAGAAAAGCAGGAATAGATGGTGGATGAAGAGGAGGGTGCACAGCAAAAATATACAAGAGTATGTAAAAGACTGCTCCCTCTCTCCCTCCTTCCCCTCCTCCAGAGGCCTTCTAGGATGTTGTTATTGATCATGGGATATGTTGCCTCTGCCTGGTAGGAGGGCCCAGGGGACCCCACATAGAGGAACAAACAGCAGCCAGGGCTGGGAGTCAGGTGTTAATACAAGCTCATTGACCAACGGGCCACTTCACTACATTAACACACAGCACAGAGACAGACAGAGCCCAGGGAGGAATAAAGGAGGGGAGGGGTTAGGTAGGGAGGAAAAGGCTCTATAAACAGCACTAACAAGGACTTGATCTACCATAACAGACAGATTTTTTTTTTCTTCAGAAAACATGACAGCAGTGGGCCCTCAAGAATCACCAGAAAGTGTTGACGTATATCATGTTCCTCTGAGTCATCTCTGAGCTGTTTTCCAAAGACAATCACAATGGACTCCTACAGATCACATGGAGTAATTCAACTAAGAGATGTCAGTTTCTCAGAGCATCATTTGTCAGTAACATTCATGGTAGAGAACATGCGATAATGTTTACTGTCCAACCCCCCCGAAATTCTTCAAAAAGGCATCCCACACCCCGGAGCCCATGTATGGCTCATATCCTTTCATCTGCGCTGACAGACAGAGAGATAGACCTACTGACGACAGACGAGATGAGCGACGCTGAGCCAATTAGAAGGAAGTTGCCCAAAGGGAAGAAACTGAGGAGAGAGAAAAAAAAAAATATGAGAGAGTGACGCCTGATCAAAGGGAAGCCCTGCTTTGGCCGACTGGAGCTCAAGTGTTTGAAGTCCTAATTAAAATTCATACAGAATAAAATAAATATATAAAGCCCTTTGAGTAAATGCACAATAAATATAATAAGCCCTGAGCAGTCTATGCATTATAATTACGCTAAGAGGAGTTTGTGTTTCTGCGTGTCTTAGCAGATTTCTTACAAATTACAGCTCAACTTTTCATTACTGCTGACCATTTCCCAAAGCATACCAGAATTTTTTAGATTCATGAATGGATTTTCTCTTCCTCACAGGCCACAGTTTTCTCTGTGCATTTTAATATTGTTTGGATATCAATTAGCAGAGGCTTGCAAAGTTGCTTGAGACAGGTAATCCACCACAGTGAAGATTGTCTGTTTTTCTCACTGAACCACTTCCAGGGTCATGGGCTGTAAACACAGCGCTCAGTTTTACGGTACATGTTTTTAGTTATCATTATGCTGCGGTTGTGGTTGAAAGTCTATCACGTGCTATCGTATAGACTCAGAATGAAATTACTTTCCCTGCTTTGAACATAATTCAATTGTATAAATTTGAGTTTTTCTTGTTGTCCATACTTTTTTTTTTTTGGACAACACTTCTCTCTAAAACAATGCTATTTTGCAGCCAAGTTTCAGCTGTCAGCAGTTGCTGACATCTTCGCTGTGATGGATTACTCACCTCTAGCAAGTTTCAAGTCCCTGCAGGTTAATGATCACCCCACAGTCAAATGACTGGGAACACTGGCTGCCGCAAAGGTTAGGCGAACTCAAACTCTTTTACGTCTAGCTTCACAGTATGAAATGTTAGATTCTCCTGGAAGACTAAATGGCTGTTAGTTAATGACAGTGCTGAACTGGAGATTTTTTTATTAGTTATGTGTATTGTTGGATAAGCACAGGAAAACACAGCTGAGGCTGCTGAAACAAGCTGCTGAGCTAACGTCTAAATAGATATATCTCTTTGACTCAGGGAAGGTCAGTGCCACAAAAAACAAAAAAAACCAAAAAAAACTTCCGGATATTTGAGAAGATAACCTGGCAGCTCCCCCTGGTCCAGCTCTCTCATTTTGCCTGCTCTCCACTACTGCACTTGCAGAAAATCAATGATGAGCGACTGCAACTGTATCGCCACGTTCTCCCCAATCAATAGCAGTCCATCAGGAGCCTGAGGCGCTGACCTCCAGCACGGCAAGGCCGCACACCCAATCTCCAGCCTGATCTGGGACCAGATTAGATCTCCCTCTCATGATAAACCCTAATAAGAAATACCATTTTAAGACATATGCTTTTGTTGGTCTGTTCCTTCGTGACAGCAGAAAACCTCCTGCTTGTTTTTGACCCAGTTTGGAGTCTAATCACTGCCTTCTCCACACGCTGGTTGCCACTACAGACAGACACGGCGACAGCATGACATGAACATCACTCAGAGGCTGACGTCACATAGACCCACTCTGCTCTGTCGTATGAATGCCACACGGTGCCTTTGTAGGTGTTTCATTGAACTGTGTCATTGTGTTTTCACAGCGATAATAGGAACCGTCATCTGTCTGTGCGTCAGTCGTTCTTTATTCTTACCACAAAAATGGTGACAGCAGAATTCGTGAAGAATTCGTTGCTGGACAGAAATGTATTCTGTGGTATTTGACATTTTAATTTGCAAAGTGCTTAGTGTAGACGGGTTACTGTAAAAAAAGATCGACACTGACTCAAGAGATCAGTTAATGCAACACTAAGGATCGTGGGACAAATCTGGCAAAACTGTGCATGACAGATAGGAACCTTGATTTAATTCCACTGAATGTTGTTATTGCTTGTTTTTCGAGAACATGCTGTTTTCATTTGGTTTATTTATATGATCACGGTTTAGTCACATGCAACCTTAACTACCGTATTACACTAAACTATACAGCCAGGACAATTTAAGCTATTTATACCTTCTAATGTACATTTTGCTCAGTTCAACCGATTGAATTACATCTTAAGCCTTGGGTCACACACGCCGCCAATTTCCACCCTGAAGCCCAGCCAGGGCACAGCCTGTTGTCTGTGCAGCAGGAAGGTGGAGAGGATTTGCCAAGTTGATAATCTTGCTTAAATGGCAAATTGGTCAGTCAACCAAGTGTAAAGTCTACCTGATAAAAACGGTCAATTGCAAAATCAGGAGAGGTTGCAGACGGGAGAAGAAAACAGAGCACAGAAAGTAATGTGTAGCTACTGTAGGTACTGTTTGGACAGAGCGCAGCCTCACAGAGCAGCCAACAAAGCGTAAATGACTTACCTCAATGATACTGAGTATTATTTGAAAATGTGCTCTTAATTTAACCAAAGCTTTACCACAACAGGTAATGTTTACAAAAACTCAAAGAACAAAATGTGCTTTTCTCTTTCTCTTTGGGGGTCTTTAGAAGACACATGACTGTACTGACCAGATACAGATTAAACAGACACAGACAATAGTCCTCTGTTGTGAAGGATTACGCTTTTCATTCACAGCTAAAAATAGATTTTGCTACAGTGAATGAATCACATTCTTGTGCCTTCATTAAGCTGCTCTGTTCATGTTTTATACTTACAAATTATAGTTGCAAATTCCCTTTGGACTGAAAAGCATGCAATCAAAGATTTTCAGTGTCTTGGTGGTACGCAATTTCCATTTTGATGTCAATTAGAGCTAAGACTGCTGTGGTGTAAGCACGGCAGTGTAAGTCTCTCTGAACACTCCCAGCCTCCATCAGGAGCTGAGGCACACTGATCCAGTTGGATTCACAATAATGCCTCACAATCTGTCAACAATTGTGCGTCTCCTCTGGTAAAGGACAGGCTGCAGAGCTGCCCTCCATGTCTCAGTGAGAAAATACTGTAGTGTACCGAAGCATCTCCGTACAGTACCGGCTGCAAGCACGGGGGAGGCGGGAGGTTCAGAGGTTGGTAAGGCAGTGCTGTTCAACCATCCTTTGTCCCACATATCATGTCCTAGTGCTGATGAGGCTGAACAGGCAGACAGCGCAGAAGCCTGACAGCTCCCCACTGCAGAGAATGCTGCATCGTTAATAATGACCTGGCGATATAAAGCCAGAGACATCGATTGGCTTTCTGCCTTTTTGCCAGGTTCTTTGCCTCCATTAACTCCCTTGATATTCTGTTTTTCTCTGTTCGGCTTCTCCATATCCGCCGCACACTGACTGTGCTGCTTAACTTTGTAGTCACATGTGTACCTCCGCAGTCTCCATAGCAATAAGCAACACGAAGAAACAAAGTGATCCCACGGAGACGGGAACACACTGTGCCCTGTACCAGAAGTAGTGGAACAGCTGGTGCATTTATAATAATAGTTTCACATATATCCCTCTAGTACAGGGAATTTTGCTTCAGTGTGGAGATCTTGTGTGTGATCTTGAAACCTAAATACTTCTGTCAGTCAGGGCTGAGTTTTGGGCCAGGGCAGTGCATTTACATGTTCCTCCAGCATCTTCCACCCTGTTCTAATTAAATTTTCAGCACCTGTTCCACCCTTATGTTGCAGGATGACTTCATCCTCTGTAATGATGCAATCTCCCGGCCCTGGCAGGCAAGCCAGAGTGGAAGGGGCGGAGGACAGGAGCCCACCCATCATTTTTCACCTTTTACAAGTTGCTGCCAGACTGTACATTGGAGCATAAAGCCATAAATGCATCAGAAGCTTTAAGAGGATGCAGAGTCTTTTAGCGCTGCTCTGCCGGGAGCCACATGTCATGTTATGTATACAGCCACAATCATATAGGATTACATTTTGTTTAATTCTCTTGCATGCAAGTGTGATTGAGTCTGTTTTTAATTGTTCTACTTTTCATGTTTCTCTGAGTTTAATTTATGTATAATTCATTTGTTCTGTGCTGCATTTCTTATGCTATCTGTGTATATGCACTTTGACACATACTTATTTTGCTTTTCAAGCACTATATAAATCAACTTAAACTTGAAAATACACTAGCTTCTACATAAATACAAACTCTCTGGTCCGAGATATATTGCAGGGAGGTTGCCTGACACCCGATGATTAACTAGGGACAGCATACCCCTGAGGAGCTAATCTCTACTTAGCAACAGGGATCTGGGATATCCCATGTAACTAAAATACACCATGTAGCCACAACATAACCAAACAGCCACAGACCAGGAAGACAAAACAACTTTTAAAATTCCAGGACCTGTTTGTTCATCTGGGTTTTTGCTTTGACAACTGTGTCTGTCTATTATACTGTGAAGAAATGTGCCTTAAAAAAAAAGGTGCCATAGAAGAAGACTTGGCTGCTACGCATCAGCTGGAGAGTCGTGAAATTACAGCAGGGATTCTGGCACAACAAGGGAAGCTCCGGGCAGCAACACTTGTACATTTGTTCTCAATACAAATGTTGCTAGAGTTTACATACTTAAAGTCACTAATTCTCCAAAGAAATCCCATTAGGTTTTGTTGGCAGTAAATGCCATTAAAAAAAAACCAAAGTTGATTTTATACACAAATGTATCTGCAGTGAGCTCTACACTGTGCAAATTATGCACTTAGTAATCTATGGTGTGAAAAGCCTGCTTCTGTAGAATTGCTCATGATTAGTATAACATTGTAGACTGGCCAGTTGCCATTACTCATGTTGAGAACACACCCACGTACAAATAGGCCTCATAGATGCATAACCCATGCATGTATGAAACACACACACACACACAAACAGGCCTTCCTGGGCATGTCTTTGTGCTTCTCTGCAGCACAGATGGCTGAGTAGTGGGTGTCTTCCTGCTCCCTGGGCCCCCACCTCCTCCTTCCTCCACCTCCACCTCAAGGCTGAGCTCAATCCACCTCAGCCACCCGATCCTCGATATCCCTCTTGTCTCCTTCTCCCTCCCTAACAGCTTTCACACAATGCCTGACACTCCACTGTTTGGCCTCCCTCCCCAGGCCAGTGCTAAATGGCCAGATAGATCTGGGAGCATTCATCTTTGTAATCATGTTGCTTAATTATTCATAGGCTCCATCAGGCCTCTTCCTGGTGTGGCATGTAGTTATTAGAGAGTAGCAACATTAGTCTGCCTGACTCTCATGGTGCAGAGGGGACAAAGGAGGATAAAGCAGGTTAGCTCTGTACGCTGACACTCATTATTATACATCTCTGACTAATGGCTAATTGAGGCCATTAATTTTCTATTCAGAAGAGACTGATGGGCAGAGTGGAAAATATTGCATTGTGTTTTATGTATTTTTCTACAGCTTCCTGCCTGTAGACCACACAAAGTTATTTAGTCAATACTAAACTGAATACCTCATTTCAGTTCCTAAAAACTGACTGTTATAACAGAGGCTTTTGGATGCAGGGATGTGCAAACACCACGGCCTCCTCTAAGTCAGGCTTCATCAGTCCAGATTACAGCGGTACAGCCCTCAGCTGGGCACACTGGGAGCAGATGGCCCCATAATCACCAGGGTTCATCTAGGTCTGAAACAGCAGCCAAAACCAGCTCCGAATATTTTATTTAATTTCAAGTATAGCTTAAAATAGAGGACATGTCAGATGGCATCACTGCAAGAGACTCCATAGATCTGGAGGCTGCCAGTGCCAACCATTTCGTGATTGTGGTTATTTAGGAGGATGTTTATTCAGAGTTGCGCCCCCTGGGGTCTGCATATACAAAAGAGTGGCCTATATCTTTCCAACTAGCGCTCTACAGGCTGCTGCAGGGGAGTATGACAGTCCTGACTGACTGACTGATTTCTTCTGTAAAGGTTGCTGTCTCCTCACGGATTCACATCACCTTAGTTGGATACAGACTTCCCTGATGTATGATAGCACCATGGGACTCAAACGAAGCTTCATACCCACAGGAACAGAGACTTCACTGGGATTCATATGACTCATAAATATCGTGTTCACACATCCTGCTTCTCTCACTCTCTCTCGTTTTATAATACGCTCTATACTGCATACACGTGAGTGTTGCTTCCATTGTGCAGACAATACAGCTATGTTTCCTGTAAGCTTTTTTTTTTCTAAACATCCTGCCTTTCTACAGCATCCGCAGTAAAACTTGTCAAAAATGTCCAATACAATTACAAGGAAAAACAAAAAGCAAAAAAACAAACAGGAAACCCCCACGGATATAAAATTTATTTCATGCGTAGTGTTCCCAGTTCCATGGAAAGGTGGTACTGAGCAATATTCGGAATGAGACAAGTGATTGTGATACTTGTGTTGCATAGAGTAGGCTGAACTTATATGCATGTCTGACTCTCTGTTCCACCCACACTTCAACAAATGCGTCTTCTGAGTCACGCACCATAATGACGCCACACTGTGCTTGTTTTCTCTCCAGAAAAAAACAAAAACACAAAGCATAGTTGGTCATTTTCACAATCCTCTCTATGCTACCGCCTCCTGCAGATATGTGGGAGACAGACGACTGTGTAATAACGTTTCATCAATCCAACCAGAAAGACAGAGAGTCCGGAAGCACTGAAGGCCTGCAAGATTCAGTCTCTACAGCACAGCCAAGTGAAATGATTTCATCTTCTGGGTGCATTGTTGATGAATTCCTGCTGTTACGTAACGCCACTGAACCTCCTTCACAGTTAAGCAACACAACATGGGAAAGCCAACGCGTTAATGCCAAACACTGTGAGCCTGCTGATGTGATTTCAAGCTGAAGAGCTACCTCAGGGGATTGAAGGAATCAACGGCTTAGCAGAGATTTGAGCACTGCAGGTCCATCTGAAACATCCTAATGTCAACACAATTGCCACTGAATCAGGGATTTTCTGCCGGCAGATTGAGATTGACACAATGCAAACAAGCTCTCCAAATCAGTATTTATATGGTAAACACATTCAAAAGGCTTGAGTCGCATCTGGGACTCAAAGGTTCAAATTTCTATTACCAAGTGCATGTTGTGCATTGCCACAGCTAAAATGTATCCAAACCTAGGACAATTTTTTTTATAGTCTATTATTACCTTTTCTCCCACATAATTCAAACACATCGGTTCAGTTAAATAAAAGAGCATATTTTAATGATAAATACATTAAATCATTATTATCCTGTGATCACAACAGAGCAAGAGCAGTACTGAATAAGCGCCCACCCCATTTAATTGACACAGTAAATGGCTTTTGAGCTGAAATTGGTAATCCATCCTGGAACGAAATCCTGAATTTAGCAGGTTAATGGAGATTAGGAAAACAATACGATTTTCATTTTCAGACGGAGGACATATACGGATGATAACTTTATTTACCAGCTGAGAGAGGTATTGCAATAGTGCGTATTTTTTGCAGGGGGAGATGGGACTGGAAGCCTTAAAGCATCAACATAATGCCCTTGGGCATGTTTTAAGTAGATTAAGGGAATCTCAAAGTCTAAATGAGGGTATGTTTAGGTTAAAAGACTGTAATAACTGATCCACTTAAGGACAGACGGTCTTTCTATGGTCTCTCTGACAAACAGCAGGCTGCCAGCATCTTCTTGCCTCTCTCTTGTTTTATACTCTGGGCCATTGCTGCCTCTATAGCCCCTGTCTTTGATGTTGTTGTTTTAGCAGTAGATAGAGAGGTCTATCTACTGCTAAAAGTCTTTCTTTTTGGGTATTCTCCTCTGGGTCCACATGTCATATTTATTGCTATTCTACTTTTCCTTTTCCTGTCACTTCATGTATTTTCGAGTATTACACATAGTTGGTACATATATCTTGTACAAATCTGCCTACAGTGCAATTAGGACAGTTTTCTCAGAGCTACTATAATCTTAAATATGATGACAATAAAAGCTTCTGAAAAAAAAAGCTTCTATTTGAGAAAAAAAATAATTTGAAACACGTTAAATTGGTTTGCAACTGAAATTAAGTGAAATTTTAAGTTATCTGACATATATATATATATATATATATATATATATATATATATATATATATACACACATATATATCGGCAGTTTATGCGTCCTTTGGGAAAAGATAGAGAGAGCGTCGTTTGG
>JBBMJY010000025.1:13259970-13291229 GCA_037833715.1 Toxotes lorentzi | reverse complement strand
TAGGCGTGTGCTCTTTCGATTTTTGGTTTGCAACGGAAAGGAAGAGAGATTTTAAGTTATCTTATATATATATATATATATATATATATATATATATATATATATATATAGACACACATATATATCAGAAATTTATGAGTCCTTTGGGACATTGATGCATTTCATCCACGTGACTTGTGACCTCTGAGGCTCTCTGCACTCACAATAATCTGGTAATCTCCTGTCCTGCCTCTGATGTTAAAGCATTCGATATCTTGCTTTTTATGATTGAAATGAACAGCTTCTTTTAAACAGAAGCATATCAGATAAATAAAATTGGTGCTGAACTGGATGTAACATATATGCACAATCTAGTGGCAGAGCTAAAAAACAATGGAGGAGTAATACCCTGCAAGTGGGAGGAGGGGGTTGGCTGGAGAGGGAATAGGGGTTAAAACATTCACATATTTCTTTTCTTCTGCCTCATATTTATGCACATATACAATTCTGATCATATCGTGCCAGCTCCCCCGGGAGCCTGTCTAGCAGATGCATCTTATGGAAATGGGGCTTAGAGGTTATATATATATATGTGTGTGTGTGTGTGCGTTGTGTGAGCCTCATGAAGAGAACGTGAGGTAGTGTGTGTGTTAATATTATTATTACTATATATACATGTTGAGGTGGGGGTGTGACCAAAAAGCCAAATGCAATAACTGATGCTCTTATATTAGTGGCAGAGACCCCAGATCCACACCACGCACAATATATTTAACTTAATTTCACAACATGTTGGGCCATTGCTTTAATTCAGAGGCATGTGGTATCACCACAGTGGGAACAAACTGGTCTTTAACTCCCAGTGAGAGCTCAGAGAGAACACTATCGCTGATAAAAGAGCCCAGCATGGCTTCTCTGATCTCATCTAACTGCAAAGATATATTGGGGGGATAACCTTTTCTGAGGTCTCTTGGTTGTGCTGCACAGCATATTTGGCCTACTGTTCATGGTAATGAGGTGCTCGGTTAATGAACAGCGGGACAAACAGCTAATGCTGGGTCCGCTGGGACCGGCTTGCCACTTATTCAAAGCAAAGAGAACCGAGGGTCTGCTTAAAGACAAACTTGATGAAACAGTGAGCGACAGGGCCAGTGTGTCGCTCTCCCACATTTTACATCAGCTTCTTCTCACTTGCCATCCTCTTCATGTCTCACTTGTTCCCATCGAACCCGTAAACACACATTTCTTTAGCCCTCTCCTCTACGTTCTCCCTCTCAGCATCACTTGGCCACTGAGGGTGGTTGCCATGGTAACACCACCCACAGGAGCCAGCTACCTTCCCTGTTACCGTAGCAACTGGTTCCCTACAGAATTGCAAGCATGTCACTCAGTCTCCCTCTCTCTCTGTCGCTTGTTATCAATCTGCCTCTCTCTCTCCTTCTCTCTCACATGAAAGAGTCCCCATATGTTTGGTTCGACTTTCTATCCTCGGCAGGTCGCTGATCGCTGGCTTAATGGTTGGTTAGCTTTCCTTATCAATGCCTGTTGGCTGTTTACATGCCACTTACATTACTTATGCAATACTGGGCCCTGCTGAGTTGGGCTTACTGTGTCCTTCTGGTATACATTTCTACAATTTCTATGGAAAGGTTTCCCCTATAATATTTGCTAAACTTTGCTCATAATGTCAAATTAAGAATATAGCGGTGAAAATGACAACTGAATAATAATTTCATCCAAATGTAAACAACAGTGGCAACAACAAGGTCCTAGTGGCATCTGAGCTTCAGCCAGCATGAGTACATGTAACTCCAAAGACACTGATTTAATTATTAACAGTCTAAAAATAAAAATAAATATATTAGTACAATATTAAGGATTTATTTGTTTAATAACACAAATATTAATAGCTATTTTGATAATCAATTGACAATAAAAGTAATTTATTAAGGAATATGGCAAAAAATTGTTGCCTTTAGCTTCTCAAACGTTTGAGATGTGTCACTTTTTCCATAATATAATATAATATAATATAATATAATATAATATAATATAATATAATATAATAAGACATCAATGGTATTAACAGTCTAAATACAGTTAATAAAATATACCATATGAAACAATGTAATACTGACTGTTACACGACTATCAGTGACAGGCTTATATTGTATTCTATTTGATGATTCCACTCTTGCTCACAAGCTGCCCTTGGTAAATCTCAGTGTGGTGAATCAGTAGCTGACTTAACAATTCGTCACATGTCCCTCTGATTCCTCTGCTTCAGGTCACACAGCCTCCATGTTACCACACAAATGATTTTTTTCCCATTTTACTTTACGCACCAAACTTTCTGTCCTTCCAAGATTTTGCTTCAGGTACACTCAGATCGACTATTACAAAAGTTGGGATATGCACCAAAAAATCTGTCATTTCAGATGTAAATGATCACTCACAGTTCATTCTAGATCTTTAGTAGTAAGTACTACTACTAGTAGTATCTAGTGTTTTTAACACATGAATTGTGAAGGTACTGTAACACTTGTTTTTAACCATTTGAAAACATTATCATTTTTCTAAAAGCTCAAGCGTCATATTCAACACAAGAACTAGACATTTCCAGTGGCACTAGAAAGCACAGTTTGATAAATCCACTGACAAAAAAAAGAAATAATAATGATAACTGAGATCATGTCAGGCTGACATGTCCTGTCTTGCTTTGGCTCTGTCAGCTCTGTCAGTGTTATTTTAGATCAGGGCCACTCTGGTGAGATAATGTGTGCTGTGCAGAATCACTCAGTAGATTAAATATTAGTGTTATCTCATTTCCTCAGGCCACAAAGTCTCTCCAGACTGTCCAACTGAAGGGAAAGTGGTTTAATCATTGAGACAATCTGTAAAGAAAAAAAAAAGACCCTCACCAGGGCCTGAATCCTCCATTTGTGCTTTGTACTTTGTATTAGATTCTTCTTTCCAAGCCACAGCCAGACTCATGCAAAGTGTCTAATTTGTCAGCTGAGCTCGGGTGAGCATTGGCTGTTAACTGGCACAGCTTGGCCTTGGCGAGCACAATGATCCTGAGCTGACAAAGAGAAGGAAACTCTTTTTGTCTCTCCCCATCACTGCCTCAATCTTATTATTGGTGATTAACAGCAGCCACAGCCGCACCTGAGTCTTTTTCTCATCCATAACTGTTTGCACCACCAGCCCAGTTCTTTATAGGTAGCACGCCATCTGTGCATTCTGTATAAAATATAGGCAGTGTCAACTCCAGGCAGCATTTGGAGAATCTGTGCTGGGGTTGCTGAATACTGAGCATCAAGTCAAATACTGTGGGAACATTTTGTCTCAAGGGAGGGTGTGTTTGAATCTCCGTTGCTGGATATGCAACCTCTTCTGCAATAAATTCCACCCTCAAGTAAATAAGTGCTGGCAATGGGTGATATTGGGAAAATCTCAAATTTCTCCCTTCAAACATTGAATAATGAAGTGTTTTTAGGTGATCATATGTGCATTCGTTAATATACTAAAACTTAGTTGTCTTTTAAATGTCAACAACAGCACCAGCTGAATATCTAATATACGATATGAAGCTAAATTCATTGCTGTCACATACACGTCAAACTTGAATGCAACAAGTTCAAACAAGCTGCCTGGTAATTGCCAGAAAGCGCTCAGAGAAATGCAGGAAATCACTAAAAGAGTATCTGATGTACTGTATTGAGGGAAAGTGTGTGAAACTTACGGGCAAATTACGACACAGACCTCACAAAAACAACCCCTGAAATATTCTGAATAAATCTGACTGATCAGATCTCTGAAAATATCAAGAATGAAGAAAGAAGGGAGAGGGCAGCAAAGTGCCAAAAAAAAAAAAATAAAACCAAGGGTGAGCTTAGAGTATAAATTATTCAAGAACAATCAAAGTATGCACAAGGAAAGTGAAAAGATGTCACTGGCCACTGAGAGCTGCTGAGGCAGATGGAGGAGCAGCGTCTGGGAGAGTGGCTAAGGGAGGGGTGAGGGAGTGCCTCTGGGCTGTGGCAAGGGGAAGAACAGAAGAGGCTGGGGCAGAGACAGAGAAGGGGAGATGAGGGGGGTTGAGGCAAGGAGGAGACAGGCGTGGGGATTTTCTTTTGTGTTCTCTAGAGCGAGGCTGGGGAGTGGACCTGGAGGGCGGAGAAGGGGTGGGATGGGGGCATACAAAAAACCAGGTAGCATGAAGACAAGAGGGCTGGCGTCGGGAGTGTTGAAAGGGTGCGTGACAAGTGCCAAAACCCTGTCGACAAGCGAGAGCCCAGACCTTTCCACGGCCTTCAATTATTGATGGAGCTTCTGCAGCGTGCCATCTTTATGAAGCAGCAAGTGTGTGCGTGTGACCTAATTGTGTGTATGTGAGCGATTTCCACCCATTACGCTGCTTTGTTACATTTAGATTAATGTGACAGAAATAAGCTTTTTTCAGTCCTTCTGCTGGATCAATGAGTTCTGCAGCCAGCAATATGCAAAAGATGGTGGAGCAAGAACGATCTGCC
The DNA here is from genome assembly GCA_037833715.1 of Toxotes lorentzi. Taxonomy (NCBI): domain Eukaryota; kingdom Metazoa; phylum Chordata; class Actinopteri; family Toxotidae; genus Toxotes; species Toxotes lorentzi. The sequence continues at coordinate 13,286,715 of JBBMJY010000025.1, read as the reverse complement.
AAAAAGTGCATCCATTTCCTTCTATAACAGCTTCCCAGCTTCCTATGTTCTTCTGTAGAATATTAATACTGGCCTGATCAGTCTCAGCCACAGTCTCTCAAACCAAGCAGCCAGGGCCGTTTAGGAAATTAGATTGTGCAGTCCTGCTTTCATTCAGCTCAGTGCTCCGCTCTGGACACAGGTTTTTTCTGTCCCTCCCTCGTCTCATTTCAAGGCCACCTGTGAATTTATGTACATGACAGAGACGGATCTCTCTGCTTTCCCAGCTGCTCAGGCTGAGTACCAATAGGGCTGGGCCCCTCCATTATCATGCACTCCACCCCTGCAACTCACATAACATTCTACACGCACTACATCACTTACACTCTCTCTCCTCCATCGCCCTCACGCTCTCCCTTTCTCAAATCATCCGCTGTGCCAGGGCAATCCCCTCCCTTCCTCTCTCTTTCTCTCTCTCTCTCCACCAGCCCTCGATCTCTTTCACTTCACTCTCTCTTTTTTCCTCCTGAACATGGAGGACAAGTGTTATCACCAAACTGCAGATGTTTTCGAAGGGGGCTCCTCTGAAACCTCCCACTGGCTGCAGCAGGACTAAACATCTCGCCTCTCCCTGGCCGGCATTAAACCTTTCTGCAGAAATCCAACCCACCAGGCTTACCGAGGCAGTTATGTGGAGTGTGAAGACCTTGGGCTGCAGTGATATCTCTGTCCTGCAAGACTCCAGAGAGGAGCCAGAGCTGGATGTGACCAGGATGACTATGCTCGTTTCATAATCCCTCACAGTGACACTGGACTAACTTATTACATGTGCAAACACACACACAGCCATGTTTGAGCTGTGACTTGAAATCACCCCATGTATTTACATATATGTCTGACATTCAGTGAGTGGATGATGCAAAGTGAAGTAATCTTTGGGAAAACTGGAAGAAGCTTTAATCTAAATTCTTTTCTAAATGTTATTCTATAATTATGTGGAACCTACAAAGAGCCGTGCAGTCTGGGAAGCCAGAGGAATTAACTCATCAAATGTAGTGCATCAGTTTATGCATGATAGGCTATAGAGATGACATGAAGTGACAAGCCTAGCAAGCCAACATTATTAAACTCTGAATAGGGAATTGCTCCCTTTCCAACTGAGACCCAGAATGTGAAATATTTCAGAAAGGCTAGAAGACAAGATTGAATCGTCTAAACCGGTGTTTGGCAGAGCTTTCCTGAACCTATCAGGAGGATGCCATGCAACTGTGCAATTAACGTCAATTTATTTTCTGCTGTAAAAACAATAAATAAATAAAAGAAGCTGAATGAGCTCTACACCTGGAGACACATACACACAAATGTACACTCTTTTCATTTCAGACTTTCTAAATGACTAGCCAATGAACCCGACCACCACCACCAACAACAACCCTCCGAATCACACAACACAAGGCTGTCGATTGCAACAATGGCCCGAAGTCTACATTACTATTATTCATTAGTTGTCACGTCAATGGCTCAATTACTAAGGCATATTCACAACGCTCCTTTCCTCCAGTAAAGAGTAGCTCTTGTTTAACAATGACTCTGCAGGATTTTATCCAGGATCTCGGTGTGTGTGTGTGTGTGTGTTTGTGTGCGCTTCAAAAACTTGGAAAGGAAGCCAGATACAGAGAACAGGGAGCAAAAACATGTGATACAATAAAATGGTACGCTTTAATGCCCACTGGCACCCAGATATAGTAGAGAATAGCAAACACACGGGAATCCATTAGTGGAACCCGATTATCTCTTGGCTCTAAAATTAATTAAGTGAGTGTAGGGCAGAGTGTGTGTGTGTTTATGTGTGTGACAGGGAGAGATCTGGTTGTCCTTATCTATTTTTTTTTTTAAACAAATCCTCTTCTATTGCTGCATCGAAAGGCAGATGGGGGTAGGAGGTGCACGAATCTGAATGGCTGTATTCCAGCACACAGCCTGAAATTGCTGCTGGTTGGTGGTAGGGAGGTGTGTGTGTGTGTGGTTGGGGGGTGGGGTGGGGTGGGGTGGGGGGACTCTACAGCGACTTTCTGACTCCCTATTTTTACTTCAGCCAAACTAAAACCTGCTTCCTATCCTTGTGCTCTTTCCTTCCCTATTCTCTCCCTGTTTCCTCCCTTTATGTTTTATGTTTTCCCAGACCTTCGGTGTTTCCTGAAACCTGTAGACGCAGTAGGTTTGTTTCTGGGTCTGCCACTGCCGTTGTTCTGCAGCCTCTCTGGGCTGGAGTGCTCAGGCTCAGGTTCACACTGCAGTAATTTATCTTGATAAATACAGAACCGGTTGACTAAAGCTAAGCATACCTGTAGCCCCTAGTCCCCTTTTTATCACATATGGCTACACACAAGTGCAATCATTGTACAACTGCTTTCTTAAATCACATTTTCCCGTGTGGGGCTTTTATTGTAGCAAAAACTGAGCTCACTGCAGCCTGGATTTATGTTTTGTTGATATGTGTATCTTTGGGATCTGGAAGAGAAGGTGGTATGACAATAGATACCACAGGATAATATAAATCTGTCAACTGTCAGAACCAATTCTACAGCAGTAGCTGTTTCTTCGGTATCTCTGGCTGTATTTTATCATTCCAGACAATGGTGCAAATCAATCATCAAAGCAATAAGTTTCATGAATTTGTTTTTTGATTATTTAATGTCCTGAATTATGCAAAACTAGACCTGCGTGATGTAACCCGCATGATACTGACACATCAAATTTAATTCAATCTGGTGTTCTTCTACTCTTCATTAAAACCAGACTACACTATACAAGTTTATAGGTGTCCCATGAAGGTGACACCTACTTCTGCCACCTTTCCGTGGATGACCTTTTGTGTCACCATGAGAACGGTTCAGTGTGCCAATTAGCTAAATGCTTTGGGTGCTGCGAAAGATAAGCGCTATTACAGCTGTGACACCTGGGAAACCTGTAGTAGACCTGACATACAGTAAGTGAAAGCCTGGCAACACAGCAACAACATTGGGGGATAGCTAAATTTGTACTTCAGCTAAAAAAAAAAAGAAAAAAAAAAGATTGTGGCTCTTCTAATCCAGAAAGCTGTCTGAAAATTAAATTTACAAGTGCGATTATACTCTGACGAGACATAATTCCAATGCACTAATATTAAATATTTCACTATAAAATAGAGATCAAATTTGCCCAATACATACACTTCAACTGCGTGAATGTTGAGGAAATTAAGGTAAGCTGACAGTTTTATTAGGAGTAATACCACAGTGTAATCCAGCCAGCCAACCCTCTCATAGTGTAATCTTCAGTGTAAACCTTCATGGGCAGGTCTCCTTGTATGAAGCTAAAGCCTGTTCCTCAGCATAGCAGTAATCCCACTAAGGCTCTTAGAGGAGCAAAATTATTTCAGAATGAAAGCAGAGGCTTTATGACTGTTACAGACTCACTGTGGAAGATGGCTAATAAATAAACATCTCACAAATCCTCTTAGGAACTTTGAGGAGTCTGAACCAGCAGTCAGAGATGCTCCATATTCTCATGCCAGATATCAGGAGCTGGTTCGTTCGCTCTTCATTTCCAGGCGGAAAAGTGCGTTTGACCTGAACCACGGCTCCAGCTGGGACATCATGACTCATCCTGCTCCCCCTCCTCCTTCTCATCTCCTCTCCCCATCCACACACACACCTCCAACACCACCCTGATCCTACACACAAGCGCACATGCTCCAATCTGAATTCATGCCACTTCTGTTCCAGGGGGAGGCGGGTGACTGAGGAGTTATTCGAGAAACGGAGATCGAGCCTATCAAACTGTGGGTCTGCTGTAAGTCGTGAGTCGTGAGACAGGAGGGAGGCAGGAGCAGCTGGTGGACCATTGATCCCTCTCTTTACAACAGACTTTCACTATCTCCTCTCTAACTATTGATGGAGACAGATGCCAATATACTCTGTATCACTCTCACACACTGGAAGTCCAATGATATATCAAAGCCATCCTCTGCTAGATGAACAGTTCGTTCACAAGCATTTTAAACAGGCAACACATTTAAAAACAGAGGTACATGAAAAAAGATGATCCAGTGAAAAATCTGACATGGTTCATGTGCCACGGTGCCTTCGTTCCCTGATTCTCACTGTGAGATTCAGTTGGGAGCTTTTGAACCTATTCGGTGTTCTTGTCATGAAAACCAAATGTGACACAGAACAAGCAACTGAATATGCAAGACTCCATCCTGCTCAAGAGCTGCACCACTCCTCTAAAAGGACGCAGTGCAAGCCGATTTCTTCCTCTGACAAGGCCAGATGGGATGCAGTGAGATAGGATTTGAGCGTCTATCCTTCCACAGAGCAAAGAGGGGCCTGTAACAGTCATCGTGTCAGATACAGGCCCGGACTTGACGCAACGAGCCGAATGCAAAAAAAAAAAAAAACCCACACATTTATGAAGTCTCTTATCTTCACGTCCTGAGTGTGAGCTTCCACTCATATCTCAATACAGTATTTCTATTTTGAATCCTTTCACTGTCACAGCATTTTAGTGGACGTTGTGTGTCATTACTCTTGTTGACACAGGACGGTGCTCGAGGATGCATCTCACAAATTAAACCTGCCCTAGATAAGGGTGCGTGTCAGCAATATGGAGATAGGAGCAACTGTGTGCGTGCCATGTATAATGTCGACGTGAAATAAAAATAAATAAATAAACAAATAAACACAGCATTTAGTCCAAAAGGCACGTCGACATTCAGCGATGCACCATCGTTACAAATGATTCAGCTTGTCTTGTCTCTTACCTCGACGTTTTCCCACACGCAATAGGACAATACAGCCATCAATATAGGTAATGCGGTATGTCCCATTTTCTCGCCTTCTTTTGTCTTTTTTTTTCCTGAAGAAGTTGCTATTGTAAAATTACTGAGTCCAACATACGCTGTCTGGTTACATCAGCTGAAGTGATGGACAGTGCGTTCGCCTTGCTGCGATATCTCCTGCGTCCTGCTCGCTCTTGCCGACGGGCTCTCCAATGGCAGCCTGGGCTTTTATGAGGATGAAGCCTGACAGAACCAAGCCCTGTTTCTGCGGGTATTTATCACAGACTCTTCTCTTGGCGTCCTGACTGTGGCTTGGCGAAGAGAGGCATCTGGTGGCGACACAGTGGTGATGCACACTCACCGGCTGGTTTGTGCTGTTTTTAGTCAGCAAGCAGACTGACTGTGTGATCTAGACAAAAATCCTTCTTCAGGTTCAGCGACTAAAACTCTTAAGGTTTTCCCGATTCACAGCTGGTTGACTTGGCGTTCATGCTACACATCTGGATGTAAAATCTTAAAGGAGAAGATGAGTCGTGCAAGTCCCCCAAAATGTATATATATATATAAATATATATATGTATATGTGTATGTATATGTTGTTGGTTTTTTTTACATTTTTACTTTTAGAGTGTGTGCACATGATATTTTTTGTCAGGACCCTCCAGGGGCCACAAGATAAATGTTAGGGGTGATGACATAATTAAAAGAGTAAGAAAGTGAGAGAAATACATCTGTGTTTTACACAATTATGCTAATTTCTTGTGGGTTTTCTCAAAATGTTATTATTTTTTTCATGTGACATAGTGGACACTTCTTAAAGCTTCTTAAAATTCTCCCAGTAAAATAATTTAAGACAAATCACATCTTATATAACAATAAACTGTGAGCTCACAATTCAAATAGCAGACCTATGTACACTGCCTCTCCTGCAATCTATTGCAGGAGGCCAATAAATACAACCTGTATTAACTGCGCGTCTTACACAAACAGAAAACCTCCAGAGGGCCAGGGATGGAATCATTTCAGACTCCATGTAGGCTATAGACAATCACACTGACTTATAAACAGACACAAGTCAATCAATTAGTGAATAAACGCACTGAATATTTGAATAATTTAATGTGAAGCATGAAGAAATGGACCACGGTTTTTTCTTTTGCTGTGTAAAATCCATAATGTTGACTATAATGCATTGTTTTGCACTGTATATCACTGTGTACATTTAATGCATTAACTGAAGTTGTTATATAGCATACATTTTGTATTTATTTACAATTCCAGTTTATTATTTTGTAAAAGTGATAGTCCGCAGAAACAATTCACCGTGATTGCCAGCAACATCCACAAATGGTCAGCAGGGGGAGCACAAGGTAAGACAATAAGTACAAAAAACCCCAAACACAAACAAAATTAGCTGCCTCTTTCATTGCCTGCGGCGTGTGCCCAAACTGAAGAGCGGCAGGTGGTTGAGTAAAACTTTACCTTTGTACCTTAAACACACCAATAAAGACTGTTGGACAGTTATTTATTGCGGTTGTTAAAGTTATTTGAGGGACGGATCAGGGGTGAGAGACATCTCACAGTGAAGAATCCAGTGCAGCTGCAGCAGGTATTTTGGGCGTGGCTTGTGGCTCAGGTGCGTAAAGAAGAAGTCAGTGCTGGCCATTCGGCGTTCTCAGCACTCGAGCACTCATCGTTTGGCGGAAGCTGCTGTAATTATGCTTTTAACTGGTCTAAACTCTGCAGATTCATAGTTTTGCAAAGAAAGTGACAAGATAAGAAAAAAATAATAGCGAGCAGTTGTCTGGAACCCAGTTGGACTCTACTCGGAGCGTTTGTGGAAGATGCATTCCGCCAGATATGAATACGATGTAAGTCCTATCGCATTTCACTCTGTGGTTTTGACGAAAATTTGATGCCATTTTAAGGATAAGCACTGCACAAGGAGACACACTGGTTCTTTATCTAGAGTTCGTTGGGGATAGATCTGCAGCTGGTCGCCTGTTTTCTGTAGTAATTGTGTCTAAAAGTGTGTGAATGTACAGGAATTAGGCTTTCAACAGTTGCACTTCCTTATTTAACCACCAGTTAGTTTCTGGGCCTCTAGGTTCAGCACTGATAAGTCTGAATGAATGATTCAACTGGGGTCACTTGAGTAGTGTCTCTGTGTGTGCTGCCACACGCAGAGACATACTTGAAAGATGAAAAAAATTTGAATTTGATGTCAACATGAGCATGGGAGACACAAAGGCAGTTATGTGAAGTCAGATAAACTAGTGGGACAAAGGCTTCATCAGACTTAGATGCTGCAGTATTTGGTGACTTCATGTTGATGTTTTCCTTTTAGAAGACAATTGTTAGTACTGAGTTGAGTTTCTTTATATAAAGAGAAACTTCTTAAAGCCGTATGAATGAACTGTTTTTATAATCTACCTCTCAACATTGCATAGTCTGTGCTCTGGATAGATTAGATATTAAGATCTAACCATGCATGGAACAGCAGAGATCTGCTGCCCCATGCATAGAGAGGGCTAGAGGCCTAGAAAGCCTCAGTCAGGTGTAATGTTTCAGTGTTAATAGTTGGCACTTACGCTTCTAGTTTTGTTGATGTGTTTGCTGAATGTATGAAAAAGGTTCGTTTCCGTTTAAAGCTGGTTGAGTATCATTTAATGTGGTAGATTTCAAAATATAACCCACTCTGTCTCTTAGCCAGACGGAGGAACTGTGAAACCTCAGTTCACTGAGTCACACACTAGCTGCTCTTAGAACCACTCCTGCAATTCTAAGAATCAGTTTGTGCAACAACTGTCCACGATCTACTGTGGTGTCTAGTTTCCACTGTACGTCCACACCAAGGTGTGGTGAGGCATCAGTGGTACAGCTGCAAGCAGGTAGTCTCATTCAGATAGTTAATGTTTTAATTCCCACTAGCTGTAGTTGTGTGTGTGGACAACAACTATGGGTGTATTTCTTGGTGAATTATGTTGAATTATTATTGAATGAAAACACATTTTCTTGAGTATGAAAGTCTAATGATTTTCAGGCAATAAAAACAGGTTAGCGCAGTGATTTATACTGAGTTCAGAACAACCAAAACAGCATCTTAATTGTTTTAAAATGACTGCAAATCATGACTTTTGTGGTGTAGCATTTAACCAGGCTTTTATTTTAAGGGGCAACAGGATGTAAAATCTGCCAAAAGCTTATTTTGCCCACCCTGTAAGTCAAATTCTCTTGGAACATACGTACGTTATGCATATACCCATGCAATTCTTGCTACAAAATAATTCGGTCTTGTTTGATATTGAAATACCGGCACAGGATCTGAGCAGAGACTAATGACAGACGACCAAAGGTAAACTTCTCTTTGTGAAGGGACTCATTAATGGTTACCTTGGTCAGTTCTTCTCAAATTCACCAGCTCACTACAGCCTTTATTTGACAGCTTCAGGAAAACAGTTTTGAACCCTCTGGAAAATGCACAGTGTTGTGTATCTGTATGTGTACGTACAAGAATGTGAGGAAACAGTAACAGGATTCAGGCAAAAGAAACTGTTTTTCTTTCTTAGCATAGAGAGACGTTAACAAGGGCTTAAAAGAGTCAGTAGCACACTGTAAGTACCTTTAAGTGCCATCTCCTAAACTAACATCTCCCCACAAAACATGTTTTCTTTCTGAAAGCTGGGACAGATACTTGGTTTAAATTACATAAATAGTGCGAGCGAAATTTGAAGGAAAGTGAAGTTTCTTTCTCTGTCAATATTTGATTGCACGCAGACAATGAGGCCAGTCTTAGAGACTGGATCAAATGGGAACACTATGATTAATGTAGTCGGCCTGCTCTCTGTTTGTGTGGTGACTCAGTGGGGAAATCAGTGAATAATTCTTCAGGCAAGGCCATGCTGCTTTTCGTTTGCATTTCAGCCCACATTTCAAGGGTAGTCATGGTGGAACTGAGCAACAGAAGTGAAGTGAATGTGATGCTAACATCACATCTCTTATTACTGACTCCACTAAATTATGCATTCAAGAACACTGACAAAACTGTGCACAAGTTTAATCTTCAACACAGGCTTTGTTTGCCCTTTGTCAGGCCCCTGTAGCTGTAGCCATCTTTGGGGGAGAGTTAAAAAGGCGTGAACTTACAGTTGTGACTTACAGTCAGTTGTTGAGTCGTCAGTTGTTACTTGTCCAGTGTCCATGCAAGCTGTGACAGTGAGCACGTACAATACCAGGGCATTGAAAATGAAGCAGCTAAATCTGAAGCAGTTACATCTGAAAGACGAGAGAGAGATGAGGTGGGGTTCCCTTCAAAGAAGTTAGAAAGGAGAAGGTTCAAAGATGGAATTAGGGTGGGAAAAAAACAACACTCGCAAAAGCAGAGATGGTTTGGGGCAAAGATTTTATTTTATTTTTTTTTTTTTTTGTGTTACATTAACTCACACACTAAACTCACATACAGGTCTGGGAGTGTTAGAGAACTGAGTCACAAACCAGTTTCACACTGTGTGTAGAAGGTGTCTTTCACTGTAGTGTTGCCTATGTTGTCATCCATTAAGGCAAATCGGTTCGACCATCGGCTGCCGTGTTGTAGAGAATTCGCACATCAGTTAGAGTGGTAAAACAAGCATTTATTTTACTTAAGGCACTCATGGTGTGAAATAATGTGTGACTGAAATACAGTATATTTAATAACAACACGTTGGATCAAATGTGTGTTGTTTTTTTTAATCGGTTTGACTTAAATTTCAGTTTAATGTCTTTTCAGTCTGTGCTTAGTTTCCATTTCCACTTCCCATTTCGTGTTTTCCTATATTCATGTGGATCAACTGGGAACTGATTCAAAATAATCCTCATGACTTATGTTGTTTGGGCTCCAGGCTTTTTAAGCTTTTGCAGCCCTGTGCTCTGTAGCATTATATAACCAGGACTCTAATGGTCTCGTTTTTAATTTTTTTTTTTTCTTATAGGTCCAGCAGTATAACCAGCTTGTTTTCCACTTGTCAGACTGTTTGGTCTGTTTTTTTTCCTCTAGCAGCTGATTTCAGAATCATCCCTCACTTTATGTGCTTACCAGCAGTTTTAATTTGTTCATCAATTTTTAAACATTTTAAACAGATCAGACTTTTTTTTTTTTTTTTTTTTTGTAAAATATTAACATTTTGTTGTGGCTTTTCTTCATAACTCAGCTTCAGGAGAGACAGACACGCGCTACTTCCTGTTTAAAAATATTTGAGCTGACTGACCTGGTATTTAAAAAATGGGGCAGTGTTTCTTTCTAGTAGTGAAGAATAGGATATGATGAGGAGCATGTAATGGTTTTATTAGGCTGTGATCAGGGTGACTGATAGAGAGAGACCCTGGAGCACTTGCTGACCCCATCTCTAATGATTCCCCTCATTCGGGCTCATGATTGCTGTTAGAGATTCCAATTAGAAAGCATGTGTGGGTAAGAATAGGCCTTAATTGCCATGAGTTATCATCTGGACTCATGTAATTGAGCCCCCATCTTAAGGGGCAGCACATCTGACAAATTGATTTAATACCAAAGTGATTCTCTATCCCTAATGGCACTCGGGCTTCTTCACTCATGGGCTACAGGCACTGAATTCATTGTGTGTTGATTACTAAGCGGCCTGAAACCTTTCTCTCAGTCCACCCACTTGAGAGCTCACCAACAGACACACTTACAGTATCGACTGAGCATGTACACAGCCTAAAGCACCGTGCCCATATTCTCTACAAGCTTATCCTACAGTTACTGTGCAGTTTCATTAGGCATGTATGTGCACTCATGGTGGTATGAGTGTGGGAGCTCCGTCACATTTAAACACAAACAGGTTTGACCAGTTTTGCAGACTTGAATATGCTGCCTGCTTGAACCTGTCGCTCTTGGAAAGATCACACACACATTTCACATCACTTTTTTTTTTTCAACACTGTGTCATAGTTCAACAATTTATTCATCACCTAAGCACTGAAAAGTAAAACTGCTATTTATGTTGTACCTTGATTTACACCATTTAGAAAATCACATTCTTTCGTTCTCTCACCTCTCATTTCAGCTCACGGGGTAATCAAACCTTTGATCAAATGTTTTGTCCATCCAGAACATGGCATACTTTCTGTATGATTATTAACTCTGTTTTGCCCTCTTTCTGCACCAGGGCCGCAACGGTCACAATGAGCGCATCGACTTCTTAACCAGCAAAGAAAAGGTGTCGTCAAAGCGGAAAACTGGCATCATCATTGGGGTTCTTGTGGCACTTCTCATCGTTGCAGCTGTTGCAGCCTTACTCATTTGGCTGTTTATCTGTGAGTAAAATAAAAAGCTTCCCTCCACCATATCGCTAACAATAGAGACCATACTTTTATATATTTGGATAAATTAAAGATTAAGAAAATTGTGAAGTGTTGGGCATTCCCTGGACATTTTTGAGTATAAAGGTTATTATTGATTGAATGATAAATGAGAAGTTCAGAGTGTTTACATTTCTAACATCAGAAACTGTAAAGTGGCTCATTTCCACTTGCTGTGAAGGCACAGATCTTTGATATAGGAGTTTAAGAGCAGCTTGTTTGGACTTTGTAATTTCCCATTAGTGTTAGCCTTTTTGACAGCTCCGACTTTCTCCTTTAACAATGCAAATGAGACAAATGTCACAGAGTCCATGGCACAGCTTCCCTGTCATTTATACATACAGGGTCTGATAAAAAGGCCTCTGAAGTCTTGATAAACAGCCTCTTGATTCAGCTGGCTGTTTTAATTGCTCTGAGAGCCAAACTGTCATCTCAATATGGGATCACACCGTACAGCTTTAAAATAGTGCTTCAAGGCCTGTTTAAAACCCTGTCTCCTCTTTCATCACAGGCAGCCATCTTATAGCTTCTTGTTGATCAAACACTTAACTCCCATCTGTCTTTCTCCTCCAAGTTAAAAATGCTGATTCAGAAGCCACCCTTAGTAAGCAGCGCAGCCCATCAGTGCAGGTCTTCAGTGGGCATATGAAGCTGGCTGATGTACCGTATGACCAGAAGCTGGAAGATACAGACAGCAAGGAATTCACAGATTTGGCAGGAAACCTGGAGGCAATTGTGAGTTTGTCATCCGAAGAAGATGACTTTCCTATTTTTGTTCCCTTTGTTATTATCCACATTGTTTATTGTTAACTGTTTTCAGTAGAGTATTACACTCAGTTCTCTTCTCCCAGGCAGGATTAGTTGTGGAGGGTTTTTGGCGTTGTGGAAATGCTTTTTAAATATGCCCCTCGCAGTGCACAGAAAGTGCTGAAGGCACATTTGTGTGGGTGGAATAAAACACTGTACATTCCCTTAGTGATTCCCTCAACAGCATCTCCTATTATTGGAGACAGTGGAGATGTTTGTAGCACCACTTAGGTGCATGTTGATAACAAAAAAAAAAACCTCAGACTCCATCAAGCTCACACTTTCTCAGTGAAAAGCTGCAGAAGTGAGGGCGTTGGTTGAGAAGGGTGGAAGTGGTGGACTTGAATTTTAGATGACTAGACAATTGGGGCAGAGCTTTAGGTTTGCTCTTGCATACATCAAAAGGGAATCATTTCAGATCCAGGATGCTGTTTACACGACAGGTCCAACTTGTGGGGTTTGGCTTCAAGTAAACAATGCTGGGCATGTTTAACCAGTTATCCAACAACTTTACTCTGTCACTCTAGCACCACCTGCCTGTGGAGCCCTTGAAAATTGTATATCTTCTCAGTGGGTTTAGTAAAAGGGCAATGGATTCAAATGTGATGTTGCTGACTTCAGAAATGGCAATTCCTATGCAGCTGGTTCTCTCCCCTGTTTAACCAGATGCTCTTGTAGTTTTTCTTACCTTTCTGTGTAGCTGCAGATTAATGCTGTACATGCATAGTACATGGTAGTGACCTGCATTTAAAACCAGGAACTGTCTGTATCCTCATCTGATACAGTTCATAGCTCAATGCAGCTGAAGGCAAGTCAGTTTATTGAGAATCCGATTGTTGTGTGCTTTGCATGGAGGGTGTTTTTTTTTTTTTATGTTAACATGCTAATTTGTACTTTGTCTCTAGGCAGACAAGCAGAAATCTTTTACATTCCCTGTTCAGTAAAAAATATATTTTTCTCTACACAGCTGGAAGAAAAATACAAGACAGATCCATTCCTCACAAAATACTATACTAAATCGGTGGTCACTGCATTCAGGTACCGTTGGGATCTTGGGAGCTCCTCTCATGTTTTTTTCATACTGCCAAACAGTCCACTGCAATGCTTGTGAAAAGTCGGTGTAAAAAAAGGAACTTCACACTAAATCTCAAGAGGTTCAAGTCTGTTGCTTTTCTTAACACATCCCAAAATAATGTTAGATGTGGTCTGTTTACTTTTGACCAGTTATGTGTTATGTCAGTTATGTGTGTAGCATTTCACTGTAGTGAATTAGGAAGTTCTGCACTAACGGTGGTGGTAAATTATGACATTTCAAATCCAGTGTAGCTGTGCTGCTGTGGACAGAACATGCAGCTACAGTTAGATTTGACTTTTTGTGATTTTTACATTAATCCAAATCACCCATATTCCACTAATCTTTGCTTGCCTCTTAAATATTGATGCTTTTAACTGAATGCTCTCTCTGTGCTTTCTCTTCCCACCCTCCATCCATTTCTCACTTGCATCAGTGAGGGTGTGATAGCCTACTACTGGTCCCAGTTTGATATTCCAGTCGAAGACCTGGAGATTGTGCCAGAGTTCTCAGAGGAGCGGGTGTTGGACGCGCTGGAGAGTGGCATTAAACACCAGCGCAGCGTTACAAACCGCAGGGATATTAAGATCAGTGAAGTCACGGCCACACGTACGTACCACCAGGGCCCGGGGAGGAGGTGGAGTTTGGGGGTGAGGGAGGGTGGGGAGGGGGGTCACACAGAGGGGCAGGCAGACACGGACAACTTGGTGTTTACTACAACTGGCTCCAGAATATGACATTTAACAATCAGCAGAGATAAAGCACAGCGAATACAGATCTGAATAAGGTCATTGTCATCTCCTATCAGCTTTGGTGTTCTTTATGCTTTCTATTTGTATTATAGGAGCTCACTCTGAGTTGTGCTGATAAGATGATAATAGATAAGCCAGACCTCTCTGCTTTTGCTGCATCTGAGATTGCACATTTTATGCTGTTTGGATCCTCTAATGATATTAGCTGGGCCCTGGCCTGGCTTGAGACAGCTATTTTTCTTCCTTCTGTCTTCTCAGCATTCACATTGCATTTGTCCACATCCTGGCCACCAGCCAAGCGCTGGCCCTATGACTCAGTGGTTTTGGTCCTCTTTAAAGTGATTTCTGTGGGTATGATTTGATGTTGCTGTCCCAGATAGTTAGACAGAGATGTATGGCTTGCTGCTGTAGGGCAAGGTGAGATGGAGCAGAAAGAGCTACACACAATCACCGGTTCCCTTAACCGCAGGGAAATGGAACAGAAAATGTGCAACCCAAATATTTTAGGCTCATGCATCAAATTCTATCAGCCTCCCAACTTCAGTGACCCATTCTTACCTTTCCTCCTGTTTCTCTGCCTCTCTCTCCCACTCTCTCTCCCTGTCTCTAGTCACAGATCCTCGCATGGCCAGGAACCCCAGAGCCAGTGAGTACAGCATGTCCCCTTTCAATCACTCACAGCTGAAATTTTTCAGCTGTCTAGATGCTCTCCCTCCTGCCAGTCTGTAACGAATGGCTGGCCTGGCCTGGCCTGTACTGTACATGTGCTGCTTTAGTCAGAGATTGAGAACCCTGTACCAGGCCAGGGCGAGTCAGACACTATGCCGGACACTTTTCTTTGCCACCGTCTGGTGATTTATAACCTTGGGGTGATTAGACTATATTACATCGCATTACCATAGTAGCTGCACTGTCCTTACATTAATCTGTCTTTGCTTACATCTGTAGCACTAAGGATGGAAGAAGTTGGGATTACATGGTGTTCATATGTATTATTTGTAATGCAAAGTCAGATTTTAATTTACCAGCTATAAACTACTGTTCGCTGTTTCCATATGTCCATGTGATATAACCAGTGTTGTTATTCCCAGGTGAGTGTTTCTACTACCTTAAGGCTGAAGAAAAGGTGAACAGCTTTTCGTCTCCAGGGTACCCCACAGGCTACCCCTCCAAGTCTCGGTGTCAGTGGCAAATCCGAGCCTCAGGAAACAACGTCATATCTGTCAGCTTCCCTTTTTTCCACATTGAGGATGACTGCTCTGATGACTTTGTCTTCATCTATGATTCTTTGAGTCCAGACGACTCTCAGGCCATCACAGAGTAAGTCGTAGGGCTGTGAATGTCCAGAGGGTTTGGGGAACGTGTTAGCCATGGTATAAAACCATATGGATATTATTGCTCTTTAAAGAGATTAGATCCTTGGATGGATGGATCAGGTTTTACCATGTAGAGGAGTATTCTGTGCACTGATGCCTCCCCCCAAAGGGAATTTTATTGAAAATAAAACCAGTAAATTGACTCATTTTTGCTCTGACAGAACTTCAAATTGTGACACAAATCACATTCTCATTTTGCCTTAAACATTGTTAGCAGGGTTTGTTTGATAGGGCTCAACCAACATTTGTCTAATTTATTTAGCCTTGAAGATCAGAGAGGGGGGGAACAGAGCTCTACATAATTCCCAGAGGACAACCACTAGGAATCACTTTGTATTTGACTGAAATGTTGCAGAGGGATTTAGGAGTAAAAGCTGTTTTGATGTGGGTGGAAAACATGTTCCACTTCATTCCTTTCACTGCATTTGTGATTACAGTTTTTTTTTTTTTTGTTTTTTTTTTGGCTCTGAAGCCTTCAGTGCTGCATGTCCCATTTTATTGTTAACTTTTGAGACCTCAGTGAGATTGAGTTGGCTCAAAAAGACCTCTCCTTTCAAATCTGTGAAGGGTGCAAAGCTGAATGCTGCTGTACACCACTGTGTGTAATTGCACTTGGTCTATGGCGGAGTGGTAAAATTCTGAAACTACAGGCTCCTGAATGCAACATCAGTTGTAGCTGCAGGCAATTTCGAAACTCAGGAACCATTGCCAAACAAATATGTGTTACCAAGTGATGCATAAAATTTTTATAATGCTATTGAGCGATCAGCTTTATCCAAGGTGACATGGGGTTTATGAGAGCCATAATATAATACTCTATAATGACATTATTGTACTGGAGGTAGATGTATTGCTGTTCTTGCAGCGTCATTCACACCTCCATGGCTCCGCTGCCAGCCGTGCTGAAACTTTTTGCTAATGTACCTAATGCTTGACTTTGAAACTCCACCTAAGCAATAGGCGTCTAATCTAGCGCTGGCACATCTCACCTTATTTATCTCTTTCTCTACCTCTCCCCACTCATCTATTGATTTTTTTCTGTAAAATTATTTTTTCTAGTATTATAAGCTTGTTTGCCGCATTGATGTTTTAATGCTTCTGACTAAAATGAATTACAGCTATATTTGAGTTCCCCTAAGTATGGCGCATCCTAAGGAACTGTAAAACTCCATTCACTAAGTTCATTCAGGACATTCAGCCTATGCTTCATTGTTGTGTTAACTAGAATTTGTCACAAATGCCTTTTTCTGATTCTGTAATCGTACCTGATTTGTGCACTATCTTGCTTGGCTGCTCATCCTTCTCTCACAGGAAGTGTGGTCAGAGGCCCCCCTCCAACCCTCTGGAGGTGGTGTCATCCGGCAACATCATGCTGATCAACTTGATCACTGACAGTATTGTCCAGAGGCCAGGCTTCCAGGCAGAGTACAGGGCCATCCCCATATCTGAAGGTAATGAAGTAAACGTTCACGGCATTCGACATCATACATTCTGTATTATATCTGCAGCAGTTCACCTAGATTTGCTTAATTGTGTTTATACTTAAACCGAATAAAAATGATGTGAATGTGCCATGCAAGAATTTGAATATGTAACATTTGACATTGGCTTTTCAGCAAGAACCTGTGGTGGTGTCCTCTCTGACAACAAGGGAGTCTTCACCTCCCCACTTCACCCCAGCTTCTATCCTCCTGCCATGGACTGCAAGTGGACCATCAAGGTTTGCAACACTGCTTCTCTCCCTGGCCCCCTCCTCTACCTGAAACCCCTCCACCCACCTCCTCCTTCTCCACCATCCTTAGCCTGCCATGAGTAGACTGCTGAGGCAGCACTACAGAAGCCAAGCTGTTCAGTACCTCCTCTATCTTCATCTGTCAGACTGCTGTTGCTGCCGCAGCTCTAGCTGAGCTGCAGTGTTTTGTGTGTTAGTTTTGTTTGCTGGTGTGTATGTTGTACTGTGTGTGTGTGTGTGTGTGTGTGTGTATATATATATACAAGCATGTGTGTGCCCACTGCCTGTTTGGGTGTGCTGCTTGTATGCTTGCATTTCCAGTGGATATAGATACATGTCTTGTGTGTAGGTGTAGGTGGAGGAGTGACATGCATGGTAAATAAGGTTCTTATGAACCAGTCACCTCTTCCTCTGTTCTGTAGGTCCCTGCTGGGAACAAGGTGCGGGTGAAGTTCACCATGTTCCGCATGAAAGAGCCTCGGGTGGACACCCGTGTGTGTCACAAAGACTATGTGGAAGTTATGGGCACCAAGTAAGACCTAGGTTATATAAATGATATGTTTTGTGTGTTTTACATGTCTGTGAGTGTGTGCGTTCTAGGAAAATTCCAGTTTCATGCAACCCGGGTCTTGTTTCTGAAGTTTTGGTGTCATTCTTTTCATCAGTAAATAAAAGCATTGTTCTTAGTAAGGTAAAAAGCTGAAAAGTAGTTCACCTGAAACATGACCAGTCAAGCAAGCAGTCACACAGGTTTTAGCCAAACCTTCAGCTTGGCCAAACATATCTGGAGGTTTTTTGTTCAGTTACTGACATTTACTTTTAGTTTTACCTCCAGATAAAATGTTTTTGTTTACAACTTGTCTTCATATTTCTCAATCCATTAGACTTTGTTGCGGTGATATTGCCCTTTTCCCTAATCCCAGGAATTACTTCAGAGAAACCATTGTTGTCATAACCACTCGAAACTACAAAAATAAAACCCAAGATTTAATAAAACTGAATTTTCCATTAAAAACTGACCTTCTGCTACAGGTATTGTGGAGAAATGTCCTCTTTGGCTCTGACCAGTATGGACAACGTCCTAGAAGTGGCCTTCCACTCTGATAAGTCCTACACCGACAAGGGCTTCAGTGCAGAGTACAGCGCATATGATCCCGCAGACCGTGAGTTAAAAGTCTTGTCTGGCAGCCACACTGACATAACACTTGGTGAGATGGGTGAAATGTTGCGACGTGACAGTGACACTCATAGCCTGCCATTACAGAGCAAGACAGGGGGAGTAACTGTGCAGTCTGAGAGACTACAAGACAGTGGCTGACTGACAGTCAAATAGAGCTGTTTTAGTGATAGAGGCTTAGAAACTGCGGCAGTGAAAGTCAAGAGCTAGACTAATCACCAGAGAGCTCGTTTATTGGGTCCATTTTATTTGCCGCTGTCAGTCATGAGCACTCCGCTTTCAATACCCTCCGCTCTTTATGTTGTCTCCCCGTTTGACTGAAATGGATTTATAATTGCTCTGATCAACAAGGGCAGGCATTGGCCGCATGACGGATGTTGTGAGCATACACTGTCACTCCCTCCTGCTCGATTTGTCATCATCCTCATTCTCTCCTTTTTTGTGCACTCCCTCCGTTTTATGTGCAGCTTGCCCCAACAAGTTCGCTTGCAACTCCGGCATCTGCATCGCCAAAGAACTGCAGTGTGATGGCTGGAACGACTGTGGCGATATGAGTGACGAGATGAAGTGCCGTAAGTTTCCCCCTTGATCCAGCCATGCTTTTTCTGTCTTTCCTCCCCTTCTCATTTCTTAATCTCGTTCCTATATTCTCCTCTCAGCTCCTTAAAGGAGTAGTTTGACGATTTGGGAAACACTCTTATTTGCTTTCTTGCCAAGAGTTGGATGAGAAGATCGATACCACTCTCATATCCGCCTGTTAAATATAAGGCTACAGCCAGCGTCCAGTTAGCATAGAGTAGCATTAGGAGTAGGAACAGTGGGAACTGACTGACCTGGCTCTGTCCATATGTAACAAAATCTAAAGGGTATAAACAAGAAGTATATATGGGGGAGTTATGTGTGAGCCTGTTCATTGGCAGAGTACAGTTATTTCCTGGAGTCTCATCATTACTATGAGGTTGCTACACCTTAGGAAGTCACTCACTGCAAACAGCTGAGGAATATTCTCGCACACAGCTCCTGTAAAATCAAACCTTCTCAATTTTTAGATTTTGGTTTTAAAACAAATCCAGTAAACTATATATAATGTGATAATTGACTTTGGTTCAGACAGTTTTTGTTACCTTCAGGCAGAGCCGAGGTAGCTGTTTCCCACCTTTCTGCTAAGCAAAGCTAACTGACTGCTGTCTGTAGCTTCATATTTTATGTGCAGACATGAGAGTGCTCTTGACCTTCTCATCTAACTCTCAACAAGCAAATACGTTTTTTTTTTCCCCCCAAACTGTTGAACTGTTTCTTAAGTATTCCAGTAATTATCTCTCTGCAATTCTATTTTTACAATTGATTTGTGTTGAGCATCCCTTTGAAATCACTCATATTTACATCTTCCTATGTTGCACTATTAAAAACCTGGCATTTCTCTTGACTCAGAGTGTGAAAAGGACCAGTTCTCTTGTGGGAATGGCTTGTGCAAGCCGAGGCTCTGGGTGTGTGATCGCGTCAACGACTGCGGAGACGGGAGCGACGAGAAACGGTGCGGTAAGTATTCCGGTGTCTTTAAATGCTCTTTAGGGATACAAACCCTATCTAATGCTATGCTAATTGTGCTAACATTAAAGGAACATCACTGCTAATGCTCTGGTCACTGACTCCTGGGCTGTGTGCAGTCATTATTCTGTCAGTAATGGAGTTTGTTTGAAGCCTTGCCCAATTTGCTCAGCATCTGTCCAGACGCTTAATCATGTGTAATACACCCAAGAAGAACGGAGACAGATGCTAATGTCCGCTGTGGCTGCACCACTAATGTCCTTCTGAAGCGTATTGCCTTCTCTCCTTATTCAAGTTTTCGTCTGTATTTTATCATAATATCCTCATCACTGTGTTTCATTGCCTCCAGGTTGTGAGGAGAATGAGTGGCGCTGTGGGAATGGGGTTTGTCTGCCCCAGGATGTTGTGTGTAACAATAAGCAGGACTGCGCGGATGGAAGCGACGAGGCCTCTTGTAAAACCTGTAAGTGGCAGCACTTATTGTCTTCCTAGCCAGGCTGCACCTTTTGAGAATGTCCACCAGAGTAATTTATAAGCATGTTACACTAAGCATTAACCAATTAATCTTCATCCACAGCTTAGAGTTTTAGGTTTTTACAAAGATGCTGCACTGGAGATTTAATTATTCTTAATTCAGAGTATTTTTCATTCTATTCTGCTTGTCGCCCCTTTCTTTGATTTCCCCTACTCTTCACTCTTTATCAGTTTCCCTTTCACTCACTCACTCACTCGCACTCGCACGCACGCATGCACGCACGCACGCACGCACGCACGCACACACACACGCACACACAAATGCACACATAGGGCACTCTTGCGTTTCCTTTTGATTTTCACTTCTGTGAATAAGGAGGGATATTAGACCTCAACCCCAATCAATACGCCCAATCAATGCAATCTGCTCCTCAATCACTATGCATTGTGCATTCAAGCCTCACTTTGAAGCCCCACTGATTGCATAGTATTTTACTGGTTAAACTTAGCAATGCTCTAAGACTTTGACTGAAATATGCTATGTGTTTTCATTCTGGGACCTGTCACCATCCCACTGTAGCTCCGGGTATCTGCTCTGACTTCAGCTTCAAATGTAAGAACAAAGAATGTGTCAACAAGGTGAATGCCGAATGTGACCGCGTCAACGACTGCTCTGATAACTCAGACGAGGACAGCTGTGGTAAGAAATGTTTTAATTTCTTTCCCGCTGACAGTGCTCAGGTTTTTTCTTTTTAATTTTTAAAGCCACTGAAAGTGGATTTAATCTCTTCAGTGTCATTCAAACTAGATTATAGAGGAGCTGAGTTGAGCTGCGCATTGGGGTGTCTGTTAGAAAAGAGCCTCAGGCCTTGACTGCTTTATTTATTTCATTCTTCTTTGAAAGCAGCTCTTGTCATCTCTGAAGTTTTTGGTTTTTTTCTCCATTAGAGCCTCAGGGTGTGTCTGTATTTTTTTCTTTTCTTTTTTTTTTGATCAGCTAATATGCCAGTGTGCCTTATTAGGATTCCAAAGATTCATACTAGCATTCACAGCCAAGGCCAACGTCATGATGGCTTCAAGTCAGCTTAATCTCACTTTGTGATTTTTTTTCTCTCTGATCTTTCATGCCAGTTTCACCTAGCAGTTTGCGCTCACCATCCAACGCCCCTCCTCTCTCATTATACTCTCTGTTAAATGTCAGATTGTGGCACCAGGCCTTACAAGCTCAACCGCATCGTTGGAGGGCAGAACGCTGAGCTGGGGGAGTGGCCCTGGCAGGTCAGCCTTCACTTCCTGACTAATGGGCACGTTTGTGGTGCCTCTATCATCTCTGAGAGGTGGCTTCTCTCGGCTTCCCACTGCTTTGTCACCAGCAGCCCATTGTGAGTCACAGCTTAAACATCCACAGTTCTCATACACATGTACAGATCAGGGCTGTACTGTATATACCCTGAAACAGATTCCCGCTCATGTATTTTGGCCGCTAAACTGTTATTTCCCTTATATTTTATTATTCATTACATTATTTAACTTTTTTCCAACGTCTCATTATTCAGTATGCTCATATGCATTCTGATGGAAAGAAACACACAACACACACTGTGCACAACACAGGACCATTTATATACAAACAAGTTTGAAAATTAGCCCCTGATGAGACAGTTGATTCAAAAAACCTTTGGGTGGGTGGGGGCTGAATTTACAACTCATCCATGAAAGGATGCAAATGTAGTCAACAGAGTGTCCTGTAGGTGGAGCACTAACCATTCTGATCAACCTGAGCCACTTCTGTTGTAATTGAGCAAGGAATGTGTTCGTTTTCACAGCTGGTGCTGATATTTGTTATACAAAAGGCCACAATTTAATTTCTGAGTATTTTTCAGTTTACTTTGGCGGCCACTGCAGAGGTTTTCTTAACAGTTAATATGTCAAAATAAAGAGTTAAGTACCCTCTAAGTTTGGATATTTTTGTACACCATTGGCAACAGTAAAATGAAAATTGAAGGCAATCCAATGACACAACACTGTGACAAGTACCTGCCTTTGTGAAGCTTATAATGTTCAGTTTTTTCGTGAGAGGTTCATTTTTGAGGCTGTAGTTTGTGGTGGTCTTCTATTGAATTTCTTCTAACACAGTCAGCTGAGAGTAAACCATACAACCGTAATAGTAGCATATTTTGCAGGGTTGTTGCATTGGATTGTATAAGATTGTACACATGCTCATGATATTGCATTTGCCCATGCTGTTCTGTGTATGTAAGGAAACATAATCTTTGCTCCAGGAATCATGTTGCATCCAACTGGCAGACCTACAGTGGCCTGCAGGACCAGTACAAGCAGGACGGCATACAGCGCCGCGCATTGAAGAGGATCATCTCCCACCCAGATTACAACCAGATGACCTTTGACTATGACATTGCACTGCTGGAGCTCAGCGAGCCGCTGGAGTTCACGAACACCATCCAACCCATCTGCCTACCCTCTTCCTCCCACGTCTTTCCTGCAGGCATGTCCTGCTGGGTCACAGGCTGGGGCGCACTCCGAGAAGGAGGTATTATGCTTGAATTGGTTGTTCTGGACTGTCGTCCGTTTTTTCACTGTAACTGATTATTATTATACTAATTTGAATATTTATACTGTTATTCCTCAATTAAGGTTGACACACTCTACAGTTGTGTTTTTCCTTTTAGCAAATCCTACTCACATCAAAATTAAGACATCCCACTCCTCCCCCATCCTTTTCACAGTGAGCTATTCATCTCTGCCCTTCATCTTCTTTCCCTGTCTGCTTCTTTCCTCTTCCCTTTATCTCTTTCTCATTTCATCCTGTCTTCTTCTTTTCCTTTAATGTCCCTCCCATTTCTTTATCTCTCCCGTCATGACACACTTCTCTTCCGCCCAACCCTCCCTCCCTTTTCTCTCATCTTTTTCTAATCTGCTCTATTCCATTAAGCCTTCTTCCAAATCCATATATCAAGACAGACGTCGGCTCTCCTGGGAAGCCTCTTAAACCTTCATTAGCTAACACTAATCCAGCCCATTAACACCTTTGATGTTAGTGATGAACACAGAGGTCACATGGCAGAGTGCTGACCCCTTTGTCTTGCTCTTGCAGGTCAAACGGCACAGCTGCTGCAGAAGGCATCTGTGAAAATCATCAACGACTCGGTGTGTAACTTGGTCACGGAGGGCCAAGTCACCTCCAGGATGCTCTGCAGTGGATTCTTGACAGGAGGAGTTGACGCATGCCAGGTGAGACCATGCAACATCTTCCCCAGAAAAGAATATAAGAACAAAGGGATATAGATAGGTTTTCACACCCATATAATTATGATGCTCTCACGTCCAAACCCAATCTAATAACTGATCTTCCCTGACGGTGCTCAACAGGGAGACTCTGGAGGCCCCCTGGTGTGTTTTGAGGAGAGTGGGAAGTGGTTCCAGGCCGGCATTGTGAGCTGGGGTGAAGGCTGTGCTCGTCGGAACAAGCCCGGTGTCTACTCTCGTGTCACCAAGCTGAGGGACTGGATCAAGTCAGAGACAGGGATATGATGATGCTGTGAGGTGAGGAACGGGGAGGGATGCAGAGCAGGAAATAACATCAGAGTGCTAAAAATAATGGAGAAGGAACATTTGAGTCTTTCATTCAGGGCTTCAAGTCTCTCCAAGATGTATTCATTTAGCAGCAAACTGAGAATACTGTTGCATGGACCCAGCTGCTCACGAGTGACTTAAAGCACTTTATTTGGTTTCCAACCCCCCCTTTTTCCTACTCACTCACTAGATTTTAAAGGTATAAATCAGTGCAGTGTCTTTCACCCCCATCAGTCATGTCATGTTTCACTGGTAAATACATCCTGAGTTCAGATAATAAAATATGTATATTCTGGGAATCACTTTGCCAGTTTTTGTAAAAGGCCTTGAAGTTTTTAACACATGTATGTTTATACTCCCTGAAAACGTAATTGTGTTTTTAAGACTTATGTGATTCTAAACAGGTGAGATGTTTTCATCCTCTTGGGCTACTGTGAATTTTGCACTTTTCCAATGTGCTCAGGCTGTAGATTCTATAAATTTTGGGGTTTTATTAATCCAATATCTTAAAGGACTGTAATGCTTGCTTTAGTCTATTTGCTACAAAACACTCATACATCACAGCTGACTGTTTTCCAAAGCATAGCGCAGGTTTTTTGACTGATTAAAGCGTTTTTTTTTTTATCTACATATCTGCCAGGCAGCCATTAGTCTCAGTTTTTATCAGTAAAGTACAAATCTCAACTTGCAGAGACAGTTGTATTACCATGTGATGATAACAGAAGTTTGACACGAAACAAAAACGAAAGACCTAAAAAAAAAACAAACAGCCAAACAACATCATGCTCAAATCCATTAACAGGCATTTTCATATCATACTAAAATAAATGAAAACCAGAAGCTGCCTCGAAGGTAGAAAATGCATTAATCAATCTAAAAGCCCACGGTTTGCTTTGGAAAATGGCCAGCAGTATTGTTAAGTATACCAGATTTGTAGCCGGTCGGCTGAAAGAGGCAAACCAGCATGGTCCTTGAAGAATTCTGAGCTGAGACTGGTGTCATGCTAAAGTTGTTTTGAGTTGTTGTTGATCTGAATGCGGGTCCCAGATCAGTATTTGTATTGCACCTTTACAGATGGCTTTTGCCCAGGTCTCTAGTTAAGCTCAGGCTGATTGAAATCTGCAGTCACATACACCTGAGAGCCCAAAGCAAACTAATGGGGTTGTCACTAGGTGCCAGAGCAAAGCAATGAGTTCTTATCCCTATGAGAGTTTCCTTTCTTTGGTCACGACCAACTCAGTCAACTTTTCAATCTAAGATTTGACTGGATGGTTTCTTTTAGTCTTTTTAGTTTGCCTTCATCTCTGACTTATCCCGGAAATATTAAATCCTGGATAAGCAAACCAAAGATTTGCATAAGTATTATTTATTGAAGCGGAAAAAATTAAGAAGAAAAATTTGTTGGGGATATTGCTCAGTGGACCTTTTTATTAATTCCATAGAGCATTACAGTTACTAGTGTAAATATATGTTTTCCAGAAAGTAGGGAGCGACTATGATTTTTAGAAGATATTTTTATGAGAACTGCGGAGATACTATATATCCTTTCTTTGTTTGTGTTTCTGTATGTTTTTATACAAAAGAGTCATGATAATAAATACCCTTTATCTGATTCCTTTGTACCTAGTTGCATTACCTGTCTCATTTGTCTTTGATGGAGCCTCATTTTGTATTATGTTTGTGCATAATAAATGTTTGTCTTGTGAGACCTTGTCCCTTCTCACAGTAGAACTGTTATGAGCATGTAACTCTCCTCCCCATTGTGAGCAGCGTGCCTACCTGGGGAACAGAGGTGACAAGACGAACTCATATTGTCAGATAATACCTACCTTTGTTACAGCTCTATCCTATTACCCTACAAGATGGGCACGTCGGTTTCAGGAGGTGGATACACATACAGTGGGGGATCTACTATCTCATCTGTCTTCATTAAAACCAGCGCTCCACTGGGGGAATAGGAAAATCAACATAGACAGTGCTGCTAATTTATGTATTCATCATTGTTGCTACATGGGAAGCTTTGTTTGTCACAGTTCCCCATGCCCAATGAAGCTACTCACCAGGCTGATTAACTCTCAAACTCACAGGATTGACACCGACCAGTTCTTTATCGGAAATGGTTTTATTTAAATATAAATATGTGTACAAAGGTACAAGCAACGATAGCTCATTTTTAGCAAATAAAATTCTTAATACATTATTAAAAGAATAAACAAACAAATGGCAATTATTAGTTGTGTTCCCAAAAAGAAAAAGGAAAAAAAAAAGCATAGTAACTGCATTCAATGATTGATGAACAACTTAGAAAAGAAAATGTGTGGACCCAAATAAATCAACCAAGATAGATACATATGTATATAAAGATACTTTACAATAGAGCAGCTTACACGCTGTACATTAAGGCTTATATAAAATATAAAAATAAAGACAAGCGATGATGTTTGCCTCCTCACTTTTAGTGACATTTGCTCTCTCATCAGGCTGCCTGGTAACAGCTTTTTTGACAAATGGCAGTACAGGCATTCATACTGAAACATCCAGGAAGAGGAATGCAACTGGGCCAGGTGCAGAAACCAATGTCTCAAACATGAAATGGACATGAATATAAACGCTGAAGATTTTCACTAGACACATCATTTGCATGCAACAGAGAGAAAGTATGGGCTCAGCCATTTGTACAGATACTTAGTGTTTCAGGGTAGTACAGTTTCTTGTAAACATATTGAGACAATTTGATTGAGTTGTAAAACTTGAGAGTGTATGGTCCACATTAGGACTGCCTTACACGTCTTACCCCACCTGAGCCTGCTGAAGATGATGCATTCATTTTCAAGTTAATTTCAAGTTCAAGATTGCCACCATTTTCCAAACCACATCTTTTGATTGTTCTGGTAATAGCCTACTCCTCATTTTACAATCGGAAAACACAGCAGAAAACAGTATCAGGGCGAGGACAGCAGTGTTTTGCCTCAGACGGGGTTGGGGGGGGGGGGGGGGGGGGGGGGGGGGGGGGGGGGGGGGGGGGGGGGGGGGGGGGGGGGGGGGGGGGGGG
>JBBMJY010000025.1:13245435-13259870 GCA_037833715.1 Toxotes lorentzi | reverse complement strand
GGAGGGGGGTGGGGGGGGGGGGTTTTTTGGTTCAAGAGAAAAAAAAAGGAGGGGGGGGGGGGAAGGGGGGGTTGTTTTGAAACCCCTTCACCCCCCCCCCCCCCCCCCCCCCCCCATACAGTTATCACCATCTTTGGGTTTTCATGGCCTCACCTTGTCCATCTTGGTTGAACACACAGTTAACATACAGTCCTTCAGTAGAATGAAGGCTTAAATACACATTCTCTTCATATTTCCTTCTTTTATCCGCCAGTAAGTGTTAGGATTATTATCAGAAAAAGCTCGAGGAATACAGCTCAGGCCAGAAGTATTCCACAGATGATCAGACTCTTCATACAGTAGAGTGCCTGTAGCACTTGTTGGTCAGTAGAGCTAGCCTGTTGTGCAGTATAGTTTATGCCTGTCTCTGTGGATAGCTCAGTCTTTTGTTGATGAGACACAAATGTGCTTAGAATTCCTTTCGCATGCCAACAAAACATCAAATGACAGACAAAAATAGGTTGTCCATATCTGTTTTTTTTCCTCAAATATGTATTAGTTTGTAGTATCTTGTTTCCAAATATTTTATAGGTCATGTTTGAGATTTAGTGTTGACACATAGTAAACTCTGGAATGCAGGTAAACAGCTACCCCAGTCGTCTTGGCCACCCAAATTCAGGAGATGTGTTTGATTCATTTTCTAGGTGGTCCTCGCACTGATGGCATATCTCCACAGGTTTGGGTGGTCATCATGTAGAGATAACCTGGTGAGGTATCACACTGTAATCACAAGTTTGACTTGAACATCACAATCTGCTGAATTCTCCAGCTCAGGAGCTCTACAGTTAGCGTTACAGTAGATCCTGCCATCCGTCACAACAGGTTGGTTATCCCATAACCTAAATCACATGACTACCTTCAAATACTGTCCAGTCATGTCCTTGAAGAACCATAAAGAAAGTCTCTGTTCATGTTAGTCCAGCCACATATGTATGCGGAGGTGACAATAGTTATCTACTCACTGTTCCTGTACTCTTCTTTTCTCCCAAATGATTTTGTCCAATCAGACATGAGTCTGCATACGTTGTGAGGGCCGGCCATAGTCAGACTGCTGGGAGGACACTTGTGAGGAGGCATAAGAGAAGCGAGACGAGCTGGACACCTTGCTGGCCTGATCTGATTGATCATACGCATCCACCTTCTCGTAGGAAGCAGGCTTAACGTAGCTAGTGAAGGCGCGACCATAGGTAGCAGGTAAGTAAGCAGAGCCACTGTAGAGGGGGTCAGTGGGATAAATGCTGGCTGGCTGCGCAGGCTGCTGCTGGGCAGCTTGCTGCTGTTCATATGAGGTCCTGCCCGCCGTGGTGGTTGCATATCGATGGGAGAAGTCATAGATACGAGGCTGAGTGCCATGCTGACCATACATGGGGCTGGGGGAGGGCAGCTGAGATGGAGTGTAGACTGGTCGAGAGTTGGGAACATATTCAGAGAATCCACTGTTGCGGATATGGCGGTCTTCGTGGCCACGGACATTGTAGTAGCCATTGGTGGGGTCCTGTAAGAGGAAAAAAACAAAACAAATCATAAACTTTACTCTCACTTTTCACTCATGATACTTACAGTATCATGTATAATGAAAGGAAAAATACTGCATGCTTGCTTTTTTGAGAGTGTTTCTTCAAGTACGTGTGCTAAGTTTTACCTTGATGTCCGATCTTTCATCCTCCTCCTCTTCCAGAAGGTCGCTGTGTTCTGTGCGCGATGTCCCAGGAGACTCGCTGCTGTTCGGAGCCTGAGGGAAGACCAAGCATTTTTGAAGAATTACTAGGATGAACAAGACCTCATGTTATGTTACTGTGTTAACATGAATTTTCCCTAACCATCAACAGCAACATCTGGCATAAAGAGACGGTAAACAAAAGAATTTACCATGGGCTCTTTGACATCCTCCTCATCATCATTGCCTCGTGTAGCGTTGTGATCACTGTGAACAATCTGAACTCTGATGTCACTCTTGGAAAGACGAGTGCACCTTTTACCTGTGGGGGTTGAAACATGTTTTACTTGACATTACAGGGCGAACTTGTATCAAAATTTACATAAGAAATTATGTAAACAGCACAAAAATTGAACAAAAACTGTTCAATTTTTAGCTCACATATGAAAAAGACTTGAATCTGTTTGATTAGAAAAATTGGCTGAGGACCCTCTTGCCCATACTAACCGTTGAGCTCACCTTTGCCTGTGTGCCTGCAGCAGAGCGATACCAGAGTGATGACACAGATGAGCAGGACACAGCCTCCACCTACTGCTCCACCAACAATGATCAACATAGGCAAGGCTTCTGTAACAAGAACAGCAGTAGAAGGAAAAAATGTGGTGCAGCGGGTGGGGGTAGATAGTTGTCAGGGGAAGGGGAGGGATGAAACGAGAGATAGTACAGCATGAGCATCAATGTCGAGAACCTGAAGATCAGAGCAAAAGAAAGAATTTGATCCATTCGTTTGTCTTGCTAATCCCAGAAACGTCAGTGCCTATATAAATTCATCTGCAGTGAGCCTTGGCCTTCTCACAGCTAGCATATGCTCATGCGGGCAATCTGGCATCACACAAAATGGCTATTGTCTCTAATCTCTCTGAAAGAAGGGTAACAAGGCCTGACATGCAATGAAGCAATAGACAGTAATCTAATTAGAGATTCCAGGAGATACCGCTGCCCATTTCTCTGGAGACCTCACTCTATGTTGATGTAAATTACTGGCGAGGACCTTATTTTTGGTGTCTGCTGCAACAAAGACTTCCACTAGCATCAGTGTAGCAGCACTACTGCCTCATTTTAAGATCACTTACAGAGGCTGCAGCCTGAGAGATGCTGAACTTGGCTCTGAGACAGTGACAGAGAATAAGAGCCCAACCGCAAACACGTGTGGCCTCCTCTAATTGACTTTTGTCCCCAGTCAATATCTATGTTATGGGGCAAACATATTCATTAAAGGAACCATCTGCTGATTAAATCATATCGATTAGAGGAGTATAATTAAGATAAGCACAAGACAGGAGCACTGCTTTCACCTAATCTGGCCCCCTTCACAGCAAGGATTGAGAGTATCGCTCTAACTTCTGTACAAGACTCTGGTGGGGATTATTACTTCTGTCAGTGTGTACCTTGCTCCTTCAGTGTGACCAGAGCGGTGCCAGTGCCGAATCGGTTCCAAGCGGTGCAGTTGTAGCGCAGCTGGAAATCTTGTGCCAGAGTCTCAGACAGCACCAGGGAAGACAGGACTCCATGGTCGCTGGTTACTGTCTGCACTGAGTAACGACCAGAGGAACCGGAGGACAGGGTCATGTCTCCAAAGGTCCACACCTGTAGAGAGGAGTAATAGAACAGAGGAACAGGGAGTAAGTCACTCTTCTGTGAAGAATTCCTCATCGGCGAGCAAAGTGGAGTTCTGCACGGCTGTTTATCCTTATATCCCAGCCTGCTGCTGACTGAACACCAGTTTCTCCCTCCGTTCTGCTTTCTCTCTGCCGACCTCTGAGGTGCTCTGTGGCTGACACAGCTCACAGGCTCATGTTTAAGCTGCCTCCCACGTCTGCCCTGCAGGTGAGGCCTAAGGAGGGTTAGGTAGCAGCACTATGAAATAAGGCTCCTCTCTGCAGTCTCTAGCGCAGGGCCAGCAGGGCACCTGTCTCTCACTCCTCCTCACACCCTAATTATCCTCTCTCAGCCCAGCGTACGTTCAGCAGTTCAACAGGGTCAGCCGAGTGATGCCTCTTGGGCCGCTAATTGAATGTGGTTTGGCTGAAACCTGCAGGAAGCCCGTCTTCCACAGCTCCCCCAACTCTACAATCTCTCCAGTCAATGTCTGTGCAATTACAGTTGTGAATATGTGTGTGAATATATTTGTTAGCGTGTGAGGTGGACATGTGCGGGTGCAAAGGTGTGAAGGTGAGGTCAGGGGTAAAGCTACACTGAGTGATTGCTCTCGTGTGGGTGTGGCTAGGAGGAGCATGTAAGCTCCCAAACATAAGCGAATGACTCACAACACAAATAAGAGGCTCACTTACAATCTTATCAGGCGGAGGGCTGCTTCCCACTCGGCACTCCAGCTTGCCCTTGGCGTGCTTGACAGCATGCTGCGTGGCATCCGCAGTGATGATAGGTGGGCCTGATGTGAACAAGAAAGAAAAACAAAGAGAGCAGGGACGAGAGATGAAAAGAAGAAAAAGGATGTTTTGAAATATTGACCAATTTTAATTCAAACAATCGCTCCCAACATTAAATCAACCTTGCATCCTCTGAAAAGAAGCCACTCACCATTTACAGTTAAAGTAACGTCTCTTTCTGCAACTCCAATCCGAGGTACGATGGCCTTGCAGGTGTATGTTCCAGCATCTTCCTGGGTAACAGCCTTCAGCTGCAAGGTGTTACCATTACTGAGCACCTAGTGAGAGATCCAGAGAGACAAGTGAGAAGTGTGTTAGAGAGAGAAAGAGCAAGAAAGAGCAAGACGGTGGGGAGAAGACCGGGACCTTTATCAGTGGCCCACTCGTTGCGGAGGCAGAACAGATGGTGGGCTGACCATTGTAACAAATGCTGGTGGTTTGAGTTTAATTTCATTGTGAAGAGCTTTAATCACAGCATTAAGCACTCCAGCCACCGCTGAGTGACCGTGCTGCTGGGGAGATTGTTGTAATTAAACAGTGGGGACAGAACGGAGAGCGCTATGGTGTGAGTGGGCCATAGCCTTTGGAGCTGCTACACTCACTCACTCCTTAGCTCATTGATCCTGTCATTCCATCAAGCTGTGATTAATCCATTTACCCCCACTCTGTCCTCCTCCTCCTCCCACCCCCACCCACCCCTCTCACTCTCACCAATTTTTTATTTCAACACACTTACGGAGTAACCCAATTAATCCATTACTCGTGGCTGTGTGAGGGACAGTGGCAGTGGGTGGATTAGAAAAATGTCTGTGCATTTCCCTCAGAGGAGCTGAAAGCATTCACTCTCCGAGATGACAGCATCGCTTACGCCATCCCGCAGCATTCTTTACTTCAGCATCGCTTCAGAAATTCTATTAGTTGCCAGGAGAGAAGCTCCTATGGGATGTCCCCTCTGATGGTGTGCACGCTGAACGACTTTCACCAGGATGGTGTAAAGTGAAGGTGGAAATGTCCCATTCGTTCCATCTATGAAACTGACTTTGAGGAGATGGATACTCAAGTGCAGTCAGGCCCTTTTTTTATTATCTGACAAGCAGAGATGCTCTAAAAGTTGCTGTACATGTTGCAATTTTGTTATTTTGAACCACACATTGGCACACTTGTTGACTGATGGATTGATTGATTGACTGATTGATTGAGTTAGAGTTATGACAGCATGTCATGTGCCTTGATGATGCTGGATGAATCTGTCAGTGGACAGACAGTTTTCTGCCAGAGGCTTTAGCCCTTAGGGAGCATGGTGAGAGGAGTTGTTGAAGATTCAGCCTGAAAAAGAATGTGTGGGGGAAAAGTGTGAGGGATTCATGCCTCAAGGCCATGTGTGAATGTTTTTCTCTGGAGGGACAGTGTTGAGGGATGATGTTGAAGCTTTACCACCAAGATAAGGTGTTGACTAGTGTCTGTTGCCTTACCACGCTAGAGCCCTGCTTGGTCCAGGCCAGGGTCAGAGGAGGGTTTCCAGTCCATGCACAAGTAAAGGATGCATCCATCCCTATATCCACTGTCACTGGCTTTGGCTCTGACAGCAATCTGGGGCCAACTAGGGTGAAACACAGACAGCCAGATACAATCAATAAGAGAGTGAAAATACCTCTAGAAAATCTCAAAATACCCATTTCACCACACTGTATACAATGTTTGCCTCAGGTTTAAACTCACATTGGACATCGACCAGGGTGCTGACATTGGTGCTGCCCACAGAATTGGACACCTCGCAAGAGACGGGGTCTGTGAAATAAGAGTAGTCCACTGTCACCTCTAGGCTGTCCCCATTTGCTTCAGAGATTGGAACTCCTCCTTTCGACCACCTGGGACAGACGAATAATCACATTATACAGCTGAATTAATTCAGGGAAGGTACGGAGCCATGCATGTCAAAGTGGCTATTAGCTGATTTATGGCTTGTGCCAATCACAATCAAACGCTGCCAATCAAGCAGCCCATTTAATTCAGTATATCTACTAAACCTGTGTCATCCTTGCAAAGCTTTGCATGCTGTCTTCTCTAATCTAAATGGCACTTTTGCAGCTTATCTTGGAATAGTTTTTTTTTTTTTTTTTAGATTGTACTGTGTCATCTCAGATGTTAATACCTGCTGGCTTTGTGTGCAGGGTGCAATCAGAGTGAACAATTTAGATTAAACCAAAGGATGGATACCTGTATCCAGTGATTTCAGGATTGGCAGAAGCAGAGCAGATGAAGAGAACTTTGGCTCCTTCGGTCACAGTCTGAGGCTGGACTGATAGAGTCACTGAAGGAGGGTCTGTGAACAGGAAAATCTCCGTTACTGACACGAATGTATGACTTTGGACTTTGTTGGATTTAGTAATCTTATTGCAACCGTTCATCTTTTAGCAGTGCAGTAGAATTAAATGTGCTTTACAGATTGCTGCACACAGCACTCTGCACTCTGCTACAATGTTGTGATGGTGGATTTTATCCACAAGCTGATGTCAGGACACTCACGCTGGACATTGATAGTGACCGATGTCTGTCGTCCAGCAGGGGCAGCCGGGTTAAGAACCCTGCAGGTGTAGGTGCGCCCAGAGTCGCTATCCTCTGGGATGATTGGAAGCATACTGACAGCTTCCTCTCTCTTTCCATCCTCCATTGGTGTCTGTAGAGTTGGACAACAGTGCAGAGTAACTGTTAGATTATTGTTGGATGTCCAAGCAACAGTTCACAAACTATTCTTTACATTACAATTGAGGAGAAGGGAAAATCAGCTCAGTGTCGCACAAGCAAGTCACTTGCCATTTGTGATCGCACAACTTAAGAATATGTCTATGACACTGCAGGTCTTATTTTTTTCACGCGTGAGGCATTAAAATTGCCATCCTCTTCTTTGGCATGGCAGTTAAATCATATATTTTATGATGCAGCAGGGGATATTGTGCTGTTCCCACATTTCTGAGAGTGTTCCCCGTCAGCGCTCCTTGTTTGTCATCATCTTTTAAATCTATTTACTGCTCACAGAAATCAATACGCCTAAGTGAGGAAAGGTGTAGATTCTGAGGATATGGCTCACTGCTCTCTCACTTTCTCCCCCTCTTCCTAATACACACACACATGCACACAAGGAAAAAAACTGTGCTGACCAAGGTGCTTGTGTGTATGTGTGTGTGTCTATGTTTTTTGGGTGGTGACAGTGAGGAAAGAAGTGTCACATCTTTGGAAAAGAGCAAGGACAAGCTGAGCCTTTTCCCCGGACGGCCAAATCAATGGGCCAGGCCTTTCTCTTCCTCAGCCAGACATACAAAAAGCATTTTTATGCTAGATCAAATCACATCAACTCCCTGTCACCACCCCTCACTCGGACAAAGCATTCTCTACCCCAAGTCTCACTTCTTAAAGTTGGAAATTCTCTCTGTTTTTTACAAAACTATCTCACCAGCTAACTCTAGGCTACATTCTTTCTCTCCCCTCTATTCCCCCTCTCCTTTCCTATCCTCTCCTCTCCTCCTCCCTCCGACCTCCAATCTTCTTCCCTCCCTTCTCACTGCAGGCTGTCGCCTCCTTAAATGTGGCGTTTAGCGTTGTTTAGCGTGGTCAGAGAGCATGAAAAATGTGACACTTTCCCAGCCGTGGCTGGCTTACGCTCCGGCACATCCCCATTGTGTTTCTGCATTGTTGTGGGTGATTTCTTCTCTGCTGAAACTCTACTGTATGAAACACTCATGCCTGTCTGAGCTTTGGCATGCTCCAGTTATGCTGTAGTGTCGCTGCATTAGTGAGCAAAGGCGGGGGGGTGGAGGGGCGTTAGCGAGTGAGGGGGGAGGCAGAGGAGGAGGGAGTGTGTGGTGGGTGGGGTGGGGGGGTGGGGTGGGGGGTCAGGCATGAGTGAAAATGGGAGGGGGACTGCAGAGAGTGAGTGCACAAATCTTGCGAGAGTAGGGTGGTGATAGAAAAAAAAACTGTGAGACCATGGAAGAAAGACGAGAAAAATAAAATAGAGAAATGGCAGAAAAAGAAAGAGTATTATGCCCGAAGAGAAAATGTTTCTGTTTTGAATAGCTTTGCATTTATTTAGGCCAGCTGTTACATTTTGTAATGTTGTGTGGGTGTCAGTGATTGAATGATAATGCCGGGCAAAGATCTGTTCTCACTGTACCTTGGAATAAATTGCGGCCTCCATGACCTCTCCATCTCTGTACCAAGTGATCTCAGCAGCAGGTTTGGCTCCCGAGGCTCTGCAGGTGAGGTTGTGTCTTGTGTAGGCCTTAAGACGTACAACAGGGCCGCCCTCCACCACAGGGTCTGAAGGAGGAACTGTAAAGCAGAACAAATATACCACTCAAAACAAAACAAAAAAAAAACTCATTGCAGCTCCAGGCCAGCACAGAGCCACAAAGAAGTCATACTGATATCGAGCTTCTTGTTGCTCTTAGCTCAGCATCAATATAGCACAACAGCAAAAGAGGCAAACAATGTCTTCCTATGGCCATGTGTCTGTTTAACAAGATGTAGTTTAAGGCAAGAAAAAAGACCAAGAACAGTTGTCATTTGGAAAAAAAAAACACACTCAACCTTATTTATTTCCTTTCTTGGGACTAGCATTGTTACTCTATTTGCTCTTACTGTTCCAGAGTGATGTTTCAACTGAATTGCTTATTTGTTCATTTATTTGCATGGTTTTGCACGCACCACTGGCAAGCCAAGCGTGCCACCCCTGATGAAGGCGTCTATCTCCCCAACCAATAAGAGAAGGCGTAAACATGGGGTTTGTGCTGGCCTTTCTCGCTCCCTCCACCGAACCAATTTCACTGTGTGTATCTGAATTGTCAGAGGTCCTTCCGCTGCCGCGGCACGGACACTAATGGAATCCGAGTGCTAGGTGATTTTAATTTCCATGCCGATTCCCCTGACTGCACTCCCGCCGTTGACTCCTTTGACTGTGCAGGATTGCTTTGGTCTCATCTGGCCACATTGATTTACACACACACACACGTATACAGGCATGTGCACTCACATGCAAACGCACAAAAAAGCCCGCTTCTCTCTTTAACACTCCTTATATCCACACATAAACATCAGTCACAGGTTCTTGAGCCATGCGCCTGATTTCATTATGTTTTATGTTTATTTATGTTTATGAAAATTCTTTATGAAATGCAGATAATGATCTCGAACCACCAGCCAGTGCATTTGATTTAGGAGTGACAGTTTTATCAACTTTCTCCGCAGCCTCCTCACAAACATCTTTATGGTTGTGTGGGCATGTGATGACCGCACTGCTTTGTGCTTCTCTGTGCAGCTTTGACAGTGACACTAGACACAGAAAGGTGGGCTGGTGAAAAGGGGTGAGCTGTCTGAATCAAATCGTTTAGTGGAAATGTTTCTACCTTCTGCCTATGATCTCGATCTGCTTGCCTTTCCGTGGCAACCTATCTGTATGCTCGTCACCCTGCCTCAGTTAACTCAGAATACACACCTTAATGGTGACAGAGATTCAAGGACAACAGTCTCTGTGGAGAAAGTGCTGCATTGTGTTGTGACATAAGTTGTAGCGTTATGCCTGTATAATTGTTCCCTCTGAGTTTTCCTCTTTTTCTGTATGCTTGCTTGTAGCTGGATATATGGACAAATGACAGGACTAATTAATGGAGTGGTGTTCCTTTGCATGCCACCAGATGCCAGCAGTGCTTTGCCGAATCCAATTCCCATAAAACCTGCCCCCCCTCCGCCTCACCCCCGTCCACCCCACCTCGGAACGTCTGTGTGAAGAAGTAGATCACTCACATCACGTTAATGTAAAAACCGCCTTGCGGTTGACAAATGTTGTGGCTCACTGTAAAATGTGCTAACTGTGCAAACTCTGACTTTCAAGCGACTACACAAGTCATTTGTGACTGCAGCAATCACATTATCCTAGACTTCCACAGTCTTGATTATCGCTACTGAGAGCAAAGGGGTTTCCTTTTTTTTTTCTAGCTGAATCTCTTGGCTGAGCCCTGCTTGGTTTGAATTATGCTTTCAGGACATGATTTTTTTTTTTTACCAGGAAACTAGATTTACGGATAAAAAATTATTCTATGAATTGCAAATCACTTTTTCGATGTATTTCTTTACTTGTCTATGTTATGTTTAGCATTAAAGTGATATTAAAGTGATTATTTTTTGTGTTTTAGATTTCTTTTCCCCCAAATTTGTGTATTTGTCTACATGCTTCTCAATTTTCTGATGAAGACACTCCCCTGATTGTTTCCAAGCACTGCCAGCCTGCAGGCACTGGCACGAGGGCTGACTGTGAGGATCATGTATGAGCTGTGTATCTTACCTAGTACAGTGAGCTTGGCACGGTGGGAGCGCAGTGCCGCCTGTGTAGCCTGACACTCATACACCGCGTCATCTGCCAACTCTGCCGAATCGATCAGCAAGCTGTGCTCGCCTGATAGCGGGTTGCCCATTAAGGAATAGCGCGTCCAGCCTGCGTGAAGCCAGCACAGAGAATAGAGTCAGAGACAAACAAACCAACCAACAACAAACACATAATGAAAGGACTATAAAATGAACAGACTTGTGCCTTGAACAAAGGCGAGAGAAACGTGGCAAGGCTCTTTAAGACACAAATGAAAGCAAGCAGCAACCCACTGCGCCAGGCATTGAGCCGTAGTGCTAGCAGAGCAGCGTGAGGCTGTAAATGCAACACGTGAGAAGGCTGCTGCATGAGGAGTCTGTCCTTTAAACACAGACACAATAAAGATGGGGTGGCTAAGGTCAAGAGGAAGCTTCTCCACCTTCCCTCTACTGTGCCACACATTTAAATGTCAGTGCGTGACAAAAGCCAATTGATTATCCACCTTCCTACAAGACCCTTAAAATGCTAAACAACAAATTAAAGTTTAGTGTGTGCAGAAGTAGCCGACCTGTCTGCAATACATTGTTCTCTCACCATTCATTTGTGTAAAACCCCAGCAGTTGACAGAGAGAGACTTGGTCTCTAATGAGACCTGGCATTGATCGTGGTAAGAGGCAGAGACAGAAAGAGCAATAAACACACAGAGAGCAGTGGAGGAAGGAGAGAGAGACAGAGACAGGCAGGCAGAAATGAGAGGTCAGTGATAATACCTGGTAGGTCCCTCTCTCCGCCCAGTGCAAGGCCATCTTTGGTCCACTGTACCATTCCCCGGTAACCCACAATGACACAAGGTAGAGTCACTGACTGCCCAGATACAACCACCTGGTCCTGGGGCTGCTGGGAAAAGTAGGCTGCTTGGGTGGCTGCTGTGAGAAAAAGAGAAAAGGCACACTGTGAATATCATATCTCTTAGAATTCACATTTTCCATGATGGTAGATGGACAATTCATGCTGAAATTCACAAAGTAGCTATAAAATGTATAGGTACGCAGAACGCTGCTAATGGCATTTCAGAGAGTGTAATGGAAGTACATTTCTGCAGTGCCAGCAGAGATGTAGCATGAGAAAAGTGAAACTTTCTCTGTAAGGAGTGTGAAACAAGTAAGTGTGAAGGAGAGCAGACTCTCATGAACTGGTCTGCTCACTCGACTGTTTTCATGGAACTCGCTGAGAGAACTGAGAAGGCTGACTTGTGTGAAAATATTATTTTTCCCCCAGAAATGTAGCTTCTAAGAGGAAGAGTCAGCTGCGCCTCATAACTTATTTAACTCTTTCCCAAGACCATATGGTTGTATGCTCGCTGACATGAAGCAAAAACACTTCTTGGGAGAAAAATCTGCCACTCTTTCAGCGTGCTTTTTGTAAAAATGGATGTTAAACAATCAAAACTCCATTAAAGTTCCCGGGGGACCCATCCGTTTGAGCCTGCTGAAAGTCAGCGGAGACACCTGCCGCCGTTTCGCTGCTGTGTTTAAGTATGGCGCACAGTCTCACCGGATTGGCTGGCCTGCCTTCACACGCATACAAAAACACAGTGTGAATACGGATTCACGGTTCCAACTGTTTGTGCCACTATGCTAGAGACTGAGTATTACAAACCCTACTGGTAGGGGAAGATGGCAACACTCCAGAGGTAACTAATCCGCAGAGGAAGGTAGGAGGACAGGGAGAGAGGCAGTTGGTTGGTTATCTAAGTGGGGTGTCTGTGTGAGTTGGGAAGAGGACTTAAAAAAAACCCTTCCCTCATTCTCCTTCTCTCTTTCTTTGTTGCTCAGTGGAGAATGGAAGGGAAGGGGGACAGAGGAAGATAAAGAGGGTTCTATTCAGGCATGGCTAAGCCCCCCCGAACTGCTTCTCTTGGTGGGAGCGCTTAAACAGACAGGGTTGCCCCCCCCCCACCCCCAGCGAAGAAAGCCTCTGAAAGGAGGGCAACATACGGCGGCCAGAGACGCGCTATTGTCCCCTTGTCCCTCTCTTTTAATAGGCCTCTTCATTTCCAATCAATCCTGCTAAATGCAAGTTTAATAGCTTTTCAATAGCAGCTTTCCCCCCCAGAGGGTAGCTGGGATTTTCTCTCTCTCTCTCACCCCTTTTCTCTTTCCACGTCTCTGCCCCCCTCTTTCTCGCTCCACTCTCTCTAGTTTTTCTGTGTTTTTGAAAGGGGGGCTTCCGAGGTTGTTGGCAGTGTTTATTCCGCACTCAATTATCCACTTCATCTCGGGCTGCACCATGGGCTGAACCCTGCCCCTCGCCTCCCCTCTCCCTTTTCACCCTCCTGCCTCTGTCAACCAACAGCACAATTACAGCCGCCAAACAGTGAGCTCATCAGGAACGTGAGTGCTCCACCACTCAGACCGTGTTGTGGTTGTCGACAACCGCCTCAGAACCCATTTTCACATGCGCCCGTTCTCTCTTGCGCTCCATCTGGGCCAAAAGAGGTGTTAATAGATAGCTGAACAAAAAAAGAAAGATCAGAGAACATTGCATGTTAGCTCACCAACAATGTGTCCCTGTACATCATTTTACCAAAGTGTTTGAAAAGCCTAATGAACCGTGGGTGCAGACAGGTAGACTGTATGTGTGTCACAGACTGTGGATCAAAAGAGGCCAATTTGAGAGCGTCAATGAGAAGTGAAACGTCTTCTTGCTCAGGCTATTAGGCGTTTAGCGAAGGCTGGCATTTTCCCGTCATACCTTCAAAAATGCTGTTTTTACAGTCTGCCTGCCTGTCCCTAACATTCATGCCTTTATGAGCTATTGAGCGCTTTCATTTGCCTCCCATTGCAGAGTGAGTAGGGATTTTCCTCTTTGTACTTGCAACAGTACAAACATTGATTGCAATTAAGTATCTTGCCCAGAGTATCTAAATGTTTACAATAGGTAATAATTCACAGCATCGGTTGACTGTTTAGATGGATTAGATGTACTGAATTGTTTTTCTTTACCCCTCCCACATACAATTTCTCATGCTCACACATGGCAATTAACGCTGCGCATGCACACACATACATAGCCGTACGAATATAGAGTACAGAGTATGTACTATAGCAAATGGCTTCACACCATATGAGTGATTCATAGCTCTCCAGATCCCTTATTGAAAACGCTCAACAGAACATCTCGACTGGCTAATGACTCATGCCAGATTCCTTTAATTCCTCCTTGCTGAATTAGACAATTCTTTGACGGTGTATTAGCAGCTTAATTACATGAATACATGACGGGGAGAGAGGGAGGAACAGAACCAGACAAAGAAAGAGTGGAGGAGAGGCAGTCAGAGGAAGTATTGAGCTGTGGGTGTGAAGAGGCTTGTTCTCGGTGTGCTGTAGTGTCATGTACACACAAGCGTGTACACAAACACACACCATAGCTTTTGGTGTTTTTCTCCAGAGTCAAAATGAGAAGCTTGTCTATTGGATGCAATTGAATGGCGTTCGAAAGGAAAGATTTGAAACCCCTTTTGAAATCCCAACATTTCTGCAGTGGGTTTTAGTTTATTCGGCATGTCGTCTTGAATGTTATGCACGTAAATATGTGCAATGTACATTAGTTGCACAACATGTTGTGTTCTTAGTGTTGCTTTAAATGCAGTGAAATTTTAGATCCTCATCACCAAAAATACAACATGTACTCTGTTTCTTATTTTACTGTGTGTGTGTATGTGTGCGTGTGTGTTTGTGTTTGTGTGCTTTTCCATCCCCCAGTAACAAGGTCAAAACACATTTGGCCTGATACATTTTAATCCGGATTTCTCAAAATGGAATATCATTTCACACCGCTGGATGCACATGGGGCTAAGTTTGTGTGTGTGTGTGTGTGTGTGTGTGTGTGTGTGTGTGTGTGTGTGTGTGTGTGTGTGTGTGTGTGTGTG
>JBBMJY010000025.1:13228520-13245335 GCA_037833715.1 Toxotes lorentzi | reverse complement strand
GTGTGTGTGTGTGTGTGTGTGTGTGTGTGTGTGTGTGTGTGTGTGTGTGTGTGTGTGTGTGTGTGTGTGCATGCTCTGCCTGACTGTGTGAGCTCTGTGCACAAGAGAGTGCCTATCTGCAAATGTGCTATATATGTTTATGTCAGACGTGTGTGCATCTGAATGTGCAAATGAGCGTGTAGTGTGTGGCGGTGTTAATAGGGAAAGCAACTTGTCAGGCACTGGAGGGCTCACTTAGCAGTTACTTTGACACATTAGCTTCTTTTAAACAGAGATCCCACTACATTGCCGTTAAGAAGACCCTTCATTATGCCGCCTTTGCTTGTTTACACTGAGTCAAACAAAGCCAGCATAATGCTACCCCAGTGTGTGATTGTAGATAGTATGCCGGCGTCCTGGAATCAGAGGCTTGACATGTAACACAACAGTGTCTGCATCCGTCCCACCGTGTACGTCGATCTGGTTCTGCTGCCGGCCTATTACTGGAACAACATAAAGCCCCAACATTCCCACCTTAAACAGGCTGTTTAAAAGTGGCAAGTGACTTTGCTGTTACTGTCACATGGTTGTGGTTAAGTGCAAAGCAGCCTCTCCAACTTGGATACAACCTATTAAAGAGCTTTGCGTCGACCCTTCTCTCTCCTTCCCTCATCTGCACTGATAGAGATACATTCACATCAGGAAGGATCAGGAAGAGATGGACAGATGTCAGCAATGATCTGTCCACCACTGGACATCTGCCTTGATAGAATTAGACTGAACCAGTCACTGTGTGTGTGTGTGTGTGTGTGTGTGTGTGTGTGTGTGTGTGTGTGTGTGTGCGCGTGTGCACTGAAAATTGTGTAGTCTATGTGTAAGCACTGACTATGATGCTAACGACTGAGAAAGATAACGGCACTGCAGATGACCTTTAGATAAAATGTGGCTATAACACACACAGTACAGAGTATTTATTATCAAGTCACCACAGTCATAATCTGTTACGGCATTTTGGTAATCTGACAAAAAAAAAAAAGAAAAAAAAACTCCAGGCCATAAGTCAATTTAACAAGTCAGGTCCTTCAAATAAAACATAAAATAACATCAGACTCTCTTGTTTGTAACAGCTCAGGCGATCCACTCTGTCCATTTTCCCGTGCTTTTACAATGACACTCAACTGCATATGTTCATTTACTCTAAGAGGCTCCGAGCTGCGTTCGCAGAGAGTCCCTATTTTAGTCCTGATTTTATTCCATGTCCTCATTCCCATCCAGTGCAAAGAGTGCAACATCCAGTCCTGTGGGCTCTATAAATATAAGTGCTCTCAACTTGACTGGACAATTTGCTCTGTGCAGTAATAATTCAAAATGTGAAAAAATAGCGCCCGATATCTACTTGCATTTTTGCCCCAGAGGTGGAGGCAGAATCCTGAGCCCAGCTGGTGCGAGTTTTCCACAATAAGAGCCAGAGAGAAAGAGAAAGAAAAACAGACACAAAAAAATAAAAATAAAAAAACAGCACAAAACAGGGCAATTGGCAAAAAAAGTGTCAAGCTTGGAATAAACAACCCCTTTCCCCAAATGCCATCCATTGTGCCTTGTCTAGATAAGGCTTCTAAATCGAGCTGGAAAATGCAAGCTCCATTTCTTTCTGTATGGAATTATTATCCCTTTGTTTTGAGTCAGGCTCTTTTGTCTTCCTCTTCCTGTGTGTGTGCTTCTGTATGCGTGTATACAAACAGACAGTAGTGCTGAGGTAGCTGAACCAAAGTCTATGTCCCAAAGGGGACCCTCCTGCACCCATCTCATGTTTGATCTGGCTACTAAGCTCATTACCATGGCTCCTACAGAACCTCTGAGGGCTGGAAGGGGGTGAACAGCAGATCCCACCCACCAACTTGTGGCACCCAACACATGCACTACATGTGTGAGCACCTCTGTGTTTTTCTTCGACTTGGACCGTTGCAAACAGCTTCTGCTTGTGCCTCTGCAGATGGTCTCCTCTCTCATACCTTAATGCAGCCGGGGCCTCTCTTCAATCCTCTCTCTCCCACGTTGCATTCCAGCTGCACTCCCAC
Organism: Toxotes lorentzi; assembly: GCA_037833715.1. Lineage (NCBI taxonomy): Eukaryota > Metazoa > Chordata > Actinopteri > Toxotidae > Toxotes > Toxotes lorentzi. The sequence goes on along the minus strand of JBBMJY010000025.1, from coordinate 13,243,278 downwards.
CCACCGACTCTCACTATCTTTTCTCCCATTCTACGTTTTTGTGCCCAAATTGCAGTCTAACAGCTTTTTAAGAGCTGTTTTGCTGGAGTTTAATCCTCCTAGCCTCCCCTTTCAGCCTTTATTCCATTGTGGAAATCTTGGCTCAGACCTAGACCCTTTTTAGAGAGTGGACCCACTCATCCCCCTCCCCCCTCCCCCCAGTACTGCTTTACTGATACCCCCACCCAGGGCATTCTCTTCCATTCCTGCATCCCTCAGCAATCCAGCTGCATCCTCTCATTCCTCTGTTTATCACTCATATGTCTACAGTCAGTTAGCCATGATCCCTGAAATCAAGGCCTAGCAGCCCCCCTTTGAGAGTTATATAAGGTGTTACTAATTGTTGATTTGCTTTCTCCATGGCTCTTTCTGCCATCACTCTGCTTTTCCAGACTCTGTGTCAGCTGTCATCTCTTGCCAGCCTCTCCCTTGCACTTTCTCTCCCCATCTCTTCCTCTTCTCCATCCTGTATCCCGAGTCCCTTTCTCTCGCTCTCTGCATCCCCGGTGTGAAAATCACAGGGGTTTGTGTCAGCTTGTCAACACAACACTCAAGAAAAGCAGGGTAGAGGGAACAACAGACCAAAAAAAAAAAGAACCACTACATGTTAGAAAGACCGGAAAAACTGAGGTGAGGTAAAAATGGAAAAAGTGGGCTCCTGTCAGCTTCCAATTGCAAAGGAGTTGGCCTGAGAGGGGATTGATGGAACGCTGTAATCAGTCTGTCTCCAATGCTGTCACCACAAGGTTTTTCTCTGCTGGAATAGGGCGCTGCACACATCAGGGCAGCAGTGAGGCTGATCGCATGGGCGAGCAGCGGCAGAGTTTCTCCCTGGGTACCTGCTACAACAGATGCAGGGGATAGAGTAATAGAGTGGTATGCATACTATGAGAGGAAGAAGGGAGGGAAGAAAAGGAGGAGGCTTGGTGGGGTGGGGGGGATTGGGGGGCGGGGACCAAGAGTGCTGATGTGACACAGTCAGTGTGTGAATGGTTCGTGCACTCACTGTGCTGCAGTGCCCAACAATGTGCCATAAATACACTCATTCTTGTACTGTCTTCTCACACTTGCCGCTCACACACATACATAGATGCACACTCACTGTCACAGCCCCATATCTTTAGGGTTTCTAGTGGGCTGGAGCATCTCTCTGAGTATAATTCTAGCACAGCTTTTAAACAGCTCCCCCACTCTTGAAGCCAAGAGCCAAAGAGCTGAGAGCTGACTCCATGTAGACAGATAGCAAGTGACTGGCTGGCTGGCAGGAGAACAGGAAATAAAAAGCCATATAAAAAAAGAGAGAAAAGAGGAGGGAGTCAGTGGTGGCGGTATGAAATTGTCTGTACACATCAGCCAGCAGTGTTGACAGGATGTTGATTGAGCTAGTCTTGTCATTTCGTTCCTGCTTACCCCCTGGTGTTTTAACTGCAAGACAGCTGCTGGCTGGATCTGTGTCACAGTTCCAGCCCTTTTCTGCCCCCCCCTCCTTTCTGTTTCTCCCTCTCTTGCTTTTTCTTTCTGTCTCTGTATCCCAATTCTGTATCCCTCTCTGACTCCCTCCCCCTCTTTCAGCACTGTTTGGATGGAAGGGCTTTCAGTATAATTTACTGTGCTTTTAAATCATTAACTTCTTGTGCTGTTTGCAAAAGCCCTGGTTTAGTGTGTGCATAACAGCTGACATGCTGGATAAAACAGCAGTGGTACGCAACATGTGACAGAACGGCAACTCAAAGATGGGACACGAAAAAGAAAAAACAAAAATCCCAGATGCAGACATGACAAGTAAACAAAACAAATAAATATATATTTATATACATAATAGATCAGAAATCCATAAAACAATGAAGGGATAATGTTAAAATTGCCTCCATCTCTTGCTTTTTCTAAAAGGCAGTGGAAATGAAAACAAAGGAATTCTCTACATAGATTCTGTGCTGGGACTCTGGGCCTAATGCCCTGGGGTGTCAATTAATTTAGTCTAGGGATTTGCGGCCTACTCTTCCTAATTGAGCCCAGTGGAGACCCCCTTGGCTCTTCACGATAGGAAGTAGTGCGTTTCATAATTAATACTTTTTTTCCCTTTATTATTATTATTTTTTTAATGAGGGTGGTAATGTTGTAAATGTATGCATCTCATTAGAGTAAAAGGGCCATCTATGCTATTGTTCACTTCTGCAGTGTTTGCTGCTGGTGAGATGAATAAGAGAGAGAGAACCTCATTCAGAAGCAGCAGTGGCACATTGAAGTCAAAGCTGTGCTTTTGTGTGTGTTTGAATATAAAACACAGCTCGCTCAATGAGAGTCTCATTAGTGTTGCTTAATATGTGTGCTTTTTAAAGCTTAGAGGTTAATGCCCGACTTGCCTCCATTTCACTGGAGCTCTCTTTAATTTGATGCATAATTCTTTTTTGTCAGCAGCTGACAAGAGCCTCTTCAGAGAAAGCAGCTGAGCCGTGTTGTGAACTCTGCATCCAACAGGAACACAAAGGCACAAAAACACTTCTAATTAAACCTGTTTAAAACGTTTCTCCTCACTTTTCTTTTCCACATTACAGAAGATATTTCTCAACTATCCTATCGTCCCATCTCTCTGTCCAGAGAACATAACTCCTGGCGATTAAACAAATTACCTCCTCTCCCAAGAGAGCCATGGATCCAGTGAAAACAGTAAGTGTGTGATTCACAGTGCTGCCACCGCTATGTTCTTACAAACAGCCTTCAAATTGCCATTTATTAATCAATGTCTGTGGTTAGTCTGTGACCAGAATTTCTGTTCCCTTTCATCTGGAGGTGGAGAATAGGCAAGTTTTAATTTAACATCAATTCTTTATACTGTTCATCAGATTGCCTATAACATTCCCTTAAAATTACTGATGACTAAGAGCTTCGAGAACACAAGAAAGGGAGGGGGAAAAAAAATGTTACCTGCCAACCTCAATACATCCTGCTTTGTGTTGAGAAAAAGAAAGGAAGGGGAAAACTAATTTCCTGAAACTCCATTTCTTAAGCGTTGATTAGTAAAGCAGCATAATTAGAGTGAAATGTGAAGTCAGGGTTTTTTCAGATGGCGCCGCTTCCTCTAGAAAAATCAGGCCATGATTAATGAATAAATGATTAATGAGCGAACTAATTAATCAATTAATTATTAAGCAAGCACTCTGAAGAAGAAACGGGTGGGATGGTGGTGAACAGTGGATATAGGAGATGGTTAGGGTGTGTGTTAGAGAAAAAAGGATTTAGGATAATCTGCCTGTTTGTTCTGTCAGTTTGTTTTGTCTTCCGTCACAGGGGAGGATGAGGAAGAGGGCGGATGGGAGGAGATGGAGGGCTCAGCCCTTGTCTTGAGCTTCCTGAGTCAGCCAGCACCGTCTTGTGTGAGAGCACTGACCTCAAAATGCTGCCTTTGCAAGTTTGCACATACATCTTGGGGTCAGGTCTTTAGGTTACGCAGCAGCGAAGTCTGGCATCACAGTTGCCAACTACAGTGATGATGTTTGCACTGGGCTGGAAGAGGCCACGCGACCCAAAATCAACACCTCCGGAAAGGCTGAGGGTAACACAGAGTTCCCTTCTCTAACCAGTCGCCTCTCCTCCCCCTGTCTTTAACTAGGACACTCCATCAATCTTTGATAATGTGCAGTGTGGGTCTCTCCTGTGTGACCAGGCTGATGAGACATCACAGAAGGGATTGATGTATGAAACGCAGGCTGCGAATGTAACTGTGATATACTGGACCGTTTCAAGTCAAGTTTGACCTTTTTTCCCAGATATTAATCGCCGCAGTGAAAGAATATATGTGTGATATATCCCTCCCCCAGGAGCTCCTCACACTTTATTCTTTGGCATGGGTTTCTCCTATACCTTTAGCTCAGTGGAGGTGGGGGTTTTTCATGTCTGCCAAAAAGTCCCCAGAGCTGCTACACAACAGGATATGGGACACAAAATATTATTTTATAAGCAGATGGGTTTATTGTTTCTATTAAAATGCAGCATTACTCTATAAAGCTGCTTTTTCCCCACCTCCCCCTGACACCCGGAAGCATCCTCAAAGCGAGAACATGAGAGAAGGATCTTTCATCCCTGCATATCTTTCCTGGCGTTTACTGCTGGCCTTATTAACAGAGTTGTGAGTGACGGGGGCAGAGTGTGCTGGGAGAGTCTCGGGGGGCTTTGATGGAGGCAAACGATGGAGCTGCAGCAAGCTGAAGGCAAGATCATTCTTACGTTTATCCGCTCAAAGTGCTTTGTAAAGTTCTTTGTCTATGTACCCTTTTCCCTGACACTCCTTTTACTTCTCTGCACCTTCTAGTCCATTGTTTTTCTGTAACGGCCACTGGCTGAAACTAGTGCTGCATTCTGTTGCAATCATACCATAGCATTGCAGATTTCCTCAGAGTCAACTGGGTGTGAATAGTCTTTGTCACGCTGGGTGGGTTGTCTCATTGACTATGAAACCCTGGACATATGGTGGCTGTGTGTTGGGATGTATCACTGCAGAGAATGCCGTGGGTTGGGCTCTTGACCCTCGCCTGGCCTTTAACACCTTACCGGCTGCACCAAAGTCTGTGGCTTGATGAACTTAAACACTTCATTGTGCCCTCTGTTTTGGGGTGTGTGGGGGTTTTTTTTCTTCGGGTTTTTACTCTAGATGAAAAATGTATGGTTTGTAGCAGGAGCAGATGTGTACGATGTGACTGTTTTACCAAACATATAGCATGCGCCCTTTTCTCAGGCTGCACTGATACACACAGATGTACACGCAATTTGTCTGTAACACATTGTTTGGGCAGTAGAAGTAAAGCAGTGCTAGACTGTAACAGTGCATGTATCTTTGACGGCCAGACTTCGACAGAGAACTTTCCTTTTGTCCTGGTGCGATAAGCCTGTTAATTAAGTGTCTAACAGGGACGTCTCCAGCATCCACTATGGTGACATTGCCGCCCAAATAAAACTGCATTACAAAGGGAACTGAGTTCAGCTTCTGTCTATCCACACGTCTGGTCATTCTAAACTAAACAAATTTTTTGCAAACTTTAAACTTTGGAAACGCATCTCTTGAGCTTCTTTCTCTCTTTCAAGCATTTTATCTCTCTATCTGCAAAACAAGACTTTCTTTGCAGGTCACACCTAGTGAGAGGCCTCAGGTTTGGGGTTCTGATAAACAAGTGGAGCGTTACAGGCTCTTAAGCCCATCTGGTGAGATGATCGATCATTAGACAGAGTGTGAAGATAACTCCCTCAGCTTGCCTGCTGGCTACCACTGATCCCATATCACCCTCGCAGGATATGGTATGAATCACAGGAAGTTGAGATCAATCTATATAGATTGTGCCGCTTGATTACAAATGAAAAAAAAATCCCATTTGGCTTAGCCACTCGAATGCCTCAGAGTCTGGCTGTGTTTGTGGGAATGTGTGGGTGTGTGCGACGTGCGCATCTACGTGTGTTAAATAATAGCTTTTTAACTTTCTCCTTTCACCGATTTCTGATATTTGTTGAGCCCTCTCTACAATCTCTCCTACCTGCACTCATTTACTGTGCACGGTCCATCCTGCTCTTAAATCTCCCTTCTTGAGGGAGTCTTCTTTTAAATCTTAATTAAAACAGACTCCAAAACCCCCCACCCTCCCAGGGGCTGGCTGAAAGCAGCTTAGAACAATCAAGAGGACGGATTAGAAGTGAGAAGAAAAGAAGAGAAGAGGAGACACAAGAGAGAGGGAGGGGATGGGTGGTGTGTGTGTGTGTGGGGGGGGAATGGAACGCCAGAGAAAAATATGGAGAGGAGCAAGACTGACCCCTTTCCTTCATCCCTCTGATCCTCTGTCCTTCCCCCTTCGCTCTGTCTCCCTCTCTCTCAGAGCTCTGGAGTCTTGGCCTGACCTATTGACATTCAGCTTCTCGGCAGATTAAGCAGCGAATGGAGCCTCTGGAAAGGGTAAACACACTGGAGGAACAATGACCAACAGGCGGCAACCTTATTGGATTCTAATTAACTGCCAGGAGAGATGGCTAGGGGCATGTTAAGTGCTGTGGGACACAAGTTAGAACCCCAGACCTCAAGTACCACAATTCACATCACCTACACTCCCCCAGCTTTCTTGTAGATTGTCTCTGTCTTCCTTTATCTCCCTCTGTATCTCTCTATCCTTTACTATTCTTCTCTGTTTCAATCTGTTTGCCCGCTGTTTCACCTATGGCCCATGAGAATGGCAAACAGAGGCTTTAAAAAGCACTCCTCAGAGAGCTATTTGCCATCCCTCTTTCCTGGGCTACCTCTCCCTTTCTTCCTCCCCCTGTTTTTTAACAAGGTGGAACGAGGCTCATCCCCCAGAGGTAGCTGTTTGAGCGATAAGGTTAAAATAGGCTGAAAAATTTGGAGAGATTATTTGATACTGAACAGATTGAATTATCTGGAGTGAGGGAGAGGGATGAAGGAGAGCAAAATAATTTTTCTGCATCACCCTCGGGAGGAGCACTACCAGAGGGAGCGAGGGAGCTAAATGGGAAGGAGCGAAGAGCTGAGCCTCAGTGGTCACAAATCTGGAAAAACAACCTCTTCTTCTCTTTTATTCCTTTTTTTTTGTACTCCCGTCCCAATTAACCAGCATGCCAATTTGAGTGTGAGTCCAAGAAGGTCTCTCTATATGTGTGAACTTTCTCACTAGTGCAGTGGGTCCCCAGTCTTTTCAGTGGTCCCTTGATTAGGCCAAGCTCACAATGGTGCTGTGGTTTCCGGGGTCCCCTGTATGGAACCACAAGCACTAATTAGACTGGTCTTATTAATGTGTTGGTGTGAAAGAGGGCCCTGGTCATCATGGGCTGAGGCTGACACAGAAGGGAAAAAAGCAATGCCCCGCTACAGACAGGCCATCGTCACCTCAGCAGGCATATGAAGCAATTCATTAATTGGTGTGAAAACGCACACGCATACACACATAAAGCCACACATGTGCAAACACATACACACTCTCTCACACGTCAGCGTGAATACACATACAAATGTTATGGGTATTCCATGAACCTGTTGCTTGTTAACACATTACCTGGGATCAAAGAGGCAAAGGCTGGAAGGAGAGAGGACTAGAGGAGTCATTATTTGTTGAGGAAAATTGCAGCCCAGTGTTATGTTTGTCCTTTGGCAAACCTGGCAGAATAGGGGTTTCATCCGTTTCACAAAACGGAGGGATCTCTTCCCTCATCACCATCATGTGAGAGTCTTTGAAATCTTCAGAGTACTTTTTTTTTTTTTAATCAAAGCTGGAAGGAAATGAATCCAAGCTTCAGTTGTGATCCAAGCCTGGAGGTATGAAAGGGATCCACATGACCACTGTACATTTCCACACCATTACAGCAACAGTCATGGCTGTAATAGGTTGAATTGGGCCATTGATTTCTCACATGCACCCTCTCTTTCACCCAAAAAAACCCAAGTTCTTTTTAACAAAACATCACATGCTCAAAGACAGCTCACACAAAATCTAAACTTTAGCCCAATGAAAGGACACACACAGACACACTCATACACAAACTCATACGCACGCGCGCACGCGCGCACACACACACACACACACACACACACACACACACACACACACACACACACAACCAATACAATATGTCCCAGCTTAAGTTCCTGGGGAGTTAAACAAAGGACTGAGTTTAAATTGGCTTTTAAAGAACTCCCCAGCACAATCAGGGAGTTGACTTGAGCCACTATAGTGTGTCAGAAGACTGTTTAGAGAAAGAAGGGTAGTTAGGTCGAGGTCTATGGTGCACTGAATGACCAATCTAAAGTGTGACGGCTCAAGAGCTTCCCTTGCCCGGCTTCAATAGGCCTCCAATCAGGCCTGACTGCCCCTCAATCTTTGGTCAGTTGTTTTAACTGGCCTGTGATTGAGTGGCTTCATTAAGGGCCCATTTATCTTTCCCTGTATCACAGTCCTGAAGGACTGGTGACACGCTAAACACACCCACGCACCGCCCACACGTGAACCTGAGCAGATGCACAACTGCATTAGCACATGCAGAATACTCAACACATCGACTAGTTAAGAACGTGGGTCTTTCCACCTAATAGAAAAGATGTAAAATCTCCTTTTTTTTCCCCCCACACTGTGCTGGTTTTAACAAACTGATCGTTTGTCTTTTCTCTTTTTACCAGACAACCTACATCAGCATCTCCTCGTTGGCTTTCCTGAGGCTTTGCCACCTCACAAGTTCTCACCAGAAAATAGTCCCCGGCCATGTAGCCTGTGATTCCTTCAAGGGTTTGGCATGTGGCTGTGTTGAAATGTAATGTGGCTTGCGCAAAATAGCAGGCCAGGTCACCCCCATGGCCTCACACAGACAGAGACCCTCCCAAACAAGCCACAACAAACAGCTCTCTGTAGCCAATCTTTGCCTTTGATCTGAAGAAGCAGAGATGAGATCTGTCTCCTCTTTCCTCTCTTCTCTTTTGCCCTTTTCTCTGCATCCTTACGACATCTCCTTATATCCCTCTTTTCCTTCCCGCTGAGCAGGTGTATTAAATGAGGTGACTATTCCAGCGGCATTGGGCCGCACCTCAAAGTGCAGTCTGTGAAGAGGGCTTTTCTCTCCTTCCCTCTTATCTTTTATCCTTTCCATTGCCCCATCTCCTTTACTCTCCCTTTTCCTTTCCCTTTATCCTTCTCCATCCCCTTTCCTCCTTTTAACATGTTCCCTCACACTTTTGAATGTGAAATAGAGGGCCATGCCTCTCATCTATTTGAATTCATCTTCACCTCCTGTCTATCTCCCTCTGTGCATCTCTCTCTCAGCCTATTGTCTCTTTAGCTATACGTCTAATTATGCTGTCTCACTTATGTAATTAGCGCAAAAATAAATGGCTTCTCTAGCTTTGTCTCCCCCCTTCACCCCTCCCGTTGCAGGCTCTGAGAAAACAAATTATGGAGAACAATAGGTACAAATGGCTTCTGCACCAAACCACATGATGGATGCAGCCTGGGTTCCCTGCATCTCATCCCTTCCTTTTTCCCTTCCTCGCTTACTCTCTTTACTCTCCCTCCCTTCTCCATTATCTCCAGCTCTATATGTCTCTGTTTGGGAACAGGGGAGGACTTGAGCACTCTCTCGCCCAACTACCCTATCATTGTATGGCTGTATCATATGTCTTCCCTTCTTGGCACTGACACTATATTCACACTGACATCATATTAGGCAAGGTCCTTTTTCTATCCCTTTCTTTCTCTTTCTCTCTCTCCGCTCCACTCTCTCTTTCCCTTCCCCTGCTGTTCTTTCCACTGGCACTCTCCTCTCCTCTATCCCCCAGAGCATTATATACAACACAACTGCAAAGCCAACGCCTGGGACTTTCTAAAGCAAACAGCCAGCATCCTGTGCCGTAGCCCCATCTGTGAATAGTCTGAGCAGGGAACAATCAGTCCCTCTCCTCAGCTTCGTTCTCTTTTCAGCCCCCCTGGGATCTGCACAGCACAAGGATGCCTCAGTCAGACGGGTGCAATGTGCTGGAACAATGGTTGGGTTGCCTCCTCCAGGAGGGGTGTTAGGTTCACCTCAGCCAGCTTGGGAAGCACTTAGCCATGTGTTCTTGCCCTCCCTGCTGCAGCTTCGCAGGAATGTGGCAGAAGCAGAAGAGCCTCCCACTATACACCTTTCTTACCTCACCCCCATACTGCCCCTACCCACAACTCTCCACTCGCACACATCCACACACACACACACACACACACACACACACACACACACACACACACACATGAACACACACACTGACTTTCTGCATGTCCAAGTGTACACCTGAGATCTAATGTTTAGCCTGAGGTGTTGAAATATCAACTTTCTATTAATCCCCCTCAGACTTGCAGTCAGTTACACATTTGTTGTGTTTTCACCTCTGCCATGCTGGAAGAAAAACAGCAGGTTTGGTTTACACCGATTCAAGCATATCCATTACCTGAAATGCTAGGCTCCTGGCTGTAAATCCCTTTGACCCCTCTGCCTTCCTTTTCTTTCTCCCTCCCTCCCTATTCTCACGCGGAGCCCATTGCCGTCTCTGCATCGGCTTTCTTTGGCCAAACAGACGGTAAGAGAGAGACACACCTTACCCTAATGCCGGTTCAACCGCCACCCACCTCCACCACCCACACACTTCACTGTGCCTCACGTCTCCACACGGCTCAATAACATTAACATGTTTTGGCATTGAGTGAGCCACAGTTAAAAGCTTGGTCGATAAACTTTGACTGACACCCCTCAGTTGATAGCAAATTGGATGCTTTCTCTCACAGACCTCCCTGGGCAAGTTTCTCAGCCCTGTCTTAACATACACCCCCAAAGGAAAAAAAATGGAAATAAGAGACATAGCTACACTCTCTCCAACCCTTCACCCAGCCTCCTACAACAACACAGAGCAGTCTTTCATTGTGCAGAGGAAGAAGAGACTAAGCCACAGCCAGCCCACTATTTTGGTTAATGGTTGAGTCACTAACACAACATTAGCCCTGGCGTTTCAGGCAGTTTGTGCTGACAGGAAGGAGAGATGAAAAGAAGAATAAGTAGGGGGGTCTGGACTTCAAGGAATGAGTAGCTGGAGTATGTAGTCCCAAAAGCATAGGCACTGTTTCCATCACTAACACAGTGAGCAGCAGGCAAGCGCTTGTTTCCTTTAATGTTTTTACCCATAGTTGAATAAGGAGATGACATGTCCTGAGAGCTGAAGCATCATTAATTAGGCAGTTGGACTTTGACGAATCGCTCCAGAAAGGGCACACAGCCCTGAAGATGCCAGACACTCATCTCAGCTCATCATCCTCTGCCCCAGTGTGTGCCCTTGACCTCTGCGAGCATGTATGTGTGTGTGTGTTAAGGGTGTTGCTTCCGTGAGCTCTGTCGTGAGTCATTTCTGGATGATGCACACATGCCACAAGCCTTAATACACCCTGCTGAATACTTCAGATCTTCTATTTAGTAATTGCCACTGACGATCAAATTTCATGTAAGGAGAACAAAAGAATTGTAAAATAAATCAGCATCTGGTGTTAAATAAATGTTGTCTGACGGTATTCCTTACTGAACTTTTCTTTTTCCTAAGCCCCTTCTCAGCTGCCAGAATCCTTCTCCAACAGAGCTATCTCTAATACAAGGTTAAGGAACACGGCTGGTGAAGATAACACAGGAACAGATATTGCTGCAACGCAGAAGATAAATTTCAATTTGCTGTTGGTTTCTGTGTCTCGGCAGGAGATATGAAATTCTTGTCTTGCAGGGCAGAAATTGATTAGAAAATAAAAATGAATGTGCGGTCTCGTATGTCTGCGATTTTTCTGTCGTATGTTGGTTTCTGGACTTAGGGTCTTTTGAAACTGTGATACATCTCTCTAGAAGGACGTGACACTTGCATTTTAGGGGGAGATGAATGCAATCCAAGTCTCTCTTAAAATAGCTGCCACTGTCTAAACGTGAACGGGAGGCTGTTTTAATGACATGCATAGAATTAATCCCAGTTTCTCCCTCTCTCTGTTCTCTCCATTTCTGTGTTTGTACAGAAGAATTAAAGAGTAATCAAGTTTGTGCTGTCCCTGCCCATCTGTATGCCTATGATACAGCCTGAAGTGCTCTAGCTGGGCAAGAAGACTTCAGGCAATGGCAGGAAGCTGACGCGGCCCAACCATTGTCCTATTCCCTGTCACTTCCTCCCCCTCGAATCCTCCGACTGCCCCAGAGGAAGACAAGGTGAGGATGTGTAAAGACAGACACAAGGGGAAAGCGAAGACAAAAAGAGGATAGGCAGGGGAGAGGTAAAAATATAACTGGAAGAGGCCAAGTGTCATCCACAGTTTGCTACCTGGCTACTTTGACTTCCTGTGTTGAGCCATACTGACGTACACATCCAGTTAAGTTGCTAACAGCCGATAGCAAAGCCTGGGGACACACTGCCAAGAACTTTATCTGTGTTTACCCGTGTGGCGAAGCTGATTAGAGACAAGCAACATTATGAAGCTCCATTGTTTCCTTTCTCCTTCCAGTTTCTCCTTTCCTGCACATAACAAGTACGTGTGCGGGGAAGGGGGAATGGGAGGATGTCTGCTTATGAAGAAGGGCAGAAAGTCAATGGCATGAGCACATGACAGGTCTTCAGGATGAGAGGAAACAGCAGGCATTGTTTAAGATCTCAATCATTCATTACTGTCTCTTTGTGTGTGCGTGTCTGTCTGACCAAATGATTTGTGAAAGTGAAGATCTAGAGGCTTTCCACAAGAAACTCTCAACAACAGCATTCAGACAGCAACCTCATCGTTGTTTGTTTAACATGCTTGGGAGTGCTACAGTACACATCTTGGATATGGATTAAGATATAGCTACAGCTACAACAAATGCTTAGATCTTTACATTTGATTTGTGGCCACAAGTGAATCTCAAAAATTCATGTTCAATACAACAGCCCAGCAGGAAAACCATTACACAGAGCTCACATAGACAAGAAATCAAAGTAGGCCAAAATTCATCTATATCTTTGCCATGACTATGTCTCCTAAATAATGCAAGACTCTTCTGTTCAAGACTCAGCTGTGTTTGGATTCTGCTGCGTCTGCACTACTTTGCACCTCGTATCTAACACTGCTCATCGGCTGGCTGGGGTTCATGCCTCCAAACTTTCTACCACTCACCTACTTTATCCTCAGTCTCTTTGTACCACAGGCAAGTATACGGGGGATGAAACGGATAGAAGGTGAGAAACGGGGAAAAGTAAAAGGAGAGACAGAGAGCATGAGTGTGTTTGTGTGAGTTTATGTGAGTGTGACTGAGCGAGAGGGAGAGACAAGAGTAATAAGATGGAGAAAAGGTTAACGATGCTCAACGGTCTTCTTCAGTGTTTCCCCGCTGCTTGTCAGCTTAATCATCGAGACACATCCGAGTCTTATCCCTGCAATAAGACTCCCCTCCCTCCATTTTCCTCCCCACTACCCCCCTTTTTAAGCTCTGTCTCCCTCTGCCCATCCTGACTCCCTCCACAAGAATTCAAAGAGCTGCAGTTCATTCAATATGCACAGTTCCCTAAAACAAACCTCATGGGTCATGCTGCCACTGCATCCACAAACGTATCTGCGCTACATGAGGAAAAGAGCAATCTCTGGTAATGGTGCGGGGAAGGATGACGGGGTGAGGAGGAGAGGGCACGGTCAGGGCCTATCCCTTCCTCGTCTATATTTCAGTTCTCTATTTGTGTGTGCTCACACATGAGGTATGTGTGTGAGCAGGCTTTCAACCTTTGGTGAATGTCTGCCAGCCACCTCCGGGCCATTTAGCTGATACGCTCTCATGTCTCTCGTGTTCCATAGTCGCAAATTCTGTAAGCAGGCAAAAGAGTTGTGAGGGGAGGCAAGGTGGAAAATTTCCACAGCGTTACACTATAGTAAGACATGAGTGGCGACACAACTTAAGAGGAAGGGAGAGAAACTTGTAATCTCAGCTCACAGCCTTTGAACTTGGCCCGATGAGAAGCAAGCGACCCAAAGCAAAAGGTTCCAAAGAAGAGCTCACTGAAGATTACTCAGAATACTGATGCAGTGTGGAATCCAATTCCTCTGGGAGCCCAGGGGACTTTCCGAGAAAGTAAATTATCGGTGTTGTACAAGACTGCATACATACAAATGTGTGCTATATGCCATGCACGTGATGTGGCCAAATTTTGATCCAACAAATACATTCATTAGTGCAACCAATTTTGAGCTTTGGTGACTCTGTGTAAGGCTGGCACAACAAATGAGGTCTAGGGTCTCTTAGGTTCTAATTAGGGCAGCTGTTACCATTTTCATTATTTGTGTGTGAGAGGAAGAGAGAGGAGTTATGTGTGCATGTGTCAGGGTTGCGGTCGATTTGGGGGGGGGTTGTAGGGGGTAATATGCCACTGTCTGGCTACCGCCCCTTCTCATCCAGCTGTTGCTAGTCTGTCAGGGAGCAGAGGTCTACTGGTGTCAAATCCCTCCCCCGAGCCTTGAATAATGAGAAAACCATGCGTAACTGGGTGCTGAAGGTAAAGATGAACTCACAACAAATGGCCGTTAAGCACGCTTTGCCATTTGTGATCTTGAAAACCATGTGAAACCGCATGTGATTCAGTCTGGAGACAACAAACACTGTGTTTGGTCAAGGCAAAGACAATGAAAAATAAAAAGCCTATAAAGATTTAGATTTCATTATTCCATCTTTTGTCCCTTGCAGAGGAGATCTGTGTCAGTGTGAGGCTGTAGTGTATTCCCTTGCATTTAAATTTAATTATGTTCTCCCAGAGTTAATACCATGCACTAGTTTATCAACGACTCTGAAAAATGCTGATAAGTCAACAGTTGCTCCCTGTTAATTGCTGAAAGCTTCTTCTTTTTTTTTTTTTTGCATCAAGACATTTGCAGAACTAAATCATTAGAGTAAATTGTAAATTACCCTAATAATTTGTACAATAAATTGTACCAGCTGCTTAGAGAGTCTGCATGTTCATAAAGATTAAATTTATACTGGAAAAAAAATACATTGATGTTCTGTTCTCTTGCTCTATTACAGAATCAATTCAATCAGTTAGAGACGGTGATGCATAGTTTATGCATCAAATTAAACACGATAGCTATTTGACCCCCCCCCCCCCCCCCCCAAAAAAAAAAATTTGTCTTTTTTTCCCCCCCCCCCCGTCCGATTTTTTTTTCTGTTTTTTGGTTTTGGTCTG
>JBBMJY010000025.1:13193021-13225861 GCA_037833715.1 Toxotes lorentzi | reverse complement strand
ATCTATCTATCTATCTATCTATCTATCTATCTATCTATCTATCTATCTATCTATCTATCTATCTATCTATCTATCATGAAGACTCTCCAGCATTGGGGACAAACAAACCTGTTTGTCTGCAAATCGTGGGTCAATTTCTCATTTAAAGGGAATTTGACAGTTGAAAATTAGTATCTGGTTCAATCCCTGCCCTCCATTACCCAACAGATTTGGAAATTAATTAAGGTGAATCATGTGTAAGTAGTTGCATTAGTGCACAATCAGCTGCAGATGTTTTGCCAAATGGTGTAATGATCACTTAACTCTAAAACCTCAACTCTTGTGAAAGAACAAACAATCAGTTAGTGGATCAGACCAGTTAAACTGTCAGCATTACTGAACCTGTTGTATTTTGTTTACTGATTAACCTGAAAAACTGCTGTTATTTAACCAAACTATGTTCTGTTATTTCGGTCAGCTAAAGAGTTTATGCAGCCTGAGTTCATATAGGCTTATTGAGTTTTTTTTTTTTTTTGCAAATAATTTTACTTTGAAGTTCCCAAAAAGGAAAAAAAACCCAACACTTTTTACAGGTGCAGTTTGATCTAAAACAAGCCCATTGTTCATTGTCATACAGTGGGCGCAAAAATGAACAGAAGAGAACAGAATCATTATCATATTTCAACAAAAGCTAATGCTTTCATAAAGAGATAAAAACAGTGCAGTCTATCACTTGCCTGTGGCTGTTTATTGGCTTGTTCTTTGATGTTGTTCATTAGTTATTCAAGGATCTATTGATTAACCAAAATAATAGGCCTTGCAGTCATCTGGTTAATCAGTCTTTCACTTGTATATTGTACCAAACAACGACTTCATTTAATGTTAACACCCCTCCTCCCTTCACACAGACACACACATATACAAAGACAAGCACACATGCGCCCCTGTTAACTCAACCAGATGGTTAGCGCTCCATAAGACTGTGAAAAATTCATGAAAGTGTGGAGATTTGGACACTGAGGTCTTCAGTGTGTGTGGATTCCAGCAAACATCGTCCACAAGAATAAGAGTCTTTCTTTTTGACATTTTGCGCTGCATTTAATTAAAGGCTGAACAACACAATGATTAGGGCTCACTCCTCATGAGGGTTCCCCCCCCCAAACAGTAGTTTTCAAACCCCGGGGCTGGCCTTTCTGTTTATTGCCTCCCTGTAATGCAAACATAAGGGTCCCCTGCCAGTAAACACATGTTGATGGAAGAAACAGCTTGCACAGCTGGGAAGCCAACCCAGGTTAGTGTGAGTGAGCACATGGGTAAATGAGCATGTCTGAATGTGTGTGTGTGTGTGTGTGTGTGTGTGTGTGTGTGTGTGTGTGTGTGTGTGTGTGTGTGTGTGCTTCTGTATGCATGCATGCAGGAATAGATAGATTGCTTGTTGTTTTTACATACTTTTCCTGAGTGCGATTTAGGTTGTGTGCAGGCGCTTGAATGTGAGAGACAGAGGGTAATCAAAAGAAACCGGGTCTTTGGTCGCGCATGTGTGTTTGTGTGTTTGTAGGCCATAGGGTGCACGTGTGAAACCATCAATGAGTGACTGAAGGCAGGGGCTTGGGTGAGCAGTAAAACAGCAGGGTGCCTCTACTAGTTGTCCTGTGATAATAAAATCAACATCCACTGTGCGAAGTCTGTCACCGGGCTGTGATTGAAATGTATGATCTCCTATGGCTCACACAGATGGACAGATAGATGAGGGCAAAACAGGCAATACACGCACCAGCATCAGTTTGAGCCAATAGTCTTAATTATGCTGGCCTCCGTGGCATCAAATGGAGGGCGCCCATACTCCCCAAGCTTTTGAGTGTGTGAATAATTTATAAATAAAAAGGGGGTTTTCAGCTGTGGGTTTATTAATAATAAATATGGTTTGATATTTACTAAACTGTTCTGAGGGAGAAAGGGGTGACAGTTAAGACGTCGTTTGCATGGTAATTGTAAGGAGGTAATAAATAAGGCATGAAGTGGAGATATATGGAAATGCGATTCACAGGGAAATGAGAATAATTTAACAAAATATTATCCCAGTCCCTATTTGACCTAGGGTCAATTAAAAAAGAGATGTCAGTCGTCGTGAACGGCATGCTGGTGCTTTAAAATTACAATCGCTTGCTTTCTCTTTTGTCTGGCTGGAAAGCAGATCTAATGTTCAAATGAAGGAAAATGTATTCATACTGACGCAAACCATGTGTTTAGTTTGAATGAATATTAAACTGAATAAAATCAACCTCATTATCTACCACAGGAAAAAAAAAAAAGTGGTTTCTCTCTCAAAAGTAAACTTGGTGTAGTCGGAGCTAGAAGTTGAGGAATGTGGGTTTTGTTTTGTTTCAAAACCTTCTAATACTGTGGGGAAAACTCAGAGTTTTCAATGAAAATACATATCATACACACGTTATAAAACATTTTACATAAGCATATGAAATAATCCTGCTTTATTGTTAAAACACACACTAATCGTTTTCCCCTAATTAAATCTGTATCGTAATTACAGTTTTTCTCCACTGGTTTGGCTCATTTCTTGAAACAGAAATTACATTCTCAAAATAACATGGACAAATCTCCAAACCTCCTTGCAATTGTTCAAAACAGAATGGCATTTCTCATTGATTTCATCAAATTGCAAATGTCTTAGTACATGTCTCAAGAGACTCAGTGCATATTCGCAAATGGTTATGTACAAGTAGCCTACAGTTAGCACAATGAGCCTACATTTAGCACATTTTCCAAATAAATAGATCTTGCTGATCTAAACTGGTTGATTCTCAGTCTATAATAGTTGTTCAATCCAAAACATGTCAGCATGATTTCATTGTGTGAGTCATCATATGTACAGTGGTCTGTTCAGTTGTCAAAATTAGTCCTGGTATTGAAGAAGCATCAGATGACCATGAAGCAGATTTACAGGGTACCATTTGAGAGGAACTCTGACAGAGTGAAAGAGCTGCGGTACCAGTATGTGCATGTAAGTCAGTGCATGTAAGTCAGTTATTGGTTGTCTATCATTACCTTACAGTAATTACAGTAAGCAGTGGTCCCCAATTCTTTTTTTTTTTTTTTTTTTTTGGTTTTCAGTATCCTCTTTACCTTCAGAATCTAGCTTTATCTCACTACAGCATTTTGCCTAAAAACTGCAACAGAAAACTGTCTTCAGTATTTCTCCCTCCTCTTTGTGTGAAGTACTTCCTGCAGTACCTCTGCATAGGCCTGTACCCCAGGTTTGGAACCACTGGAGTAGTGGCCAGTAGTAGGCTATATTGAACTTGTGGAGGAGAACATAGAACAATCCTATGTAATTTTCTATTACTGTTGTGTATGGCTCCTCTATATGACTAATTAGATTTTTTTTTTACTCCATTGTTGAGAATAATGGCATTAGAAGAGAATGAAACACCTCACATCCTTGTGTTTGTCGAAGGGGCTGGTTTCAACCTGGCCAAGGGCCGCAGACGTGGCCGTAACATCATTGGCCAGCGGGCCATGGTGGATGTCCCAGGCCAGCGAGGGGGCAATATAACAATGTGTACTGACATATCTGAGAATGGTGTGGCCACACACATCCCCAGTTTAGGCCCTTACAACACTCAAAAGCTCCTCATTTTCTTGGACCGTCTTTATACAGATCTGGTCCCAGAAAATGAGTGAGGTCTCGAAGGGCCTCACCTACCACACTATGTGATCGTGTGGGACAACGTGAATTTCCACCATGGCCTGCTTATCGGGGCCTGGTTCACTACCCATCCAAGGATGCTCATGGAGCTACTACCACCATACTCTCCTTTCCTCAATCCAATTGAGGAGTTTTTTTTCCGCTTGGAGGTGGAGAGTGTATGAACATCGGGCTCAAGACCAGAGGTCCCTGCTCCATGCAATGGATGCTGCGTACAAGGAAATCACAGGGGATCAGTGCAGGGGATGGTTGAGACATTTGTGCCGCTTCTTCCCTCGCTGCATCGCAAGGGAAAATATCCTCTGCGATGTGGACGAAAATCTATGGCCAAACAGAGAGCAGCGCGTGGATGGCCAGGACGATGAGGACGATGAGGATGGTAGCCAGGAGAGGGGGGGTGAAGACAGTGACCAGTGAAAGTATTACTGTAGTTGTAAAACTTTATTTACAGCACTGTAGGCTAGATATAATTTTTCTTGTTTTTTGTTTGTGTTTATATTTCATACATGTACAGAATACTGTATACATTTTTATGTACTCTAATGTATGGAGGTTACTTTATGTGAATAAAAATGGTTCCTTGGCAGTATGAGTGCAGTGTGTGTGATGTCAAACTTGCAGTGACTTGCAGTGCTTACACAATGCCAAAGGGACCATGCATTTTGGGGGCACTGACTATTTACATGAGAAAGGAATTTAGTTTTGACACATGGGTAAACTGTTTTGGGAATGATATGAGCTTTTGCAGGTGATCTATGGTGTTGTGCTGGACCATCCAGGTTATTTTGGCAAAAACACTAAGTGAATGCAAATGAGCCAAAGCAATTGAGAAGGATCTTTGCAATTTTGATGGTACTGACTCTAAATATGGGAAAGGAACCTAGATATGAGCTTTTGCTAGTGAGCTGTAATGTTGCGCAGAACTGTAAGACTGTTTGGTGATCTTATAGTTTTAAGAATGTAATTTCTGTTTCAAAAAATGAGCCAAACCAACGGAGAAAAACTGTAATAAGCTTAGCCCTGGGATTTGGAATATAGCCTGTTAGAGTGATGAATATCACTCTAACATACACTACTATATATTGTAGTGTATGTCCATGTTGCAGTGTTTGGGTTCCCCTAGGGGTCTAAGGTTTATGCTGCTATCCGTACAAGAAACATTACACCAGCTTTTACTGTAATTGTGATATTGAATGTTGAGCTGATCTGTGTCAACCATAACTCTAAATGCTGCTACAAGCTCATAACTCATAAGGACATATACCTTTGCTAGGCACTGGTATCCATCTGCCCAGCTTGCGAGCAATTCAAAACCTGTCTCCTCTCTCCCATTCCAATAATATGACGTCAGTCCACTGCACCGGTTTGAAATTTGCAATTAAGCATTTTCTTTATGTGTGATTGACGAGCAGGAGGAGGGCTATTAAAGCTCAACATGGACCTGGGGCTCACTCTGCAGTCTATAGGACTATTTCCAGGCTCATATCAAATCCATGTCCTCTGCCCTAATATCAGAATACGACTCTGGCCACCCATGGATTCTGTTTTTGTCTGTAATGAAAGTCTCTCTGGGGATCGGGTTGAGGGATTCTTTTCCTCAGGGGTCAAGGAGAGGTTGAGGCTTCTGGTTCAAGCTGCTCTTAGAAAAGGGTGTGGATTACAGGAATGTTGCTGTTGAACTCAGTTTCTACAGATATATGGAAAAGGTCTGACATTACAGAAATCATGACGTGTCTCTCTTGTATGGGCTTTCACAGTGATAAAGTCATTACAACAAAAAGGAGGTGAAGCCACATTCTCTGTAGCTCAGATGCACATTTATCAAGATAAAGAAAGAAAATTTTGAGCCCCAATGAAGACAGTTTTGTCATCATCTAATAAAAATGCATCAGAACTAAAAGAGCGTGCAACTCCCCCTGCTTCTTTTTGCAAGCCAGCATCTCATCAAGCCAGTGTGCATATTCACCCTCTTCTTCAATAAAGTGATTACAGCATCCCCAAAATTTAAGATTAGATTGACTGGGTCCTTGGCCAGCGTGGCTGTGTCTTCTCTGATAAGTACAGCAGTAAGCTGTCTAAAATATTCATGCACTGATGCAGAGTTGTTGTCCCTTGATGGGCCTCACCATGTGCAACATCTGTTCCTGATGTCATGCACGTTCCTGTGTGCCAGAAATGCCCTGATGGTGTCCGTGGCATCGCTGCTGCACTAAGCCATGTCCAGATACACACTGCTCCACTCAGCTACGATAAATATCTGAGACAACCATAGTGATCCAGTCGCCTGGACAGAACTATTGAACACTTCTGCTAATCCATACTCATAGATTTAGCCACCGCAGTCTCACTCTGTGATCAGCAATTCTGCCACTCACAGATGAATGTGTCAGTTGGCTCTATCAACAGTGCATGATTATTTGGTGAATATTCCACTATGATTCCCCACACAGGGGAATAGTGGAGTAGTGTTGTGATACAAAATACTTAGTAAACTGCCAACACATTAAACATGTTAATGCAGTCAGCTCGATAACACTCTGATGAATATAATTATGTTTCAACACTGTACTTTTATTAATGCAGCGGTTAGAGTCTCATCATGCCATTAAGATGCAAGTGAAAGGTAAGCAGCCTCACTGTTTTGACCAATCCCCAGCTGACACTGACCTCTCTGTCTATGACATGAAAGAGGGACAATGAGAGGGACAGAGACAGAGAGTCAAGGTGAATCCTGTCCTGGGTGCAGTGTCCATACTAGGCCACAATAACTACAGTCACAGCTTCCTTCACCACTGGGCTTGCCTCGCTGTCTGCTGACAATCACATGAATAGGCCACGACTGGCTGCTTGTTTTGTGCCATGATCCCTTGTTGCTCATGCTGCTGAAAAAATAAATAACCCAGCTCTGCACTGCTATAAATAATGGATGACTCGTCCACTGTCACTTTTCATAGCATGTCAAGCCACGGCCTGGCCATTATTAGGGTCTGTCCTCTTCCCCTTTCTGCCTCTGACTCCAGTTTTGTTATTGTTCTGGTCGACTTGCCTGCACACCTCTTCGACGGGTCGGCTGTCAGTCTTTCTCTGGTTTGATACAGCTGATGGTTGCCACAGAGAAGAAAGAGATGCTTTGAGGGCCTGAAACAAGATGGATGATACAGCAAGCCTCTGCTAGAACAGCAACAACACGAAATCTGCCTTGACCTGGAACAGGTCGCGGAGTATTGTCAGCTAAGATGTCATCAGTCTGCTTGTGTTAGATAACCTGTGCTTACCTGCTGCCAGGGTTGTGGTTTGGGATTGACCTCATCATCTTAAGACAGACTTTCTGTCGCCCACGGACCCGAGGCTATAAAGTCAAAAGCAGGTCCACACTCCTGGTGCAAGAAAAAAGATGACTTACTTAAACAGACATACAATATTCCCCATTCCACCCATCCAGCAGGAGAAATCATGGATTATTTACATACGCAGCTGGGTCTGAGAAAAATGAATGAAGAACATCTGGCTGAAGGGGAATACGAGAGAAAGATATGAGAAAGATGTAGTCATTTGGCCTCTGCAACACAAACACGAGGGTGTGTTGAGGAATCAGAGGAGGATGTTGTTTTAGGGGGGAGACACTGAGAAAGTAAAAACAGTTTTTAGCCCCTCATCGGTTTCAGCTGTCTGTTTGTTCAAAATGTGCTTCGGTGCCACCAGGCCAGGCCTGAGGCAACTGTTGTCCACCAGCAGCTCTCGGCTCCCTCAGACTGAGCCAGTCTCTCCATCTGCAGAGTAATAGCATCAAATCAAGGCCTGCAGCAAACAAACCCTGACAGATCCTCTCATTTGGGATTCACTTTGGGACAGCTGTGGTGCCATCCAAAAGGGGGGACGGAGAGGGGGAAGCCAGCAGTCAGTAATGTATGCGGAGTGTCTGCACGTCCTGGATGACAGCAACACGAGCGCTTGTCACAGGAGACATCAGTTCTACTTAGTCACAGCGCTGCGGGGCAATCCATATGACTGCAGTGCTGTGCGAACTCTATTAATAGTTATCTACCTTTCAGGAGTTATTATGCTGAGTAGGGGATGACAGAGGAATATAATGGAAGAAGTCCCAAATGAGGGAAGGAAACAGGGTCTGCGGAGTATGTTTTGTGCCACTTGGTCTCTTAAAACTTCAGAATCCTCCTCCAGTCTCCTTTCTCACCCTATTCATGTTAGCCTGTGTGGCTGGGCAGCCTGGTGCCAGACCCACAGTTTATGTGAGAGGCATAATAAGGATTAGTTATGGGGCAGGAAGGGGAGAGAGAGGAGGGGCGGGGGGTGGTTGAAGGAAAAGATCAGCAGAGGTGGGTGCAGAGGAGGGACTGAGCAGGAATGAAAGAGATAGATGGTAGAGAAAGGGAAAGGAGGGTGGGAAAGATAGGCAGACCGCTTAAAAATCAAGGTCTTGACTTGGCCGTGGTTAATTTTTCATCATGCTCCTAAATTAAAAATATGAACGGTCATCACTTATTTGTCAGATTGTCTCAGCTCAAAAGGTGGATGCCACATTGGGTTTGCAAAAGGTCAGGGGAGCCAAGAGGCAGGGAGGAGGAGAGTGGATCAAAGACTGCTGAATGCCCTGCAAAACTATCTTGTTTAAGGGGCATTTACTCCAAATGGAGTTCCTGGACTGTTACACTAAGTGGAGATGACATGATTTAAAATGTAACATCTGGAATGGCTTTGGCATACTTGCTCAACATACCTTCACGGGTCTACATGAATATAGCAAAGATATAAACAAAATATACCACAGCAGCTTATATCCCCTAGTTAAGTTGAAAAAGCCTGTAAGTTAATACCCATATGCTCTAAATCAATACCATATTCCTTTCAGTGTAAGTATAAATATGTATCTTACTTTTCCTGTGATTATCACAACCACTCACATTTGCAGTAATCATCTCATGGTTTTTCCCCCATAAGCATGAATACTTAGACATGCTATAATGTAAAGTGAATCCATTAGATTTCTGCAGATTATTTGATTGACTGTTACTGTTCATCATTGCTCTACTCTCTGTCTTCTTGCTATTTTGGTTCTCTTTGGAAAGGAAAAGCAGCATTTCTGAAGGGAAACCCATGCAAATACACAGCAAGAATAATCAACCTCCCCTGGCGGTGCTTAGTGTACCTCATTTCCAAGATTTCCAAGATTAGAAAGAAGGAGAAGGAAAAAATGATAGACTGGTGTTGCTCCTGCCTCTTCAAAATTGCAAATGTGTGGATCTATGGATGAGTGCTTAGCCCACAGCTGCCAGCCAAAGGAGAGAGGGAGACACAAAGGTCCCTTGTGTTCAGGGCTAAAGACTGGCCAAGAAAGGGAGCTAAAGATCTACTAGTGTACCTCAGCTGTCGTAGGGGTCAATACATCCTTTCCATCTCACTAAATGAGCCCACAACCCTCACTGTTCTGCCATAGAGAGGTCAGCATTTGGTAAATCAACGTTATGACAACAGTTTAAAAAAAAAACTGGATTCCAGCTTCATGTTTTTCTACTATTCAGGAACAGACATCAGCCAAGATTTAGTTGTTTCCTGTTTGAATGGGAAACAGCAGCATTAAAAAACACACACACACACACACACACACACACACACACACACACACACACACACACACACACACACACACACACACAGGGTGGAGAGAGAACCAGATCCCCACCATTGAACACGCTGCCCTTGTTTTGTTTTTACACATCTGGAGAATGGGTTCCTTTCGCCTCATTCCCTCATCTCGTCTTGATAGGCTCAGAATAAGCATCTGTTACTGGGGACATCTTGGGAGATAGGGCAACCTAACAGATTGTGTTTGAGGATGAGGAAAAGGTTATTTTGATTCAAAAAGGAGGTGTGATTTACCACATAGGCTTCCTGTTAGTCTCCTGACCTCGCCTCGTGGAGGAGATAACAAATTATGATTTTCAGTGAAGACTGCGTTGGAGGATTGTAGTAAGGACTGTAAAACACCAATCAAAAATGGCACACGTTCTTGCTGCAGTGAAATCACCCAACTGCCATTTAATGCATCTCTGATAATTTTTATGATGTAAAACTGGATTAGCTGTTATGTGAATCTTCTAATCTTGTTGTAGGCTATTTAAATTTGGAAACAAATCTTCCAAATGTAATAAAATTGGCAATATTTCATCCTCGTCGGCACATCCAGCTCTTGGGGTCTGCTAAAGATGTGCAAATGATGAACTCATTTTCCTCCGAGACCAGATTTAAAGCAGTTAGTCTGCGTATTGTTTGGGTTACTCTGCTCTGTTATCAGCTCTATTATTAGTTGGCCACTCGCTCTCTGCAGTTGCCTTCCTTCCAGTATTTCCTGATTGCATTTTTCATTCCTGTCTCCGTCGCGTCTCCAGTTCTTGTGTGTTGTGTACTTTCCCTGGCAGTTCCTGTGGAAGGCCACATCTTCACCATGATTAGAAGTATTTTGAGAAAACAGGATCTGAGAGGAAGTTCATTGTGCCCTCTCCACACGAAAGCAGCATGCCCCAAACCTCCACAGAGACACACCCCAATTACCTCTGTGACTTAATTATATTTTACACAGGAGGTTGTAAGCCAAGGTTGTGCCCCGGTGACTGACGAAAGCGCAGCTAACCACATATGGATCGTCAATCAGTGTTCCCAAACCATTATACCAGGTACAAAATAAAAGAGGTAGGAGGAATTGAGACCTTATGTAAATATTAGTGTTATTATTTCATGGCTTGGCACAGACCTTCATCCCAAGTGACTCACAAATTATGGAACCCATTTGCAAAGCTGAGCTTTGCACCAGAGAAATGCAGGTAAAGTACATTGCTCAAGGGTACAACCGTTCCACATAATACATGTTGTATTAAAACAGGTCGTGCTCAAATTAAGTGGACCCATGAATTGAAATGAAAAAGGACCCGTTTTGAGAGGAAAATAGATTAGTTTTGCTGATAGATGATCACTTGAAAGCTCTGTGATGTGAATAAGTACATTTTGGCCAGTTGCAGTAAAGCTGATTTGTATCAGTTAAGATGTTGTCCTGAGGGCCATTGCAGGGGAGTGGGGGGATATGGCAATTTATCCATGAATACATCAAAGCCCTCTAAAGTGGCTTATTGCTACAGATATACTTTTTCATTGTTTACATTGTATAACCCAATTTAGTTTGCTAAGAGGAATTCCCAAACAGAGTTTTAGCCTTGCATGTTTAAGACTGTTAGCATCAAGTTGGTCAAGTTAGTAACATAAAATATTGTATGCATTTGCCAAACAGTTCTCCCCATGCAAGTGTGGTGCAGCACTGACCTTTTAATAAGAGTATATTTAACAGTGATCCCTGTGGTACTATTCATTATTGCTGTAACACTAGCTCAAGTACCTTAGTGGAAACCAGAAATTGTGGTTCCCCTCAACCAAAACCTGCTCATTATTGTCCATGTGAACAGCTTGTCTGATTCATTAAGTGTTTCCCGCACTATGTGCTCAAGAGACACAGAGAAAGCAAAAGAAAGAAGGAACTGTAGGAGAGAGGGAGGACGACGATGCTAGGTTGTGGTTTAGCCCGAGCGTGCTTGAAGTGAAATATGATTGATTAGTGCATTCTTGGGTTGACATGCCCTCGCTGCAGCTGAAACCTGTTAACTCGATGGGCACGGACTGGGCCGAATGAGGAGCCAAACCTGTTGTGACTGCCACATGGCAAATATTATGGTTGGCTGGCCAGGCCACAGCTCAAGCAGGGTAGGAGAGATATAAACAAACAGTCGAATGTGGGATTGAGGGTGTGTGTGACACTGCATGCCCATGTTTGGCAGAGTATGCATATGTGTGCGTGTGCTTGTACTCGTATGGATGCATGCATGAACTGATGGACTGTACTTTTTTTCTTGGCTGACATGAAACATAATACAACATGACAGAAGCTGAGTGTTCCCGAACATCTGTTTGCACGTTTTAAACAAACATGGCATTGTGCAAATCTGACCAGAGACAGACACAGCTACATCGTGTGGATCACTGAAGAAAGTGAACCAGGGGAATGTAATAGTACATGGGTAGATATCACATTCTGAGTTAATGTCATCTTTGTTGGATCACTTTAACAAATAGGTTCTTTTCTACTCTCTTCATTAATCCTAGACGGGTTAATGTGGATTTAACACAACTCTGGCAAAGGTCAGATTAAATCAATTCTTGGTAAAGCCACAGCCTGGTCCTAGCGAGGCTGGGGAAACACAATAAGAAGCAGCGTGATGAGCAGGGTGTGAGCCTATCTGTCAGCAGCCATTAGCGGTCACATCAAAGCCTCAATGAAATCAGAGTCTTGCTGAGGGCTGTCATTATAGGGCTGTTTGAGAGTCTGAGAGTGCAGGGCCAGGTTCCAGATCTCCCTCGATCCCACAGTGCTCTATGGGGACTGGTGCCTTTGCAGCAGCAACAGCCACTCACTATTCATTCCACTGTGCCAAGTTCACACCTGTTTCTGCCACTAATTAGAGAACAATAAGGTGGGGAAAAGAGGCGTTTCGAATTCACGATGGTATCAAAGAGGTTATTTAAACCAATGCTCCACAGGTGTCTTCATCTCAACAATGAAACTGGCATTAGCACTTTTATTTCCTCCCCTCAGCAGGGAACCAGAATGATTTCTTGTACAAAAACACAAGTAAAATATATCTTTCCCATAAGGGTGTTAGTTAAACTTTGCTTTTTATACTGGAGTGGAAAGCTTCAGGTGTACTATCCCTCTGTCTTTACCCTACCAACCCTTGAGCATGGATGAATGGACTTGAAATGCTAATTCATAAATGCATGCTTGCATAATTCACCACAGGAGAGTCAGGTGTCACACAGCTTCACCTGCTGATTTCAGAGGATTTTCAGCCATACCGGGCTGCTCTGTCTAAACATCTGTGTCTGTGGCTTTATGGGTGGCCTTCGCAGTGAGGACAATCATTGTAATCTTGACCGTGGTGGAGGAAATAGTAGCTCACCAGGAGTTCAGTGCGGCTGTCACAGGAGTCCATGCTTGACAGGCTCGCACTTGAAAAGCCCCCGTGCTGTGAGCGACTTTCCTCTCTCTCTCTCTCCTGTCTACCCCTTATCTGCTCCCCTCAGCCCCTGCCACACACACACACACACAAACAGACATACTCACAAGCGCTGCTGTTCTTCCCCCATCACACAATAGTGTGCTGCAACAACTGTCTCCCTCGGCCACCTCTGTTCCCTGCCCACTCAGGGAAGATGACGTGTTTGATGGCCAAAATCACTGCACTGTCTTCCTTCTCTGTCTCCTCAGCAGCAAGCACACCACAGCATGAGGGGTGGGGGGAATGGGGGGAGGGGTGGTGCAGGTGGGGGTGGGAGGTTGAGTGAGTGACATCTTTGTACTGCTCAGCGCCTTCAGAAGAGATTGTCTGTCGCTGATATGTTGTTTTGTTTGTTGCAGTGTGTGTCGCTCTTAATTAGCTCCATGGACAAATAGAATGTGTCCCCTCAAAGCCACTACAGCTAATCAGGAATGCTGAGGAGCCGGAGATGAAGAGCAGAATGACGCTAACCTCAAAATGTCAGCTGGTGTTGCATTTCTTATTGTTTACTCTCACTATTTCACGCACTGGTGTGCATGATCATGCTTAAGGCTCTTTGCATATTTGAACTCTGCTTTCTGTCCATGGTTATTTCTTAGAGAATTAGTTGGTTTGGGGAAGAAATAAAAAAAAAAAAAAGCTAAGAAAGTCTTGTGGCTTTTTGTTGAAAGGATGGAAGCTCATTATGGGGAAACAGACTGAACCTTGGCCGCCCACGTCATTCATTTGGGGAGCCATGAGGCTCATTATCCTTTTGGAGAGACTACAGGTCAGAGCACCACAACCTGCCCTCTGCAACCGCCACAGCAACAAGACCTCGCAGAACTCAAAGGTGATGTCAGATGGCACATTACGGTCTTTTGCTGTTATCTTATGTGCTAGTCAGCCGATAAGCCAACTAGAGATGAGAAGGATGAGAGGAGAAGAGGCAAAAGTCGCCAGTTACTATGAGCTGGGGTGATTGATGCTGGTAAGGCAGACTGCTTATAGGGACGTCCTCATCATTAGTCATCTTGTTCTTAAAAGTTTTGCCCTCACAGGTCTAAACTTGCAATGTCCCCACAGCTGCATCGACTTTGATTCAATGAAATTTTTGTTCAGGACAAATTGGGATTGATGAATGACAATGTGTTCTACATTTAACATGTAATCAAACTGTAACTACTATAATGTACTTCTTTCATATGCCTAGGTTGTGGGTGGGACTCAGCCTGACACAGGCATACCTGAGCTGATAAATGGCCTGGCTCAGGCCATATTTAGTCAGGGAGCACACAGAGGAACCTGCTATCATTGTTTGTTTGGTTGACAGAAAACATATTTTCCTGATTGTACCCTGGATGTGTTATTGACTTAAAAATCCTCAGGAACAACAACAAAGTGAAAGTGAAATCAATGTGAAGAAAGAAAGAAAACAAAAACCAGAGTAACACTTTGCTCCTCATACCTTAACTGGTATGAAAAGTGGAGAGATTTCTTGAAACACCATGAGAAATAGTGTTAGAAATTCTCCCTATTTAAATTATCATTCTACTCAGAGAGTCTACATACTGGATATGGATCCAAGCAAAGAGTCCAAGTAGAGTAATTTATAAGATACACATAAAGGACCCAGACCCAGACTCTTCAGGGTTCGTGCCGCTGTGGAGCTCTACTTTGTGAGCATGTTTATGACTGTAATGGGTGTGAGAGCCCTGATAATGCTCTCAAGAGTTTCGCCCACACACTGAAGAATTTAATATTACGGTCTTACAGATGATGAAAAGAAAGGATGTAATGGAGAGGCTGCAAGGTCTTTATAATGTACCTGCCAAAGCACATTCTGAGTCTAGCCTTCAGAATCAACCTTCTCCTCCAATCCAGCTGAACGTCCAAGTGCACTTCCTCCACTCTAGAAACACCTTGCCCCTTGCCCTGCACAACCCTTTGTCTGTGTGCCCCCTTGAGTCATGCAGTCCGAGTTCATTCTCTGGTGGAAACACGTGCAGACTAGTATATCACAATGAGGAAACAGTCACGCTTACATGCTCCTCTCATGTCCACCGTCTCCTGCAACAGCTGACTGTTGCAGACTTTGCTCGATACTCATGTTCTCTACCAGCCAGGAGCATGCAGGTCCTCACAGACCCCTTTGTTGTCCTCATACTTTAACTGATATTCTGCTGCACAGGATCTCTTGAACAACAATTTCTATTTTTTGCAATACAAGTTTTTAACATACAGAAAGCACTGAAACTGCATTTTGTAGTCTTGAACAGCTTAATTAGCAAGAGTTATTCATCTGTGAATCTTACCAGAGTGTTACCACAATTTTTAATAAAACTGAAAAATATATTTTCATGGATGAAAAATGAGCACCATATTTTTCTGTTACTCTGGCAACACAGCCTTTTTTTGTGTTTCACCTGTCTTCTGTCCTTGGGTTAAACAAATCAGCAGCAGAGTTCTGCCACGGGCACCAGCTGTTTTTATCTGCTTGTTGCTATTGGAAATGATGGCACTTACACTCAAGGGCCCTTTCTTAGCCTTGATAGAGCTAGCTATCTATTCTGAGCCTCTTGGCTCTTTCTATACCCCTGCAAACAGTATGGCCACAATCTACCCTTATCACTAACCTCACCATGGTCCCCTCTCCGAGTCTGGTTGAAGGGAAGGGGAGGGAGGGAAATGGTGCTTTGGTTGATGTTTGTGATTCCCGCTCTTGCTGCCCTTTCCTGCTCCCCACCCTCCTCTTGTCTGAATCCCATGCCTGACTGATAATGGAACAAAGCTGCTGTCCACTCATCTGTGTGTGTCACATGTTCTGCTCGAAGCCCCCCCTCGATTGTGGTGAATCATCTGCGACAGAGTAACTGGAGCACACGGTCACTCTGCCCCCTGGTTCTGCCTTGCCAGTGCCAGTGCTGAAGCCATCGCCTGCCCAAGGAGAGTAAAGAGAGGGCAGGCAAGACTTTGCTGAGATCTCCCCTCCCTCTTCCCTGAAGCTCGCAGAGATCAAGCCTGCATGGGTGGCCCTGTCTGAGACTGTTTGCTCTTAATTGAGTTGCTCACTCAGCCACTGGCCCTGGGGGACACCTCTGTGTCACTTCCTATGATTAACCTAAATTTCATCCATCGTCCAGGACTGCTGCCAGATCTGTTAAGACCAAGAAGTATGTGTTGAGACATCCACAGTAAAAGAGCAAGGAGAGAAAAAGGAAAGGGGTGAGCAGAAGGCCAAGGTAAGATTTGATGATGGCGGCAGAATAAATCCACCCATTAATGCACACATCTATACATAAAACAGAGAAGTGAGGATGAAGACAATTAGGATTCCAGGTAAAAGGTCCAACTTTCCTGCCTCAGCAAAAGCTATACTGCATTGATGTCACACAGTCTGTATTGAGCTAGTCAAGTGGATTTAAAAATGGCCTCTTGTCATACCAAGTTCCATTAAACAGCACTGGTGCGGACCAATTTGGGCTTTTTAGCTCTGGCCTAGCTCCAGGGGATAGGATGGTAATGTATGGGGCTCTCTGTGAGTTTGTCTTAGGCTAGGTTGCTCATTTCCCCACTAAG
This sequence comes from Toxotes lorentzi, assembly GCA_037833715.1. Taxonomy (NCBI): domain Eukaryota; kingdom Metazoa; phylum Chordata; class Actinopteri; family Toxotidae; genus Toxotes; species Toxotes lorentzi. The sequence continues at coordinate 13,209,481 of JBBMJY010000025.1, read as the reverse complement.
TAGCAAGAGATCAAAGGCAGTGCGTGAAGAGCCGTTCTGTCCAGTTCTACACTGGGCCAATCAGACCTTTCATTTATTGGCACTCCAAGAAGTATAAATCACGTCAACCAGCATCGACCACAGCCTTAGTCATGAACAGTAGCTCACAACAACACATGGATTTGCTGCTGTCTTTGATCAATGTGAAGTTATTTAACGGCTTTGATGGGCGACCATCGGCGAGTACTATTGTTTTCCTTTTTGGTTTTCACAGCTTTTTCTTGTGTTCACTCTCACTTGTTTTCTTTCTCACTTGCTTCCTTTTTCATGCCTATTTTGTTTTCCAAACACTTGTGTGCATCAGCAGCCCTCTCCCTGCCAAGGCACTCATGGAGAAGTGATAGGCATGGGGAGTCTGTGGGCCAGCAACCATGAAATAAATATGGATGGTCATGAGTGAGATGAGCGAGGATCATCTGTTTTGCCATCTGCTTGTGCGAGAGCGTGGATGTAATGACTGTAGTCCTGCCTAGCCCAGTGAGCCCTCCGTTGCCGGGAAGATGCTTGACAGAAACGCACACTTACTGGGCCCCACAACACACACAGACATACACACACACACACCATGCATGTGCATGTACAAATTCATTCATGCATGCGCACACACAATTGCACAAAAAAACACCACTTATACTGTACACAGTCAGTTGTTTCCCCTAAACGGTACAGTATACACCAGTGCCTACACACAGAGCCACACAGACACAACAACACAGCAGTGGTTTCCCTACTAGACTCAGGTACAAAGCCAGGGCTACTGCATGTGTTTGACTGCCCTGCCTATTCTCCAAGCATCTGGCCTGCTGTGGCCATTAGAAATGACAGGTTGACAATTGCCAGGCAGGATTGGTGTTGGTGATTGTTCAGCTGGCAGTGTCCTACCATGTGACAGTCTGTTAGCGTCTCTGCATGAGGAACAACATGGGACTTGTGTTCTCAGCACTCTGGGCATTGAGGAAAATAAAAAGCTGCACCAATCCAGCAAGACCAGCAACTCCCCCACCACCACTCCGCTTTGTCCCTCAAGCAGACAATCCTCTTTTTTCCTTGGATGGCTTCGTCGCTGAGGGCTGGTAATAGTATGTGTGTATGTTGATTATTTGAAAAAAAAAAAAAAGAAGAAGAAGAAGAAAAAAAGGAGGGGAAAAAACAGTCTGTTGAATTATACATATTCCTTATGGAGGGTGACACAGTGGGCGCTCTCAGAATCAATCTTGACGCTTGGATGGAATCATAGAGCGCAGAGAAAATGGCAAACATTGCTGTGGCTCAATGGCCTGATGCTCTCATAAATATGTTTTTATGGCCCTGAATGAGTTGGGGCACGGGGATGTTTGGTACTCATAAAGGTGTGTGTGTTAGACTGTACAGTATAATGCTTCATACTGGAGGATATAAAACACTCCTAATTTAATTAGCTTATACGAAATGAAAATCAATAGAATGTCAATTATGGCTTAGCGTGTTATATATCATAAATCCGGAGTTTGGTGTAAGAAAAGGACTTGATTGCTTATACTGTCTTGTTTCTCAGTCTGTCTTGCACAGGATGCTATTATATACTATATTGACCATTTGCACCACAAAGTTACAAATACATCTAAAGCAACACAACACTCTCAAATCAAATCCCGCCTCATTTACTGGATCCTCTGTGGAGAAATCTAGCATGCTGCTGTCTCTGATTTTTCATCCATCCTTTGGGTTAAGTGTTGTCTTGGGAACTCGGAGAAAAGCAGGCGGCAGGGGGTGGGTTGGGGTGAGGGAGACTGTTAAGAGGCTCTTGAACTATAGTCTACTGTCAGTGGAGAGTGCTGAATGAGAAAACTGTCCAAGAGGAGAAAAGAGAAGCAGAAGAAGCAACAGCTTCATGGCTAGGATGATTTGTTTTGCTTGTCTACACCCCCTGAAGCTGCCAGGCTCCACTATCAAGGAAATACACCAGAGCAAAACCAAGCATATCTCCATGCCATGCACAAAGTCACGGGACGGGAGAGTTAAAGCTGCTTTAGCACTTGCTATAATGTAGATTTTCTGCTATCTGTGTTGTTTTCAGTCTGTTTCTCAGTTCCGTGTTTCCTGATGAGGAATTTCAGAATGTTCTCTTTGGTAAAAAACAAAAAAAAAACAAAAATCCAATGACACAGCCATCCCTATTCAGCTGTGATGTTTTCCCCTTCTCATTCAGTTTGAAGCTTCACCAACTGGCACACTCTACTCCTTTTTTCATGTTGTCCTGGCATTTTACAGCAAAAGCACTCTTTGAAATCTGTGGCTCAAAAAAAAAAAAAAGTTCTATCCATCCCCACAGATGTGTGGCAGCCACAGGACACACCGCTGTTTTGAACCTGTGTAATTTGGTGATTAATGTTGACCATGTCTGCCCTGTACCTTATTTATCTCCTGCTTTATTAAACCATAGGGAAAAGCATAGACTCCAGAAACTCAGACTCCGGACACCAGAGGTGTGTTAGTATGATGCAAAGGGAGTCCCACACCTCTTCCCAAGCCATTCTTTTCTACCCTTTAGCTCCCTGATGATTCACCTGCCAATAATCAAACGTGCCTCACTGTCACGCCTTGTATGCTCCAATAAAGCTTAATAACAAGTTGTGGATTTAAATAGCACAGGCCAAACCTTGGCATCAGCTCTATCCCTTGCTCCTCACAGGGCTAGAAATAGCCAAGATCTGGCCCACAACGTCACAGGAAAATTGGGATTAAGTTCAGCTTGATGTCGCCCGTCTCTCCACTGCCTGGCTTTCCACTAGCACTTTCCCAGCAGCACTCTCACATCTTTGTGGGTCACATCACAGAATTCCTGTCATCAAGGGCAGCGGGTTTTAACGTCAGGGACTGTGATATCTCCTCCCCAAACCCTTCCCTCTCCCTCATCCCTTCAACCGATAACAGCTAATCCTTGCCTCACATTAAACTGTGACCAAGATCAATTAAAACCCTGCCTCACCCCGATAGCAATCTCCCTCCACAGCAGCCAGTGGTGAAGGAAGTTTGTGAGTGTGTCTGTGTGTATGTACAGTATGAGAGTACACATGTGTGATGTGCCTAACTATGTGTCTGTGTGTGTGTTGAAGGAGAGAGCTGTAACAGCGAGCCATCACCATCCTCTTCTGTGGGTTGCCATTGGTTGCCAAGCCTCAGGGAGAGCCTGCCATTGATTTTCATCGCCTCTTAACAGAGATGAAAGACAATAAAAAACAATAACAGTGATGATCACAACACTGCTGGCCATGTGTGCATATAATGATTATCCATATCTTAATTAGTATTCTTTCCTTTGTTGTAATTATTTTTATTCGGAACTGGCCTTATCATTGTTATGAATTCTGTAATAAAACAGAATAATGCTCAGAGCGTTAGTACGTGTGTTCGTGCGCAGCTGTGCTGATACAACGCTGCCAAATGTGGGTCTGCACCCTACATTGTTCCTCCTTCTCTCATTTCTCATTTTTTGGATCAGCCCAATGGAGATCTCTCACACAAAGAGGATTCTCCCTGCCCAGCGTTTTTATTTAGAAAGTTGAGTGTAAGTGGGCAGTATTTTCTGTTGCGTATGGTTTGCCAGTTTCATGGTGCGGAGTTGTTTCCAAAACCATTGGCATCACAGTGAGACTGGTTGGCAGAAATGGAAGGCTTGGTCCTGGGGTGCCAAATGTGTTTTGGCATGTGAGATGGAGGGAAGGGTAGTGGGAAGTAGGGGGGGGCACCATGAAGGTAGAGGATAGGGAGGGGATGCTAGTGAGCACGGCAGGACAGGGCGGGAAAAGAGGCGGAGTTGAGTCTCAGGCGTGCAGAGTGGCTGCCAAGCCGACTGTCATGTTAGCCACTGGGACTGGCTGCTGTGGGCCTCAGGTTGTTTTGGTATGTACATCAAAAGGACAGGCTGTGAACATGAAAACACAACTCATTTTCCCCCCATCTATCCCATCTTCTGCCTCTCCTACACTACTTTTTTTTCTCATGCTCTTAGGCTCTCTTTTCGTCTTCTTTCCCACGAGAGGCACATCCAAGGTGCGGCAGAATCTTTGAGCTCAGGAGGAGAGACAGCATGCCTGCAGGGTTGCCACCACAAAGTGCAGGAAAGGCCCGGGAGAGAAGAGGAAAGGACAGAAGTGGAGAAGAGAGGTGGCCAGCGGTCTGAAAGACACAAACCTAACTATTGTGTTATCAGAGATGACAGAGGAAATGGGTCTGCCATATTTTCAACAGAACAGATGACCCAGGAAAACTCAACACAAGCTTCTCACTGCATCACAAACCCAGAGAAACGTCCCATCTGCTGCCATTTTCACCCTCCTTCAGTTGTGTCTGTGTTTCGTCTTTTGCACCGCTGTCAGCACTGTTTCAATTACATCCTGCAGCTTATGTCCATGGTGGATTACACCAGCTTGGTGTTCCTGTGTAAGGCTGAGGGCTGACTTGTGTTTGTAGGCTATGCAGGGCTTTCTTCTTCTTCTATTATCTACTCCAAAGACAATGGTGTTCTTGGCCTGCAAGCAGTTTCCGCCCCTTTGCACCGCAGTGTAAGAATTAAGTTGTGAATGATCCAAATTCAGAACAAAGAGATCCAATTTTGATTCCTTAATGTTGTCTTTGTTTTCTTCCCTTTTTGTACCGCACTTTTTATTCTTAGTTGGTGGGGCTTTTTCTTCTCCTAGATTGGCTCTGCTTAGTTGTGACCTAGTTTATTAAAAGGGGGGAGTTTGGCCAAGCCATGGGAATCAGGGGCAGATTAACTTTCTGTTAGTTCTCCCAAGCACAGCTCCATATGTCAGAGCTGCTGCTGAAAAAAAAAAAAAAAACAGAAAACAGAAGTCACTAAAACAGTAAAATAACTTGTAGGGGTGAAATGGCCACTTCAACTGAGCAGCTGCATCCCTAGCATCAACAAACCGAAGGCTGAATTATGCTTCTCCGCAATGGTACTGCAGTAGTCACAGTGTAGTTTCCTAGACCATGCTGATCCGTTTAGAGGACAGCACAGAATTTTAACTAACTGACTGTGCCACCACAAGTCTAGATGATGTGCTGTGCATCATCAGGCAGTGTTGTGCTTCTTTGAATTCATGAAGTGATCATGTTTACAGTCTTGCACTCACTTTGAGATAGAGAACAACAGCAAGGAGAAGGTTTGAGCTGGAAATGACTTTGCTAGATAACAAAATAGTAATTTTTCCACAAGTACTGCAAAAGGAGAAAATTACTTAGCCTTTCTTACACCTGCTGTGTGTTGTCTCCACGATCAGCTAACACTACTAGCACAGGAAACATGTTGGGGAAAAACACAAAGCAGCTCAAGAAGGTCAATCACAATTCTCTCTGTCTCCACACATCCCTGTAGCCCTGATGTGTACTGTAATTACATTTCTGAGGAGGTGCACACCCCAGCATGTAGGTGCCTCAACACCTTGATGCAGAAACATCATTCAGCCTTAAGAGTCTGTGTTTGGTGCTTAGTTAAGAAGTGGGTGGCTAGCACAGGGGAAGGGAAATGGGTTGCATTGCTTTACTGAAACTGTATTTCCAGCAGTAAGTATTTTAGGAGTCAACAGTCATCTCCAATTTCCAATCACAGTCACTATCAAACACAAAATGTGTTTGCTAAACAACACATCACAAGTAAGTGAAAGGCATGAGGTTGGTTATTTTATTACTGGGAGGAATAATATGGATTAGCTGTTTGCAGCTCATCGATGTTTTTCAGTGATGGGCTGAAAGCATAGGCCCATCTTGAGTCATCTGTCATCTGCCCCATATCTTTTATTGTTTATCTTTCCTTGTGTTTTAGTCCGATTTAGCGTAAACACATCCGTTATCCACAGCCTTGCTTGTAATTAAGCATATTCAGGAGCGATAACCTCATTGAATCTCAAAGCATTTACAGGGTTATCCAAGTGAAGATGGCTTACAAAAGAAATCAGGGATCAGGAGTAAATAACAAGAGGATAAAGGGATAGGAGATAGGAGAGCAGTGGGGAAGGGTGTTCTGCTTCTTGCCTTACTTTGCTGCAGTCAGAGGGTGGGGGCTATTTGGTTATTTAGAGCTATGAAAGATCTTGAGGGTTTTGGATTGAATTAGTTTTTATTTGAGAACTACTGCATGGTTTCTATGTGCTAGTAAATGCTGCCTTTCGATTACTATATCACATGCTCAGACCCATGACCCAGTAAAACTGTAGCGTCCTGATCTGGGCTCATCCCAAGTTAAGAGGCAAATCCTTCTGAGCCTCACACATGGGATGCCCAGTTACTCGCATACATACTGGACACAGGCTGCAGACCAAAATCAAGTGTTGTGACAATTACTACTAGACACTGACACTAATCAGAGTTTGACACTGGTGTCAGCACCTTTCACACAGTTTACTAGTGTATGAGGTCACTAATCTGGGGTCAAAGCAGTATTAGAAGGGCAGTAATATGGTGTACACAACATGAATTCATTTATTCTCATGCAACCAAACTCATTCTAATGCCACGACAGATGCAATAACAACCAGAGGCCAGATAACAATACCAATCCATTGGATGTCTAAGGGAATATAATGAATACTACTACTACTTCTACTGGTATGGTCAACTGTAGTGTGATGATAAATTCAAAGAATATCCAAATTAGTTTCCTGATCATGCAAACGTGCACACATTTGCATGGTCACACGGGATGCACATGTGGTCACATCATGTGTATAAGGTGCTCAACACATCTTCCAAAACCAAAGGGCCGACAGGAATATTTTGGGCAAATTCTTTGTAACGTTGAGTGATTTCATGAAATAGATTGCGCACTCACAGTCAGAGCCCACAGAAACACCAGAAGCACCAATCAAGACTGGTGAGTCCTATAGGCGGGTCACTCATCTATCTCTCTGCCTTTCATCACCTGCCTTGCTTCATGTGAGGGCAGTTGGATAGAGCTGCCTACTGCAGCATTTCTGCAGGGCCTCCTCTTGGTGGTCCCCCCTCCCAACCCCCTCCCCGCCACTGAAAAACTACCCGTGGCTACTTTTAAACTTGTATCGGATGATTAGACTTGGGTTGCATCCCAGAACACCGCTCAGCCCCAGCAGGGATTCAGCAGGGAGCATCGCAGCCAATGCATAATTTCTCAAGATGGAGGGACTCACACTGAGCCAGTGAGTCCCAGTCCTGCAACGACAGACATGTGAAAAGCTTATTGAAGAACTAAATAAAACACTATTGAGCTGATGAGGGGGGGAAAAAAAACAAGATTGGACCTTTTGTCTGACACTTTCAGACCAGTTTAGTAAAATTCTAAGTGAATGCTCATTATTGGATAAAGAGAAACTGGATGTTTCCTTTTTTCACTTCACCTGCTCTCTACATCCTACTGTCTTCTCCTTCATCTCCCTCATTCTCCATAAAGGGATGCTCAAGAATACACTCTGCAATTCTCTCTTCTCAAACTTATCCACATCTTAATTAGAGGTTTTATGGCTTTCCTAAGTTTCATTTTGTATTCCTCTTCGGTTATCTTATCTAAATACTATAATGGAAGGCAATTTTCTAAATCTGGAGAGAAAAACTGCATTTTTGGAACAACAGCAACAGCATAATGTTATGAAGATATTTGTGGGGCTCTCTATCTGCCAAATGAGGAGATTGGAGTCTCTTTCATCCAGTTCTAATCAACGCTGAACATGTGGGAAACTAATGGTGTTTCTCTGTTTGCAAAACAGCGCCCGCTTCACCCCTGAGTGGGACAGTATTCCGGATTGAACAGATTATAGACTGTGCTGTACACAACAAAGGGTCAAACATACAAAATGTGCATCTTTTATTTTTAATGGCTTATGAATATTTAACTGCTAGGGTCACTCTGCAAAAAAAAAAAAAAAAAAAAAATTCTACACTGGAAATCAATAAATTGGTTTTTTAAATAGAAACCTGGGTAAAGCATTTAGTCTCACCCAAAATACTATAAATTACCCTGAGCTTAATCTCTTGAGCACTCTGCCAGGGAGAAAAAGCAGCAATTCCTGACAGAACTGAGTGTATGAGAGAGAAAGCGTTTTTATGCATGTGTGCACGGCCGCATGTGTGTATTCTTGATTTTCAGTTGTGAGCCCTTTGTTGTGCCTTTTGCTCTGTTGACTGTACTTTTTGGGTGTCTGTGTGTACAGTGTATGACTGATTCCAGTAGGATTTATGTGTACAGTATGTGTTTATGCAACTATAAAGGCATCTTTCATTCTGTCATGCTCATAAATTTAATTTCTAAGTCAAGAAACATGAAACAGGAATTAAAAGAACAGACTTCCACTGTGACTGGATATGCGCCAGCATACTTTCAGCCAATTTTTTTTCTCCTCAGCTTTTTTCTTTATCCAACAGTAAAACGTTTTAACTGGGGGTGATTGTGCAGACCTATCTGCCAAGGGTTTTAGGGAGAGCGGTGGTGTTACCATGGTGCCTCCACCTCTCTTGGTGTTGTAAACAGGAGCCAGTGATTCCCCATTGGGATGATTTTGCATGCAGGTTGGAGAGAGAAAGCTGCTGGCCCCCCAAATGCATTCCATCACCATCACCCTAAGGGTCCACTGCTGGAGCCTTATTTCGACACACAGAGGAGAGGAGGGACAGAGAGGTTTGGGGGCATAGAAAAGGAAGAGGATATTAGAAAGGGAGAGAGAAGGTTTTCAGAAGAATGTATTGAGGTGGACGAGAGGAAGGAATGTATCAAAGTGATACAGAAGAAAACAGATGCGGAGAACGGTGAGGAAGAGAAATAGAGACCTGAGCATGTGGAAACAGTAAGAATTCAAAAAAAAAAAAAAAGGTAGAGTGGGATTAAATGCTTTGAAGGTATAGCTGTTTACATATGAGCAAAATGTTACCCAGGATGATTGCTCCACTGTAGCCTTAGGGGGAAAACTCTTTTGCATGAGATTTCAAAAAATCAGCCCAAGACAACCAGGAGCAGCACAATCTAACATCAGTTGTTTCTCCAGGAAAAATGTTATCTGGGCCGACCTCGACTGTCTTAGTGAGGCCCCATACAGAGCCCTCGGTTAGTGATAGGGACCATAGTGATGAGCAGTCACGACGCAGTGCGAGTCTGAAGCAAGCTGGTAAAGCTTAGAAGCTGGTGTCTTATCTCAGGCTTGATTTTTTTTTTATTTACTTTTTGGAGTCCAATCCTTTTATCTGTGATCTAACCTGCAATGACGAGATAAAGCTGTGCTGACTTTTCCATAAATACACTTATCAGAGCCCCACAAGCTCTCCATTGCCAATGAGATGGGCAGGATGATCACTTAGCATTCAGTATGCATGCCTTCACCTGCTCTGCCCTGTGTTTCACACACTCTTGCCCACATATACACAAACAAGCGCACACATACACCTACAGTACATGAACTCATACACAAAGCACAGAGACGCACACACACAAACACACTTTTCCACTTGTGTTGCTGTGTCTACAGGCTATTCACGGTAATAGCTTGGGCTTTCAGCCCTAAGTGTGTTTTTTTTTTCTCTTCCAATCATACAATAGCACCTGCTGAGCTGGCAAGTAAGAATATCAAACAGCAAATGAAATTCCTGAGAGCCGTCTGCACCAACACCAACTTGTAACATGAATTTTTCATCATATGTTGTGGTAATATTACCTCATTAGAGTACTCAGGCAGCCATTCAATAAGCATGGTCATTCTCCCTGCCAAGACTGGATCAGTGGTTGTATCAAAACAGCTCAATTCATTCACAGCCCCCCCGCACAAACAAAAATCTATATACACAACTATATACACAACAACACTCAATGCATCTTGCTGTTCATGCATTGGGGGCTGTGTGTGACACTATAGGTGGACATGCAAGAGACAGTCACTGGGAGCATATTGGGAATATTAGTACTTGGTTTCATGCATAATCAAACACGTAAGATGAATGCATAATATTCACAGAAACATACTTGATCTTTCTCTCACATACACACTCTCTCTTATGCACCCTGTCACTTTCATTCATCCTTCTCCTACTGGGATCTAAAGGTACAGACACGGAGCGAGGTGAATGAGGGGTAAGGAGAGAAACTGAATAATCATTACCACCACATCAGGACGCTATACAGATATTCCAAATATGTTTTATAACGTTGAAATCACTCCGATCTGGTATGTTCATTACTTCACCGGCTCTCCAGCCTTATGCTCACTTGCAGACGACAGCTGCTAGCTCTTTTGGTGGGTTGAGCCCGGTCTCCTGGTGGAGTCAGGAGAAAACACCATTTTCACCTGGCTGCTATTTATTTGTGGGATGAAAACATCACAGGTTGGGACATTACAGATCCGCAGCATCTAAGCAGGTGTTCAGCACACGTGGTAAGGAAGGGATAGCTGGTTATTTATTAATTTCTCTGGCAAGGAAAATATTTACGTCTTAGCTGCCGTGTTTGCAGCCAGAGTATGTTGTTATTTTTGTCTCTCGAGTTGTGTTTGTTTTTTTGTTTTTTTATTTACACGCAGGAAGCCATCACACTTATGGAAGTTATTATATGATAATAGCAGCAAGAACACAGGTTTCAGAAATTATACATGATAAGAAATTGATTTTCAAAAAAGCAAGTAGCATCCTGAAATTTAACTTAGATGGCTCAATTTAGCTTTAAAAGTGCAGTACATGAGAGAATGAAAGGCTGAGGTGAGTGAGTGGGTGAGAGAGGAAGAAATGGCTGTTCTTTTTTTAATGTAGAGCTAAAAAGAAGAGGATTTGGTGGCATGTTGGGGAAAAAAAGCTTGCCCTAATGGACAGTGGGTGATACAGGCTGCACAGAGTGCGGATTAAGTGGCATCTTAGATGTTTGCGTGTGTGAGTGTCTGTGTGTGTGTGTGTGTGCGTGTGTGGACAGATCGTCCATATATGCATGTGAATATGTTTTATTTGAGTATGTGTTCCATAGTCAGGCTGTTCTCTTTACCTTACCAGTTGCTGTACAAGAATTCTTATGTTGTGGAATATGTAACTGGTACAAAATAACATTTTGAATGGCAAATCAAATTAACCAATCACATTGATGCAAAAGCAACTGCAAAATCTGATATTGTCATGAAATGACACTATAAACTATAACTAGGCTTAAACACACACATATGTTCAAGGGAGGGTTACCTCAGTATATAAACAGGATGACAAATTATGTTATCTGATGTTGTGTTTTGTTATTTTGCTCTATTGCCCGTCCGCATCACTAATGTCATTTTTTTTCCAGGGCAAACAAGTAAGGATTTGGCAAAGAGGTCTGTCCCAATCTGTTCCTGTGACATAACTATATATATGTTTCAATAGGTCTTAATCCACATTACACAGATTTAACATGAGATACACAGGGATTTGAGAAGATCAGCGTCTGTTCAGAGACAGAGGAAGAAAAAAAAATTCCTCTTTTTCCCCTCTTTTTGTCATTCCTACATCAAGTGCAGCGTGGAGGGGTGCCGCAGACATTTCCTTTCCCCATAATCTTTTTTTGCATGTTCATGTCAAACACATTGTGGTAACAAGTCCCACATCTTTCTGCTCTCATAAGCCCCAAATCCTTTATCACTGTTGTTGTCATGTATGCTTAGCGCGGTGATGTTTCTTGCCCAGCCCCCCACCAAACCACCCCCACCCGCCCAGCTCACATCATGCTTGCTGTTGTAATCATCTTATTTACAGGTTATGGTCCCATAAAAAACTGCCTACGATGATCTCAGTCACAAGAATTCATTGTGATGAGGCATGACGTTCATGATGGAATCAGGAACCGCTCCTGGACTAACCTGTCTGTGGCACAGCTCCACAGACTTCCTCTGTGTCTGGTGGAGCCTGCCGTCTCTGACTTCCCCCGACCTTCATCATGCCCATCCCTACAGCACGCTGCACAGCTTCTGTTTGCCTCATGCTAAGAACCAGATCTGGCACAAGGCTGCTTAACAACAAGAGGCTTCTGCACTGGATCGCTTTATGTTGAGCAAGACAATTAGGCAGGAATCAAAGCATATAGAGACCCAGAAAGACTTCCCCCCTTTTATCTTCAGTAAATCCGATTCAAACTGATGAGAGCATCCTCAAGTACAGTTTTCTGAAAAGACATTTTCTTCCCAGCAGCAACCTTCGGAGAGTTCCATTTTGCTAAGATTTTATGTTTTGTGTATGAAATGACATGAGAGAGTGGAAGAAAGAAAAATGACTGGTTGTATAATGAAGTCTTCCTGCAAATCCAGTGGTGATTAATATCTGACAGAGAATAATATTTGATATAGTACATGCTTCGTGCCTATGAAGAGTGCTCATTTTTGCTGCCACAACATATGAAACATCGCTTTTTCTCCACAACTGATGAACAAAATCATCAGTAAGTCACAAAAGAAAATAGGAAGATTTGTTTGAAGGAGGAATTGTGCTCAGCAGCCATGGCAGTCTGTGTCTTGGCCTCTGTCAACCTTATTGCTTTGGTCCTGTTTCCCAGCCCCTCTCCCTGCTCCAATATGATAAGATTTACTGGCATGTCCAAATGGGTAATCTTGTTTATTCACTGTAGCTGTTTGGATCCCAACATCACCAGGAGAATTAAAGCCTCTGAATCTCAGCAGGAGGTCAAGCGGAAAAAAAGGAAATGTAGTTTTCTATCTCTATTCTGCCTCCGTGTTGGTGTTCATTATTGTTGTAACAGCTGATATTATTATTTTCACTGCAGCTTACTCTTATATTCCCTCCTCTGTTGTTGATCTCACTCTGCATATCTTTCTCTTGCTCGAGCTCTTCAACCCTGCATCCCCTGGCGTGCATGGACACAAACACACACATTGCACATACACAGTGTGTGTGTTTGTGTTTAAAGGAGAGAGAGAGACAGAGAATCCTTCAGGGGTGTGAGTACTTTATGCTAGATGTTGCTCTTTCTAAACAGTGCTGGTTCGACAGTCATGCTTCAGGTGCAACTCTGACTTCTGGAATCCGTGCAATTGATCATCGATCGACATCTAAACAGCAAATTTCTAAATTGCCACTAAATTATTTAATTGATCAGTTGGAAAAGCCCAGCAGTATCTGGGCCAGGAGGGGCAACGGAGCTGACAGCCTGCAGGTTAAGTAGGGAGGTGTGGTCTGTCACATGAGCATGCTCTCTCTCTGCCAGAGATCTTCAATTATAAGAGGCTTGTACTGCTTTTGCATCCCCCCATCAATCCTTCACCTCCATTCAGATAAGCCTGTGCCTTTACCACTTGGTCTTATGAGGGAAATCTGCAGACACTGAGAGTTGATCTCATGCTTTTTTTTTTACCACAAATCCTCTTTACAGATCTTTCTTTTAGAGACATTTGACATACTGTATTGCAATCCATATCACTTTATGGACACTGTCCCTCCCTCACCCCAAGACCTTTGAAGGTACAGGTCCTCCCACATCTTCGCTCGTTGCCGGCCAGAATGTTGTGAAATAGGCTGAGCTTAATCTCTGATACAGTTTCACCATCCTTCCATGAGAGCAGCATGAAAACAATCCCAGCTGAGCAGATCTAATCTTGGGATTCAGATAGCAGCAATATGTAGCGACCACAACACTGGCACAACACAGCTCTGACATGGCAATGTGCACGTCATGCCACAAACAGAGTGCGCTTCTGTCCTCTTGGGGCCGACAATCTCTCCATCAGTGAAGCGGTTGACTCACCAAATCAATTCAGCAGCAAGGAAGAAGCGAACCGCATGGACAAGACATCTTAGGTGACAGAGAGCTTTTATTTGCTCTCTTTCTCACTTTCACTTCCTAATAGATAAGACATCAAGATACCCACAGGGAATTGTTTGTGGTGGTGTGTATCTGTGTGTGTGTGGGGGTGGGTGGGTGGATGGGTGGAGATGGAGGGGTGGGAGGGGGGATGCAGGTTGTATGTGATTGCATCAGCCATAGTGCTGAATGTGGATTCCTGGATTTCACTCACGTATAGTGGGGCCATTGAAAGGAAACAGGTGGCGGAGTATGCCGGGGGTGAGGGAGGGGGGCTATTGTAATTAATGCTGCAGATGCTGCTTTCTGCAGCGCATCTGGGCAGTGCTCTCATTTCCAGAAATCTCCTCCAAATTCTCTGCAAATCCCCGCAGGCCTTCAGAATCCTTTTAAATCTCCCTGCAACTTCTTCTATTTCCCCTTGTTTCTTGACCATCACCTGCTGACTCCTGAGCTCTATACCTCATCCTCATCCCTTACCTTTCTTATTCTGCATTTGATGCAACAATATTTCATCTCCTCTCCTCTCATTTGCTTTTTTTCTGCTTCCCAAAGAATGTCCTTCAGTTCTTCTAGCCACTGCAACCTCCACTTCCTCTTCCCCCGGACTCCTCATCCCTCCCACACCCACACACCTTTGCATAGTTCGGCAGACCAATGGCATGTGTTTGTGCGGTCACAGTGGTAGGAAGCCCAGTTTCCTATGATTACAGTGCGCTCAGGATTAGAGGGAATATGCTCTAACAAATTCAGTCTGGTATTATGCTGATATCCCCCGACGCTGCTTCACAGGAGCAGCACAGCCAGGCCAGGATGTCGCCTCACCACAAACGCCATGCAGAGCACCAGGTGGAATATGGCAGCAAAACTGGCCAAATGGAACTACAGGGGGTTCAGTTCTGATTCAGTGGAAGTAAAGAAAGACACCAAGTTTGTATGGATTAAAGTGAAAGTGCTGGAACCTTTTACATAAAACATAGGGCAATTTAGAGGGCCAGAGAAATAACAGAAATGATATAGTGTATGCAATATCATCTGCTCTATTCCACCCCACTGTCATTTTGTAAAATTGCAACATGCGATACTTTCAGGAGAAAAAAAGTACACATATTTTGATTTGCATTCATTCACACATCAAGGGCACATTAAAATAAGGGCAAAGAATTCAACAATCTTCTGAATTTTCTCCCCTCTTATCTCCCTTAGCTCGGCAAGCACTGTGCCAGCGGAGCGCTGGGGAAAAAAAAAGCATCTTTGCATAAAATAGCAAGCGAGCAAAATCTAAAACAGTTGGTGAGGAACTCTAAATAATCACGGTGCTTTTGGAGATGAATGCATTAGCATAACTTAGTCCCAGCGAAGCAATCACTCGTCTCAGGGTGAGAAGATCCCCTCCAGGCTCATCTCGCTCCTGCTGCCTCCATCCCCCTGAGTTGAGCCTCGGCAGAATGACTAACCCCCCCAAGACTATGGGGTAGATAGGACACGTGGCAGAAAGGAACAAGTTCAAGACCCCCATTGGTTGGTAGCGGAGTGCCTTTGGCAAGTGATAAGATCATACACAAAGAAGGATAAATCCACTACAAAGCATCATTTGGTCTGTCTTTACCCCCCTATCACTGTGAGAGTGACCACATGTACTGAAGAAACAGAGAGTGTATAAATGAAGCTACCATATCAGCATGTGTTCATCGCAGGGAGACTACAGTTGAGGAGTGTGGCATCAAAAAACAAAAGAAATACTTCACATCCAAATTAATGGCATAGTTAAACTTATGAGCTTTGCTATTGTGACAGATCCAAGTTGTGGCATAACTGTGAATTTTAACAGGGAAGTTTAATGTGAATGGATTTGATGTTTATTTCTTTTGTCTTCAAAAATGTTGAGGCACAATGAAATATGGCATGACTGGGATGCTGGGACTTTCAAAACAGAAATCACTACAAAACTCCAAGAGAATACATGCATTCATTTTAAGCTGAAATACCCAGCTTGTTTTCAGTGGTACAATGGGCACACATATGGTATACCATAGGGCAGTTAAATTATAGTAAAGTGAGTTGTTCGAATGTTTGAATGATCCCCGTTCATATCCAAAAGAAATAATGCATATATCAAATACATGACTCACACATCTTTATCTATGTGCTTGGCGCACAAAAAAAAGGACCCACAAAACGAGAATAAATACTGTAACTTCTCATGGGCTGCCTTCTGCACAGTCTCTTTCACAAATAACACACAGTCAACAGGTGAGCGAACCACCAATAAATGCAGTAGAGAAAAAATTTCCAACTATTCAAAGCACAGCAGGCTCTCTCCCTGCTGACTGTCTGTGTGGGTAGCAGATATGACACAACAGCCTCGGAGTCCAGGCAAACAAGGTACATTATGTATGACAGTGTAACCTCAATAACATGAAAAGGACAGCAAGGAGTTAAATACTCACAGACAGCAATGCAGACACATTGAACCATCAGGTGAAAAAAATCAGCAAGCTAAGACATAAACAGGGATAGACAGACATAGACTGAGGGTGAATGTGACTCAGGTTATTTGATGTCTGAATCCATTATCCTTTCTTTCGCGTGTGTGTGTGTGTGTGTGTGTGTGTGTGTGTGTGTGTGTGTGTGTGTGTGTGTGTGTGTGTGTGTGTGTGTG
>JBBMJY010000025.1:13180557-13192921 GCA_037833715.1 Toxotes lorentzi | reverse complement strand
TGTGTGTGTGTGTGTGTGTGTGTGTGTGTGTGTGTGTGTGTGTGTGTGTGTGTGTGTGTGTGTGTGTGTGTTGGTGGTGGTGGTGGTGGTGGTGGGATGGGGTTGGGGGCGATATCCATGTAGCCCAACTGCACCTGTTGCTGTTGGGGTGGGATGGACATTTTTGTGTGGGTTGTTGGGAGGATGTCCTCATCTGTCCATCTGTCCTCATCTGACTAGTCTTACAAAATGGAATAGGTGATGTCATTAACAGCACTGGAAAACAGGATAACACTCACGGTTGTTTCATATAAATGATGATGTTAACTGTTTTACTGTGAAAATGGTATTTAATGAGGTTAAATTCAGAATAAAATACCATGGCATGATTTTATGTTTGAAACCTTTGAAACCTTTCATTTAAACCAAAATACAAAAGGCTATTGCTATTTAAAATCTTGCTTTAGATGAATTTGGATGTTGGATGCATTTGGATGTTTGAAATTAAAATTTTTGGTGGACTTAAGTTGATATTTCTTTTCAAGTGTATCAAACTAAAACATTACTGTTGTTGTTTAACCACAGTCCATTTCCCTGTATCTAACCAATCTATTGCACTGTAGCCTATTCCTGTTGCCATATAGAAAATGTGATCTCATGTGATGCATCCTGTTTTTGACTACTACTTTTACTTCAGTACAGATTGTTGATTAAAACGCTGTTTTTGTATTTGAAATAAAAAGGCAACTGTTCGGCACATTTCCTGTCATTACTAATGTTGTCAGGTGGTGTAACTGATAATAGTCCGGTGAAATATTCATTTAAACCAATAAATAATAGATTAAAGTGAACAGATAGTTGATAACTATGACCTGAATCCATGCATTTGTGTATTTGTATAATTATGTTTCTGTCTTCAAATGTAAAATCGGACTCTAAAGAAACTAAACAGCTGGGCACTAGAATGCAATTGTGTAAATGCACACATACATTTTTGCAAATACTAAACACAGCCACAAAATACTAATATGCTTATCACTGGTGACACACACTGGGAATACCTGCTAATGATATGTAAATATTTACATTTTTTCAATTTCTTTTCTTTTTTTTTTTTTCAGTTTTTCCAATTTTTCCTTAGACTTCCCGTAGATTTCAAGGGTGCAATATCAGCTTTGACCACACATGCTGACTGGCATTTGCCGTCGCTATCCAGGGGGGCGCTGTTGAACCCATCAAAGGAAAACAGTCGCCACGAACAAGTGACAAGAGTCTGCTGTGAGCGAATATTATTAATTTTTTTCTTATTAAAACGTACTGTACTAGAGGTTTTGGACAGCGGGTCTGGCTTGTTTTTCTTTCATGAGAGAAAAAAACTTCTCTGGAAACTGGGGGGGAGTCCAGGCGTGTTGGCACAGGTGAGCTGCCTCATCTGCCCCTTGGTTCAGAGACACATGGTGGGAGGAAGCAGCTACAGGGAGTCAAAGACGGCGCCACACTTTTAGAAAGGTAATAATAATTAATAATATTAATAACAATTACTATTAGTGATAAAAGCTGAATCTAGCTGTTAAATGACTAGCTATATAAATATTGTCTTTGGATAGTGATGTTAGGTTTGCTAATCTGAAGCGCTAAATGCAAGATTTCATAACAAAAATTGCTGTCCTGCCATAAGTTCATAGCCTGAATATTGGCCTTTTAAAATCCCTGTTATCATGCAAGAAAGTTGAAGTAAATTGCATGAGCATTATACATCATTCATGCAGGTTTTTGCTTAATCACAGTGAACAAGACAAACAAACTTTGGCTTCACATATGTATGTCATAGTTAGACCTTCATTTTACCTCTCAGAGTCACAGCTTAGCTTGATTTCAGCTACATTCATTGTCATTTTAGAACCAAACCAGAGCCAAACGTTTTTATTTTTGTTTTGTTTTGACAAATACAAGATGAATGTTCATTCATACATTTCATTGAGTGGGTAGAGGATAAGGCCTCAGTATAATGCAGTATGTGAAAGGTCATTGCTGAATGTGTTTTTCACTCTTTTCTCCATCTCAAAATTTGGTGTTTTTATTTTTTTTATATGAAAGTGTTGCTACAAGCCAGCATGTCTCTGCAAAGTAGTGGCACAGTTGCTCATGACAACCCACAGACCTTGTTATTGACAGTTTTGTCCCACTGCATAGAGATGAACAGTTGGTAGAGAGTAGTTCTCAGACTGTTCACAATGAGGTCTCTGCGTTATCATAAGTGTGTCATTTTTATTTTCATGCTTTCACACAGACACAGACCAAACGCTACTGTGTGCACTGTACCGGGGTGATCCACAGGAAATATGGATGGATACTATATGAAGTGGAAAAAAAAAATTACTGTCATGTTGGGAGAACTGTGTCTTTGTGCCTCTGTGTTCATGTGGGTAATGGTAACAAAGAATATTCCCATTGAAGTTGCCTCTATTTAGACTCTGAAGAATCAGAAAGGGGGTAAAAGGGAACGTTTCCATTAGAGCTCCAGTCTCATGGAATACAAAGCTCATTCACAACTGACAGAGGGCCTTGTGTATTTCAGTGTCAGACAGAAAAGTGTGCATTAGCATAGTCTCACTGAAGTTCTTTAAAGTGGAACATACGAATGTATCTCATAAAATGCTGCCACCTCTATCAGCAGCGTGCCAAATGTTGAATGACTTGCATTGTGGCATATTGTGATGCATTTCCTCTTCTTTCTCTGCCTCTTGTGGGTTGTACGCAAACTGATGCATTAGGGGAAAAAAAAACCACTGTATGTTTACAGTAAATGTTGCCTGTGTGTTGTACTCTAGCTTATCTTTCACATCCACATCACATCAGTGATATCCTGCTTACCTCTATTTCCTCGCTTGTGTTTGCTGATATGGCTGCCTGTTGTGTCCTTTAATCAGAAAAAGACAGTGTTTGAGAGGCTTTTGATCTAAAGGAAAAGTTTTCAAGTATCTTAGCCTTTTGCAGCGTGGTGATCTTCTGTAATGAGCAGCTGGTGGATTGGAGGTCCAAAGCCAACACACCTCTGAAAGCAACACATACACACAATGACATGGCTGCACGGGCTCTCAGGCATGCGCACACTCATACCAAAAGATAAGCAATATAAAGGAATCTGCTCAATAGCTATTATGCTGGGTCAACTTTTTCCTGTGTTGAAATGTGAAGCAAAAGCTGTTGAGCTGTGTACACTAGCACCTCTGGCCAAGTTTCCCAGTTTTGACTACAGAACTTGCTGGCATCGTTGGTTGTTGGTCTCTCAGTAGGATGTGTATGGATGTTTGTGTGTGCATTTGTGTGTCTGAACTGTCAGTTTGCTTGCGCTCATGTGTGTGAATTGGTTGTGTGCATGGCTTTGGCAGTGAATATGATGGGGATGAAAATATGTGTTGGCTTACTGACTTGCTGGCAAGATCTAAATGAGAGCAAATGAAAAAAGGAGGCCAGGAATAGAAGTTGAGAATGAATGGACACTGAGAAGAAGATGAAAGGTTTAGATAAAGGCTCTGACAGCCAATTCTCTGTGTGTGTCAACCCTCTGATGTTACAGGTGTTATCGTTTAGTCCATCCACTTTCTGCAAACGCCAGTTGCTAACGCGTCACCCTCTCTCTTCTTGTTCTATGTGTGTGCATGTCTGTGTGTGTGTTTCTCTCCTCTATCGTCTCTGTTTCCTCCAGCCTGAGTAAATGTCAGAGCAAGCTGCTGCTCTTCCCAGACCACGCCGTGGGAGACAGACCAACCTCATCGCCGTGGCAACCCTCTGTTCTGGCTCAAAGAAAGAGGCAAGGGCGGAGAAGAAAGGAACTTTTATGCCTCTGAAACCCCACTAGTTTCCTCATCCCCCCCTCGTCCTTGTGCATTGTAGCCCAGGCCTGAACCATGTGGCCAAGCTCCCAGGCTTCACTGAGACTAGAGAAGAGGAGGAGAGGAGGGCTGCAGTTACTAAGTAGGTGATGGGGGATTTCAAAACATTGGTTAGAAAATAAAAATAAGGCATTGTAGAAATACTGGCAGGAAGTCCGTGGCACGTTGCTCTTTGATAGATGCTTTAAGCATTAATTGAATAAAAGGAAAAACATGCTTTTTAATTCTCAGAGAAAAAAAAATCTTGCCAAAGACATTTCTCATACGAGGTAAAGAAAAACTTCACTAGAATTACCAGCAAGTCTATTAGATTTCCCAGAATACTTCCTTGGCTCGGAGCCATTGTATTTGGTTTCAATTTATACCAGCAGGAGGCTGCCTGATACCTTTCTTCTCTGGTAATGGCTTTCTTCTCCAAGCTGACTTGTCACCTCTAACAAGAAATGTACCTTAAGGGATTTCAGTGGTCATGAGGAGTAGTCGTAGGAGCCTGGCCAAAGACTGTCACTCATATCCAAAGTAAAGACTATTTTTTTTGTGGGAGCACAATCGGTTGTGGCACTAAGTTGAGTTGCTGAAATGACAGCATTTTAGCTATTCCCCTCCCTGAGGGAGAGGTAGGACACTGTTGGTGACACAAAAATTGAGAGAGGGAGAGAAGCGTGGCAGTGGCGGTTAGAAGTGAGGAACCATCTGGTTGTAGGTGAGGGACCATATTTAACACTGGCGGAAGGCCAACATTGTGTCTCTGGTTCATACAGGTTTCTTTCTGCAAATTTGCCCATTTCCCACTGTAAATCTGTTCATTCTGCTCGCGCAGCTTTTCTCTCAATCAGCTTGTACATAATATTCACCATTTCTTTGTCATTTCCATCAGTATGGACCAGAAAACACACAGATGTGATCTTTAACATATTTGCGGCGTTTGTCTGCTTTGATTGTGTATATTTGTGTATATTTCTCCCCGTGTGTTACTGTCTTATCAGTTCCCCTCTCTCCTGCTCTTGCATTAGAAGCAACAGGAGAGTCTGCCTTTGACACATAGACATGCTCACCTTTGTCCTTTTGTGCAACCCATTTCATTTCACCCACGCCAACTTCATAGCAGGCTGTTGTATCACAGTTGGACTGTATCTATGGAGAGCACAGACTGCAATCATTCTCCTTCACCTTTGCCATGCTTGCAGCTAAACTCTTTCACATTTTGTCAGCGCGTGTGCTGTATAACTGTGAAACATGTCATGAATGCACAGCCATAATCGTCAACATGTACACAAATGCACAGGTGTGGATGGGTGCGGTACTTGCATGTACATGTGAGTATTCATCTGTTAGATTTTGAGCGGAGAGGGGCTGTTTTGTCAGTAATAATCAGTGATTACACATATGTGATTGCATGCTCCCTCATTAGAACTGATATGCTGTGGGCATGTGGAGGGGATGGAGGGGAGAGCGTACAGGCTTGTCGTGGGAGCTGTGGCAGGTGTATCTGACAGAATTTCCATGTGAGATGCCCTGTTTTGGGTGATCTTGATAATTTTTTTTGAAAATGTGTGTGCATGCATGCATTTTTGTGAGCGTGTCTTCCATGTGTGCCTGTATGGACTGTGTGTATGCATAACAGTGTTTTCTGCTCGGCTGGCTGTGCCGGTGTGTGCCCGTGTTCAGGTTGCACATGACCCCGGCTCCGCTGGGAGGTCTGTGTCTTTCATGTCTCCTGTTCAGTTCTCCCTCAAATCTGGGTCAAAGGATAAAAGAATAACCCCTATCCGCTATGACACACACACTAGCGCACACCGGCCTCTCTGAAAAATGACTTCCTGGAGATTTGAGTGGTAACAAGGTGGCATTGTGGAGGACACTGAAGCGGACAACTTTTAAAATTCACCTTCTGTAGCAGCAGACACGCTGTCCTAAATCTAGATACTGTCACATTTCTCTAATAACAACAGTTATTCACTGCGCCAGTTACTCCCATCTTTCTTCCTCTGTCTCCCTCAGTTTGTTTTAGTACATCTCACAGTTGACCTTGCTTAGACCAAATGAGAATGCTGGTTTTGCAGTTCGGCAGCAAGTCGATTAGGAGCGTGTTGTGGCTCAGTGTCTCCTGGCATCTCTGTGTCTCTCTCTCCATTTCTCTCTTACAGTCTTTCTTCCTCTTGTAGACTTTCCTTCTCTCCCTCACTAAGCCTCTCCAACAATGCTGATGCTCTGGACTAGCTTCAACCCTCTGAGGAGGAAGAAGCCATGCTAGGGCATTTGTGTGTGTCAGTGTGTGCGTGCAGGCGGGTATGCATGTGTGTGGCAGTTAGGGAAGATAGTCCTTGCCAAAGAACAGAGCATCCTCAGTCCCCTGCGCTTCTGAGCAGTGGCTGTCATTGAGGTCTTTTCTTTTTCTTGTAAAAAAAAAGACTGAGGGGAAGCAGGGAATTGTTCCTGCACTGGGACACCCTGCCTCTCTCATAACTTCAGACCCTGTGGGCCTCGGGCGTGGAGCAGGGCAGTGTGTGTGGAGGATGTTAAGACCTACTGCCTGTCATAGATAAAGGCTGCAGACCTCCTACTAGCAGCGGGATGCAACCATCTGGGAGGACCACTTGCAGTGCCTTATATCCATGCAACCCCCCTGCTGTGTACCAACCGTATTCACACATACGCTGCGTCCTTAGAAAGCCAGGGAGGGCCCCGTGAGATTGATGGAGAAGTCCCCTTGGCACACTTTTTGTCTCGAGCAACTTAAAAAAAAAAATCTTCGACACAAAGACCCTCCCCATCACTCCCTACAGTCTGTGCATTCTTTCTCTATCACCTCTGTGTCTCCATTCTGCCCGGTCAGAGCAACACATTGTTCATGGACCATTCCCCGTTAATGGAAAAGGGGTGTAACTTATGTGTCATTGTGCAAGCAGTCATCAGTGCCTGACAGGGGTCAATAATGGCAGAGAGGTGGTTTTGTCTGTCAGCTGGCACAGTACAGTGAAGGCCACTGTATGCCTCTTACGCTGGTTGATGTGCGAACGCCCATCAGTGCGAGCATCCAGATTACACCAATGCGACGTCCATGCCTCTCAAAATTTTAAAAATTGTGATCTGCAGTTGTTGTGTTGTTGTCCAGCCGTGTACTGCTCCTTGGCTTGTGGTTTGTTCGACCAACCGTTCTACTGAAAAACAATGTCTTTTTTTCTTTTTTGTGCACCAGCATGTGCTGTTTTTGTTGTGTAATGACCTGAACTGTGCAGATATGTAAATTTAGGTATAAAGACTCTCTGTAGAGTGCTCAAGATTGATTAATTAAACAGCACCAAACTATCAGCAAAGATTTGCCTCTACACAATCCTAAAGAGACCATTCCTCTTTTCAACAAGCACACATCTCTTGCATACCCTCTGCCCAAAGCCACCCACATTTATTGACAATATGATTAAATCATTAAATTCACGTTTTTCAGTTAATAACCAGCTGGATGGGCAACTTGACATCGATGGGCTCTTTCTCTTACATGCTGTCCCATCTGGCAGAATCCTGTGTCTTAAACAGGAAGATGCAGCTTAACCTTACAGTTAGATATACTGTAAGTGGCATAACACTTACTGTAAAAAAAATATATAGAGTATATGTCTCTGCCAAAGTCATATAATATTTTATGAGTGTGGCAGATACATGAGAATGTGCTTAAAGATTTAAAAGATGCACTGATATGCAACTGTCTGACCGAATTCTAGATAAGGCATATTTAGTTTTATTATTTTTTCCATTGCTGTATGTGCAAATTCAGGAATGCATGGGTTTACATCAACCCAGGTTTCCCAGCAGCATGTACATATTAATGGTTTGGACAGTGTGCACAGGTCCACAAAAATGACGGCGTGCAGGCTAGTGAAAAAGGTATACTGAGGCTTTGAGGGAGGACAGTGGCTAGAGGCAGAAAACTTTACCCATTTGGTTTCTCCTCTCCAATGACTCAGGTGCTGATCTCCTTCTATCTTTGCCAGCAGAACCATGAGGAGAGAGACATGGAGCTATCCTGGGAAATTACCCTGTCGACAGACGGCACATTGAGACTTCGTTAGCACAACCACCCAACCTAGTGCCTCTCCAGCCTGATCGAACAGAGCAACTCTCCATGACAGAGTAAACAAAGCAGAATCACAGGAATGATGAGGAGAAAAAAAAGTTTTTTTTTCATGTTATTCAATTGCTGCAAATCCCTGAATACTTGTGTGGTTTTGTGTGTTCATGCATGTGAACCTGTGAGTGTGGAATGTCTTGGTGGGTTTCTCTTTATTTAAATTATGTATGTATATGTTCTGTATGCGCACGTGTCTTTGTGAGGGTATTTTGTAATGTTAAATTGACCGTATGAATGCAGCACACCTGTGTAAAATATGTCCAAACCGATATATACCATATCATGCATTTCTGTGTTTGTATTCATGCAAATATTTGTCTGTTAGTGTGTGTTTATATACGCGTGGTGTGTGCTCTTCTTTCTCTCTGTCTGTGTGTGTCTCTTTGTGCGCTTTAGGCAGCGGAGGATGTTTGTGTTGAGGAGAGAGAAAAAGCAGAGGATAGGTGTAAGTCAGAGACTGCAAGTAAACAACCTGCAGTAGCTACGGTAAGTGTCAGTCTTCCTGCCTCTCTCCCTCTGCCTCCCTGCCTTCCGCCTGTGCTTTGCATTCCTACGCTTAAACAAACATACATAGCAATTGTGCCGCCGAGTTACTGAAGAACTCGTTCAGCAAACTTCCGGGCTTTGCGTCTCCGCTCAGCTTTTTTGTTCCTAAATTGATAATTGAATCGACTATCGCCATGTAATCAATTAGGGTGTTCATCCCCAGCTCTGAAGCAAACAGTTAATTGGCTTGTGCCACTGAGAGGCTGAGACAGAGAGCAGACCGGTGCAGGAGGGACTCTTAGATTACTACAGATGGGCTCTCAGACCTATTTGCATTGTGTCTGACTTTAAGTCCTTGATTGCCTTTCTGGTTCAGAAATTGCTTGGGTGCAAGCAGCACACAGGTTGGGATTGGACCTTGGTGACAAATCCTGCCTGTTTTAGTGAGGAGGGCAGGAATAGATATAGAGCACACGCAGCAGGTTATCTCTCTTTGCTTTGATCACAATCTTTCAGACAGATGCATGCAGGTTTTTCTTCCATTAAACACCCTTTGTTACTTTTTACCCAATGTCCGGAAAAAATTCTTTGCCACCTGCAGTCAGTGCTGCTTTGTCTGAGCACACAGAGAGCAAAGCATTTCAAGTCCAAACAACCCTGCAGTATTGATCCACCCTACACCTTATTCCATTTTGTCCTCTAAAACATGCCTTTTCACTCGGTTGACTTCTATTCAAAGCTATCCAGTGAGACCTATGTCAATGGGGAAGCTTGACTTCATTCCATAGCTCTGGAAGCCCCCCCCAGGGGCTAAGCATAGGCTGCTAGACCATGACAGGCAGGGGGCTAATAGGCCGGATAGGATTGGATAAAAGAAGAGCGGGGGGGGTTGTTGCAAAAAAAAGTTTTAAGACCAGGACACCACCATCTGCTTTTGTGGTGATGAGCATCAAAGCCTGAAGGAGCCCTGTTGGGTCCCTCTTTCAGATGGCCGTCCTACATATGGGCTTCATATTTCACCAGGACAGACAGTCAGCAAGGCCCATTGGGCCACAGCCGAGGCCGCTATTCTGTCTCCCTGCATGGTTTCCAGCCTTTGAGAAGAGCAGCGAGATTACTTTTATTTCTCCTGAGAAATGTGGCTAATAAATGACCAGGCCTGACCCAGAGGATTTGGGCCTGCACCCCCACCTCACTCAGTGAAGATATGGAAAGAAGAGGGGCTCTGTGGGTGTGTTATACTGTTGAGAAAAATGTTCTAGAAATGGGTCAGTGCATGGCTGCAAAGACATGCTCCCAGGGTGATTAATTATTGAAGTGACTAATACTACATTTGCCTGGCAGCACCAGGGGCTTCAGTCCACATTGGTGGCACCATAACAATAATCAGCCCTACTGCATCTTTTATATCTATCTACCCTCTTCACTTCTCCCTGTCTCCCTGACTTCCCCCTTAATTTCCATTCTTTTTGTTATTTTGCCCTCACAGATTTCTGTTTTCCTCTTCTGTCTCTCCCTCTTGACAAACACAGACTTCATTATCTAATTATGCCTTTTCACTCATTCTTCCTATCTCTGTCCCTCCTTCCTCAGCCTCTTTCAGCCCCTTCTCCTGTTTCCCCTCTGTCAGTAGCACAGCCTCAATCTATAAGGGAGACTGGGGGGATAAGTGTGCTCCTCGATGGGAAATGTGAAGGCCAGACATATAATATCAGTGCTGATGGAAACCAGCCACTCTTGTCTAACTCTGCTTCTCCTTCGCCTTTTGCCAGACTTTGCCTGCCTCAAGGTAGCATATGGCATTCTCTCAGACTGCTGGACTCGTTGGCCTCCCACACAACAGTGTGCATCCATCTCTCCCTCACTCACAGCTCTTTTATGGGCTCTCCAACAGTTATTTTCTCCCGTACCCCTCTCCCCTGATACTGTGCAGAGCCCCATCCCTCCACATTCTATTTCACACAGCCACACTTCAGTGGCGTTCACTGCAGAGATGGCTCAGGTCTGGCAGTTGGTGAGAGGAGGGCGGTCGAGTCTGGAAGGTACAGTCATTAGTTAAATATTAGCCAGACTGTGCTCTATTCCCCCTACGTCCAGGGGAGGGGTGCAAAGGGTCATACCCTTTCAAAACAATAGGCCATAAGGGGACAGCTATGTTCCCTCGTGCTCAGATATATGTGCACACACATATACACACAAACCTCCCTACCTTCCAACTCATACAGATGGTGTTCTCTTTGTTATATATCTTGTACATAAGGCACCGCACATCACACCCCTTGAGAGATGTGTTAACCTTACCAAGCAGAAGGTGTTACAACAATGAAGGTGGTGTCCCGAACAACAATAGACAAGGCCCACAATTACACCGTTGTACAAAGGAAAACATGACCAAACATAGTGGATAAGTGTTGTGCCTGCAGATGTATAAATTCTGAGATGAGGACAAAAAGTTAGTTCCCTCAGTAAAGTTGAACAGATGGTTACACACAGTGAAAGCTGTTTAAGTACGTACTTACTGCGTGGTTTTGTTTTGGGTTTTTTTTTTTTTATGGCCAGAAGAAAGTGAAGCTAAATGCTGTAACAGGCATTTCCTTCCTGGTAAAAGTCACTGTCAAGGAGCTGATGAATACATGAGGGCAGATAGTGTTTACTGGGGTGTTTTGACATGGAGCTGCAGCATCTTTTAAATTACAGTTGGGCAGCTGTTTTATGTTTCTGATTTGATGTTTTTATGTATTCCATGAGGAATATCATCATCCCTGAAATGATCTGTCTGAATGGAAAAAGGTCTAAAGGGAAAGAAGATTTTTTATTATATATATATACATATATAATTTGTTTTGGATGAAGACGAATTCTTTGGTGACTATAATGAGAAAATGGTGGATAGCATATTGGTCAGTTTGAGGTCTTGCTTGGAGTAATGTTTTGTCCATGTGTTTCATTCTGTGTGCACCTCTCTCTCTCTCCAAGCCGTAGTGGATGATGTGTGGGAGACACAAGGCGCACACATACGGTGCACAGGATTCATGCTGCTTGCGTGGTGAGGGGTGTGTGGAACTCATGCTGTGAGTCTCAAAGATCATCTCTGCTCTGCCCAGGAAGCCTCTGGTCAGACAACAGCTATCTCAGCACACTCCTCTTCTCATTTTTCCAGCTCTCCCTTTCTTCTCCATAACTTCTCTTTGCTTACCTCCTGTCTGTTGTCTTCACGTTAAATGTGAAGAGAATAAACCATGACCTTGGGAGAATACTCACAATGCACAATATAACATGATGATAAAAATTCTGAAAAAGTTATAAAGAAATAAAAGTAATAGTTGTCCCTTTATGAAAAAGATGTGTCAGCCTTGGGTTACAAACCCCCCATTCCAGTAGGATTTTCATCTCAGCTATTTTTCTTTATTGTTATTGTTATTTATGTTCTGTAACTTCCATATAATGTCCATCATATGGCACTCCACTCTTCAGGTAACTTGAAGCAGATGGGGATGAAATTGGAAACAGTCTGATTCATAACTTAATAGTTCAAATTCAGTGCTTTCTTTCTGGCTGCACCTAAGAGTCACCTAATGTCTGTGTGCCTTTTTTATTTTCCTTTTGACAAGAGAGAGGTGGTTGAGGTCAGGTATTTGAGCTGGTGACAAAACAGACCACTTTACTTTTGCCAGCTTTCAGAACCAAAGTGAGCAATAAATACACCTTTGAAAGCACAAATTCATTCATCTCATGTTACTGAGTGGAACCTGACACCAGAGACAGACTAAAAACCCCTACAAACCTTGACCAGTCCACATTAATATATATATATATATACACACACACACACACACACACACACACATATATATATATATATATATATATATAT
>JBBMJY010000025.1:13104269-13180457 GCA_037833715.1 Toxotes lorentzi | reverse complement strand
ACACCCATATGTTTCCAACTCTGGTCTTTATCGTTCCCCATAATCCCCCGCAGAGTGAACTGGGCAGGCACAGGTGTGAGCAATTAGTCGGATTCAGTAATGTACTCTCCTGCTCTCAGCTCTTTGCTCTCCTGAGTCCCAGACAGGGTCCACTGGGCAGGCAACAGTGCAATTAGTTCAATTTGGTAGCGTCGATTCATCCAGCAGCAGCCCCCAATGCACATTCTCCCTACAATAAAACACAGCACTATGAAATAGGCCTAATCCTCTCTTTGGTACAGAAGTTCTGCATAGCATTGAATGAATCCACAATTCCACAGTGTCAGCCTAAAATGCACTCTCAGTATTCAGCCCAAATTATTTTTTCAAGACATTTGCATTTACTGCAATTACAGATAGATTTCTCTGATACACTTCAGCTGTGTGGTGCAGAAAGACCTGAAGTAAGGAACCCAATTCCCGGTTACTGATTACTAAAATTGTAGAGGAATAATTTTCTACCAATCAGCAAATGAATTAATCATTTAATTGTTTTAAACATACATATTAATAGTCAAACTCCCTTTTGCTGTAATGGGAGTTGGGACGTTTTCTTCCATCACATAAAAGAATAGACAAATTTAAACGACATGAATTTAAAGGAAGGGTTTAAAATTTTGGGAAATACTCTTCTTTCTTGCTGAGAGTTAGATGAGAACATCGACACCCACTCTCATATCTGTTTGTTAATTATGAAGCTACAGACAGGAGAAGATTAGCTCAGCTTAGCATTAAGATTGAAATCGGGGGAAACAGCATGGAAATGTAAAAACAGTCAAACATCAGTTTGTGGTTTTAAAAGAGGGTTATAGACTATGTCTTAGCTGGCCACAATTATTTCCTGGGGTCTCCACTGGTGACTACATTTTTTTTTTTTTTTAACACTTCAGTTTTTGTGCAGATCAAACAAATGAGATGTGTTTATAAGTGAGCTTTGGACGTGCTGATAGGCAGATTTTGTAACTCTCAGACAGAACCATTCTAGGTGGCTCCTCCTGTTTACAGTCATAGCTAAGCTAATCAGCTGCTGGTTGTAGTTTCATAATTAACAAACAAACATGAGAGCAGTATCAAGCTTTTCATCTAACTCTCAGCGGGAAAAACTGTAAACATATTCCCAAAATGTCAAAACTTCTATTTGTCTCATCTTTTGTGATTAGGAACATGTCAAGGCTGCCAAAGTCAGTCACATTTCACACTGCGAAATGTTTTTATGCATTTTCCTTATCATGGAATGGTACTCTATTTCGTAGCACTATGTTTCAAACAATTTGGTATCAATGGCTCAATAAACATCACAAGTTTCCCAAATTTTTCCCATCAGTATTGAGGTCAGTGGCCTCCATAATTATGTTTGTATGAAAGATTTGGCGTGTCTGTTTGGGATTCTACAATATCCTAAGCCTGACTGTGAAGCTTTAAACATATGTGTGCCAAAGACTCCACTGATATATAGCACAGTTACCCCATTCACATTAATTGGAGGTGCAATCCCTCACCCATATGGCATATATTTGCCATGCACACATGCACCCTCGGTAGCATCTCCATACACACATGTTCATAACCCTTTAATCAATTAGTCTTTGGATTGCATGGGAATGTCAGCTGGTAGCACTCAGGAACCCCTCCAGTTCCTCTCACACACACACACACACACACACACAGACACACACAGGCAGATCACACTAAATCCCCAATCCAGCCCCCAAAATCCCCTGACGCCCTTTATTCTGGATGCTGTCTACGTGCAATATGTAGATTGGCCTTAACTTTGCTGACAAAAGATAAGAATAAAAAAACATATTGCACAGATTAAGCAGAGTAAGCTAAATACATGTACTGCATGTAGTTGATAGTGTTTATTGAGACAGTGTAAAAAAAAAAAAAAAAATTGCACATTTCTTGCCATGTGTGGTCCCTTAACATGCATATACCTCCACTTGCAGTTACAACTGTCTATAAATGAACTCTAACCACCCACCCAGCACACCCCCTCTCACCACCTTGCGAGATCAGGAATGCATAGACACGTTCAGCTCGTAATGTTCTTTACCGTTTGCACTGTTTATGCAGCCCGCACACTCATTTAAATAACCTTGATTACTTCATTTCAATGTGTGTGTGTGTGTGTGTGTGTGTGAGTAGAAATGGGCACATGTGTTTGTGTGTGTGGGAGAGAAGAGAGAGATAGACAGGTTACAGAGGTAATGTAGTGTTCCTTGGCACTTTTAATTTCTGTCGATTATGACAGTGTGTGCAGCCTGGCTTATTTGTTATTATATCATAAAGTCTGTGTTTATTTTAATAAGGCTTGTAATGAATGGCACCATTAGAGTGCTGAATTCAGGAATGTGCACAGGCAGAACAGCCCTGATTGCCCATTCAGGTTTTCCACCCTGTTTTTTTAAAGGAGGGGCTGCTTTTGGGAGTGGTGAAGGGGTCTCAGGGCTGATTCACATTATAATTAAAAAAGTCCATCCATCCATGTGCCGTTTTATTTTTTCTTCATATTTTTGATGCAGAAATGGAACCATTGTACGCCAGTGCTTGTTATCCTTTTTTGAAAAACGTCATAGTGTTGTGCTTCAACCGTTCACAGCAGCAATTCCAAAAAAAAAGCAAAAAACAGAACATTAGAAACATTAATCAAAAGTTATTCAGTCTAAAAAGTGTTTTATCTTTGGTCCATTTTCAGCCTCAACAGAATTCACTCTCCTTGTTTAGGACCTGTCAAGATGCAATCAGAAAAAGAAAAATAAAGACTTTTAATCAAATTAGGTGTTATCTATCACACTTCTCTATCCCCTAAGGATATTCAGTGTACCAGTGTAAAAAAAGAGATCAGACTCAAATGTTTTATAGGATTGCAAACACTGTTCAATGCAGCTTTAATCAGCTCATTCTTCTTTGTCTTTGCTGGTTTTCTCACACTTTTGCAATTAAGCAAGAATTTCTTTTGAAGTTGATTGCCCCCTTCGCTATCATTGCTTTTGTCTGTAGTTATTCAAATGAGAGCACAGCGACCTGGCAAACCACCCTGCATTGTGCCCGCTGAGTTTCTACCATTGCTATAGAGCATAAACAAAAACTGTTTAATTAGGTGCCTTGCACTTTATTAGTCCTTAACTCATACTTAACACACGTACACACACACACATAAACACACAGCAGCATCCCTCCTGAATACACACAGCACTGCCTGCGTTACAGTCTTAACTTATTGAATAATGAGGCTCTTGCTGGGCTTGAACAAAGAATAGTTAAACTGCAATGAGGACCAGCTTGTGTGTGTGTATGTATGTGCTTGTGTTTGTGTGTATACTGTATGTGTGTCTTTTTTTGGATGTAGACAAGTAAGAAGAGCTTGTTAAGGAAAATGTTTTCTTGGCCAGAAAACAGCAGCTTTTTGCTAACTGGCCTTTTTTTTGTCATGATAACAAAGAGAAGAGTATATACGCAACATTTAAAATCTTTAACTGGTGAAACCACCTCTGTCTTTATACATATGCAGGCACATGTGCCGGCGTCCTTTGCCGGCGTGGGAGTTGTTTTAACTGCTTGGTTTTCTCTAACTTAGCTCCCTCCTTTGTCCCTTTGACAACTTTGGCCCAATGGACGCTTTAGTCCGGTCACCATGGAGACCCACCCTTAAGTGGCGTGGGAGTGGTGTAGGTCAGGGGAGGTCAAGCCGAGGGACTGTTTTGGCAAACGGAGCACGCTTCATTAGGCCTTTTGGCTCGGGGTTCATTAAAACTGCAGGAGAGGACATTCCAGGAGTCTCTATTAACCAAGCAGTCTTGTGACACGCTGTCAGGCCAACAGATTTCAAACATCTTGTGTTAAACTGCTGTCCCCTAACCCCCTCCCCCCGCCTGTTCGCCCATCCACCACCCCCAACACCTCACCCCACACACACACTCATACAAACACAAAGGCACAATGGCATGCACGCACAAAACATACTTCCACCCTCAGAAACAAGTGTAGAGTTCACATACACATGCACAAACACACTTGAAATCACATGCACACACGCGCACACTCTCACGACTCCCCATGTCTCCTGCACCACTGCTGCCACACTCTTCCCCTCACCCTCCCTCACACAATAGCCTCCATCTGTTGGCCCCTTCAACTTTCCCCGGCGGTCCTCCTGGGGTTCTAAGTCTGTAAGTGGGGGGAACCACAGTCACCCTGCCATTGCTCCTGTGACACCTTCAGGTCAGAATAGATACTGAGAAGGAGGGAGGTGGAGGGAGAGGGTGGTAGAATGTTTTTAGAGTAAACTCAAAAAAAGCAAGATAAGTACACTTTATGAAGGGATGAAGTGTTTTAGAAGAAGGGGTGGTTAAGGGTTAGAAGATTAGGACAGAAGTGACAGGGTGGGAGGAAGGTGAGTGAGTGGGAATGAAGTGATAGAAGGCACAGAGGAAGAATAAAAGAAAGGCACATGCTCTGTAAGCCAATTGCAGTCCATATATTTTAATCTCATTGTTCAAGTGGAGCACATGCAGGAGAATGTGGGTGAGAGAGAATCCCATCAGACTGAGCCGCGTGATATAAGTAAATCAAAAATACTTTGCTTAGATCAGAATGCAAGTTATGGCACTTCAGAGAGGGCCTGTCAGATCAGTGCTTTTAGCTGCCCGCTGTATAAGCAGGTATAACTGGATTATCCTTGTGTTTCGGTTGGCAAGCCTTATCATGTAGGCTGTACGGTTGGTCAGTTCAAACTGGGCAGATTACAGTTTGCAGAGAAGAGGTTTAGCCTCGTTTGGAGCTCCGATATGTTAATTAAAGTGGATTTTCTGAAAATGGGACGGGCAGGATGGCAAACTCCACCTCAACAAAGCCATAAGCCCATCTGTTGGCAGAGGTGTATTTGGGCCTGATTGTGTGTTTTTTAATGTCTGTGTG
This sequence comes from Toxotes lorentzi, assembly GCA_037833715.1. Classification (NCBI taxonomy): domain Eukaryota; kingdom Metazoa; phylum Chordata; class Actinopteri; family Toxotidae; genus Toxotes; species Toxotes lorentzi. The sequence continues at coordinate 13,175,498 of JBBMJY010000025.1, read as the reverse complement.
CTCTCGTACTTCTATCCCTGCGAGCACCAGTTTGGGTATTTCAGAATGAGTGTGATATGTGCTGTGAAGAGAGGTCATTTCGACCCGTGATCGGTTTAGCTAGGGGCTAGTTTAGAACGGATTCACAAAACTCCTTGTTGTGTTCAAAATCGTGATTTGAGACATTTGCTATACAACCAGAATAAGGCAGAAAACAAAAACGTGTTTCACAAAAAGGAGAATATTGGAGCCTGGGTTTCTTGCCTCATGTAATTCAACATCACTGAACCGTAGTCCCTTGATTGTTGTCACACAACGGTTTTTTTTTTTTTTTTTTTTTTTTTTGCACTGCAGTGTGCTTTTGGTCTTCTTTTGTTATGAAATGGCTTGGTCTGCAGCAGGTAATGTGTATAGGTCAATCTGCAGTAGCCTATTGACTTTTTGTGCCTTCTAGCTTTCAGCCAGCACAGCTAAAATAAAAGTTGGTCAGTTCTGTGTGATGGTTAAAGTCGATAAAATATGAGAAAATATGAGTGGCCAGCCGTTTCCTCTTGCAGCTGCAGGGCTATAGAGGGACCATTTCTTACGCATTTTGCAGTCTGAATTAAATCTTACTGATGTGAATTGAAAGTAAACATGCATGCCCTTTTTTTTTTTAATGTGTGGCTATATATGTAGGCTAATTAAGGATATCAACACTGTTAGAGACAATGCAGGTGCCAAATTAAAAAAACTGTCTACTACTCCATCTTACTTATTAGTACTTGTTATTGTGTTTTGCAAAATGTGGACAATCAAGTAATATATACAGTTTATTTCACATTCTTGCTTCAAACGTTGCACAAAGCACAAGTATTACTTTACAAAACCAAACACAGCCACCCACACTTTGTGATAAAACATCAAATATCATCTCACTTCAATAACCATAGCGCAGCCATTTGAAGAGTATCGCTGGCAAACTGCGGGAGTACAGTGGCTAACCCAGAGACGACAATGCTGAACTATAGCTCTCAGCTCAAGACGCACTGTCTATTCATTAAATAATCCTAGCCTGTCTTAACGGTAGCTTTGCCTTTGCCTCGGGTTGCGGTGACAAAACTCCTGCAGCCAGCATCCTCTCTCAGTAGTAATCACAAAATGAAAAAAACTACATTACCAGACCTCCTTCAGAAAAAAAATAAAAATAAAAAAAATCACATTCAGAGGTGATACGGCCAGCCTTTGCTCACTCTGCTTAAAGCTATGGTCATGAGAGTTATGGTGAAAGGCTGGTAGAAGGAATGAATCTAGTCAATGGAGATTCCTTCATAGAAGAAATAGAAATACAAAGCTGTGCTTGTGTGTGGTGGTGGTGATGGTTGTGGTGGGACGGGGGGCAATGTACATTTGTATATGTCTGTGTATGTGGGTGTATTTGTGGCAAGGTTTTGTTATTAAAGTGGCTTTTAATTGCTTAATAGCTTTTGTTAAAGGCTGGCTTTGGATTCATCCAATATTGTTTCTTTCCATGCCTTGTTTTTGTCCCCATTTTTAGCTTGCCCGGATTTAGCTCAGTTTCATCCTCTAATCCGTCTGTTTTGTTAGTGACACTGGGAGAACAGCCTGGGCTGTGTGGCTCAGCCCCGCCTGTCAAAGCCTATAACATCTCTCACCAGGATCAGGTTATTGCCTGAGCTCTGTGTATCTTTATATTGAATTGCTTGTGATAGGAGGCTCTGGTGTTATGTGTGTGTGTGCAAGTGCGAGTGTGTGGGCTTCCATGCACATATGTTTGTGTGTGTATTTATTGTACATGGATGAGGTGGCTCTGAATAAGTGAATGGGACACACAAGAGTGGATACAACAATTGTCTTTTCTGACCTCAGATTTCAATATTGTCCCCTCATGTCTCTTCCACCCACCTTCCCTCTCCTGCCCACCACTATGTTCTCTGCATCGCTCTCCGTTCGTCCATCACCACAGTGGGGGTGATAGATGGGGCGATGGAGACGGCGAACGTTAAAGTTTGTGGGCCGTGGATGGACAGCTCGGCATGAATATCAGTGGCACAGAGTGAGTGCTGGGAATTGGATGAGCGCGAGCGAGGGAGGTGTCAGCACTTTCCCTCCCATGCATTTTCACTCAGCTGGATTGAGTCTCATTATCTGACCCTGCTCCTCTTCCCTCAGTGACCTAATAATATTGTTTCAGCGATCCTGTCCAGCTCCTGACCTCATGACTTCACACAGGAATCTGTTGGATGAAGAGTCCCACTTTCCCAAAGAAATCTGGTACTTTTTAGCTTTCTTCCTTGGACACTAGCAGCAACTTACCGATATTTATTTTTACTGTCTATCTCCATGTTGCCCCAATTAAATTAGCATCACTCAGCCATCAATTATATCCCTGTATCTAATGCTGTTTAATCTGATGAGAATTTTACCTAATACAGGCCCTCTCCCACTTGTTCAGTAAGCCTCCTCATGTTGTGCTTTACCTCGACAAAGATCGGTATAAAACCTCATCAGCGAGATCTCATTTGATTGGTCGACAGTGTGTGTTTGTTATTAAAAGCTGAATCAAAGTCACAGTATCAGTGAATTAACTTGGTTATATAGGAGCTTGTTAGGCAGCTGAGGTAAATGGAGGAGATTTGGGAAATAATCCATCCCCAATCTGGACTCTACAGCTGGTTGTCTCAAGCCTCTCCATCCCTCCTGACACAGACACACACACACATTTGCAAATACGCACAAATACATGCCCAGCTCTGAACTCCATGTTACTGCCAACATGCATAAGGGACACAGGGATGGGGATTAAAGGAGAGAACAGCAAAGAGTGTGTGTCAGTGAGTTTAATTGGGTTTTTCCAAACCCATCTTAACCCTGACACATGCACCTTCCACATGCTCTGGCATCACAGGTCGCCCAGAGACAAGCAACTTGAGAATCTCTTCTTGCAAACTCTCCAGCAGTGGGACAAGGTTCGTGTCCCTATTCAGACTTCACTGCTATGACAGACTTTTGAAGAAAGTGCTGCTGAAGGGGATTAAGCAGCTATCTATGCTGTCAGACTTTTGAAAGTCCTCTTATCTCTATTTGCTACTGTTATTTTAGCGGTGCCTGTAATTGTCATTTCATGTCTCTGGTGAGGCATTCTCCCAGTTTGTGGCTGCCTGTTAAATCTCCTCCTCCTGTGGTCGATTGGTAGCCAGATCGGCTGAGGGGGAGAAAAAAAAAAACAAACAAAAAAAAAAACATGCTGACCTTGTCCGCAGATTTAGAACACAGAAGCATCACTGATATGGCAGCTGCACTGTGGCAGGCAACAGAAGCCGGGGCTCCAATCAGATCATCAGGTCAGATGGCTGTAGTTAATGCCAAGGCTCAGAGTGTGGATGCAATACCCTCCAGCTCAAAGCACAAAAACAATTTTGCAGGCCTTTGTCAGAGCCCACAGAAGTCTTGAAGGGTTACTGAGGCCCCTTTTCATTAAATTTGCTGCTTCCTAAGAACTGTGGACGCTGAACTAGTTAAATCCTCTTTATGGTGTGGATCGCATACTTGGCGTTGAGTATGTCTGCTCGTCTAAACTGAGAGCTACTGACTTCAACATGTCATATTCATTTTGCAATTAAGCATTTTTTCTTTATTTTGACAAGCTACAGAATCTGAGCTGCCACATTACTTATGGCAATCCTGATGATTTAAGCTCACACCCCTGCCCCCCCCCCCATTGCACCTTCCACACAAATACTGTACACACCCACAAGCACACACAGGAACTCCAACACATAAAAAATATCGCATGCACTCACTCCTACTCCACTTTTCTGAATCAATCTCTCTGGACATGACCCTATCTTTCCCTCTTCCACATATTGTGTTGCTTTCCACCGTAGTGCTTATTGCTTTCTTTGATTAATCTTCCTCTTTGCTTTCCTTGCCGCACTGGTCTGAGTCAGTAGACTTCCTGTTGGTTTTCAAAACAACCCTTCCTTCCTCCCACCGCCCCCCCACCCCCCTTCCCCTGCTCCTCCCTTGTCTTCTATTCATCACTCCACAGCCCATTTTACAGTATCTTTCTGTCTCCTTCCTCCATCCCTTTCTCTCGCTCCATTACCTTGCTCGTTCGTGTCCCCTTCATCTCACCGCTCTGCCTGTCCAACCTCCTGACATGAATTTTTTTTACCCTCTTACTGTATCTCCCTCCTCTTCCCTGCATTTCCCTCCTTGCCATTCATCTTCAGGTCCTCTGTCCATCTCCCTCCCTCCCTCACCACCTCTCTGTCAGGCCCCAGCTCTCTCTCTCCCTCCTCTTCCTTCGTCTGGCAGTGGAGCGCCTCCACTCTTGCTGACAGTGCTGTTTGTGTGAACTGAGTGCTGAGCTTCACAGCCCCCTCGCCTCCCATTGCTCCCTCCGCTGCCTCTCCACCTCATCCTCCACCTCCCTCCCTTCTTTCCTCTTGCCTCCCACCTACATTCCCCTCCAGGCAGGGGAATTAACCTTCCAGCCCTGGGCTGCTGGGCTTAATGACTGTCTGTGGGGCCGGCTCCGACTACACAAGCCAGCTGCTAACATCTGGGCCACACACACCCACTCACACCGCCTCTACAGATGCACACACTACACACAGAACGGGTGCTGGACACTGGCATTGTGCAGTATGCAGTGTGCACAATATAAAGTTACAGTCCTTGAATCTGTGCCACTAAGAGGGTGTGTGTCATTATCATTCCTTCTTTATTGCTTGCTGTGCAAATGTGGGAGCCTCTCGTTCTCTCGCTCACTGTTCTAACAGACAGTGGTTGGTCTGTCATTACCGCGTGGCCGACCCAGAGCGGAACAACAGATGCGCAGTGTAACTGGTTTTGTTTTTCTACTGAGCAAATAGCTCGTACATGTAGTCAACACAGAGCCACAGCTCAAGTGTGGACCATCAGCAGATCAAATGAAAAATACATGCACGTGGAAAATAAACATGACCTTTAAGTTGTCTTGCTACAAGAGCTTTCAATATGTTCCACTGAGCAAATGGTGGTATTCTCCAGCCACCGTTCAGTTGGAAGTATATAATTGACAAAAGGGTGGAGGGGAGGGGGGCAGGGGGGGGCTGTCTCTGTCTCCATCTCTGCAGCCAAGCAGATCACCCCAAGAGTATTCAGTATAGGAAATCCTGTAAAGTGGATACTCTATTCCATTCATTATGTATGAGCATAAATGTTACAAACTAGCAGCTGTGAAGACATCCATGTTGTATCTGTATCTTTGAGGGCTGCTCTGCTCCCTCCAACCCAGCACAGTGAAATGCTAAATAATGGGATCCATGAATACTCCCCAGAAAGGCAGAATAATAAGAAACTACAGGAATGTTCCTCTGATCTTATTACAGGCTCAGTGCAACTCTGTCGTGATTTTATAGTTATTTATTCAACTTTGCTGAAACAAGAGGTCACGCAACTTTTAAAATCACTTTGTTACTGTGTGATCTTCGAATCCTTAGGGCAAGCCATGACATTATTGTTTTTTGACATCTATTTTGCTGTTCAGATGACACCCGGCCCCCCCCCCCCGTATCCACTTCCACCATCACTTCTCATATACACACATTCTGTGACTGCCTCTCTCCCTCTCCTTATCTGTTTGCCTCTGTCTTAGACTAAGGAGTGCGAGAAGGGGGAGTCCCATTGGCATTCTTGAACATCTCCGTTGCTCACTTGTGTTCAGAGAGCCATCTGTAGATCAGGAAGACAGAAAGACGCTCCAGAGCCTTGGCGTCACTCAACAGGTAAGCACAGCTCTCTTTCTCTCATGCAAATCCACACACCTATTCAAAGATTCGGGGCTTTTTTAAGAAGGAGGTACGCCCTCTCTCTGTGTGTCTGTCTTGCCTGCCTCACTCTCTTCCTCTCTCTGTGCACCCTAGGCAGGCAGATGTGTTTGAGTTGGTGGAGGTTGAAAGAAGGTTTTTCCTCTCTTTCTCTCAACTTTTTCCTGGGGAGAGCAGGTTTGTGAATGTGTGTAGCAAAGTCAGAGTAATCCGGTAAACTTGAACACTTTGAGCTGAAGGCAGAAGAGACACAAACACCTAACTTGGGTTTATTTGAGTGCTTTGAAGTTGGACTGGACTTGTATATTGTCAGGCTACTGCTGAACTGCTGGACCCAGCTGATATGATTTAGCCTGTCTTCCCTCAAGGCTAAGGTCTTTTCTGTCTGTATTTGACACATCCAGCCAGGTCTTAATCAGACTGCTTAAAGAATGCCATGTTTTAATTCACAATCGATGATTCGGATGTGATTAGATTCTGTTGATAATCTTATCTGCATCTTTTAGAAACCCTCTTTATCTGTGGTTCAGTGTTAAAGCAGTAATGGTTCACAACACTGCTTCTATAATCTACAGTAATTGGACCCACAGGCAACTGGAGAGATTGGTAAGAGGTTAGGTCGGTATTAAGATGTAGGGCGACATCTGAATTGGGTGGCTGCAAGGAGGTTGAAACTTCATTTTCTGCACATTGACTGATTTCATGGGGTTTCACGTTAAATTGGTCTAGGATTGAGTGTATTGAGTCGTTTGATGATGTTATGAAAGACGCCATTAAAAATCTACCTGTTGGGGTCACGCTGAATGGTTCAGCTACCTCTAATGCCCTTGCGGGGAGAGTGGCAGCCTTGTCTCTGAAAGTGAATCACATTTCAAATCAAACTTTCCAATTTGCATTTGTAAGGCGCTGGTGAAGAACACGGTTTAAAAAAAAAAAAAAAACCGCTGAGTGCTGCTGTAGTAAAATATGGGCCTTTCTTAAATTTGGAGACATATTAAATTGCCATTCAGTCCCGTATTTATCTAATGTTATATTTTAAGAAACTGTTAAATAACATATCACAGTTGTCCAGAAACGCTGCGAAAACCCAGATTTTTCATATGAAGAAAACAATTCATAAGGGAATCAACATTCTTACGACTGGCTGTATTTGTAAAGCAATTAGTGCAGTTGTTTGACTGCGTAATGGGAATGTGGGTAGGTCAGGCAGGCTGCGTCTGCTTTCATTAAGAGTCCCAGTGAAAATGATGACTCATGAGGTCAGCAGCAACCTCTCTGTGTTGGCCAAACGCCTCTCTTCCTCACAGGGGATACCTGCTGTTTGAGCTCTAAAACCCAACTTCTGGCATTAGTCATTGTACTAAAGACAAGTTTTTCAGGATATGATGACTGTGTTTGTGTTTACCTACATTACCCTGCATTAAAAGAGACAGAGATGAAGAGCAGACTGGCACTTTTAACCTCAGAATAGAATTTCTATTCATTGAAGAGGGAAGTAATTGCCCTTGTGTGTTCAAAGAGTATGCTGGGGGCTCTGAAACACACAGATGTTTCGAGAGTGAAAAAATAATTGAGTGTGGGTTAATTCTTATCAAAACCTGTTGGAGTGCAACTAATCGACTGAGGGGAGATGCGTCAAAGAGCTGTTGCCTTCAATTCATTTTGTCTATTCAGATGAGAAAATATTTAGTTTTCAATTAAGTAAATCACTATTATTTGTTCCACTCCTGCAGCAGATAAATTGAAGTGATAACAAACTGACTTAAAATCCACACAGGGCGCTTCCTGGTCAAATAAGGAAGAGTATTGAATATAGTGGGTACAGACCCACAGCACTGCCTACAGTCTTAATTAGGGGTCCAAGCCCGAGGGGGGTGGGGGCTACACATGCAAGGCTGTACCAGGGGTGCTGCTGCTCAGATTTTTTTTTAAATTTTGTATTAATTTTCTTTTCCTCTGTTGGTAAAATGGTACTGCAGCATGCACCATAGAAGTGATGTAAGTGAAATTTTCAGGGGAGGCATATAATGGTGCATACATCAGACACAAAAAAATGACAACTTCCTGTATTTTGTGGTCAAAATAGAAATTGTTACGTATTGTGCCAAAAGTATTAGCACAAAACTTGGTCCATTATCAACACTATGCTTGTGAAACTGATTTTGTTCCCATTAAGATTGTGATTAGTGCGTTATGAAGACCTTTTAACACGCCTTGTAGCTTTTTAAAGTTATGTTTTAATTGCATGCTGATGCAGGATTGATGGACTAATTGACTGACTGATTGATTTGAAAAGTCTGCTGTAATGATGCTGTAAACACATGCTTGGAAGCTTGTGAGACTGGGAGTCAGACCCTAAACTGAATGGTAAATAGTGCTGCAAACACAAACGACAGTATTTCATAAAGTGAGACCTTGAAAATTAACAAGAAATGTAAACAGACAAATTTTGTATTGATTCATACAAATGCCTCTGAAAATCATATACCAACTATATTCATCTTGTAGTGGATGTGGTTTCTGTGTTTGTTTATGTTGGTTTGTTTTTTTTTTTCTTTCTTTCTTGCCTGTTCCAGGATTGTCGAAGGTCAGGTGTCAGTGGTGAAATGGACTTCTTGTCAGCATGGATTGTGTCTCCTTCAGCACTACCCTTTCTGTGTCTCATCTGGGGTAAGAGAATCAAATGTCAACCATGGAGCCATTGTTACAGTAACTGTGTCCTTTTCAGGATCCATTCATGTTCAGGCCATTCAGCTGAGCAGTCCAATCCTTGACTTTAATTGAATTTTAGTATAGCATAACCTACTGTACGTGCAGTGGCCTTCTCTGTGTGGCTCCGCAAGTAACACAGGTTTAAAGTGATGGATGCACTGTAAATGTGTAAGTCAGTTAAATGAACCTGGTTAATCTCACACTTATCTCTTAATCTTATGCTGTTGTTTAAGGTACCGTACTGGCTTACTGTGGCATCTATTGATGAATCCATTTTCTCAGCAAATCAGCTAGCAAATCAAGGTGGTGAACAGGAACAACTGTTAACATCATCATGTTACCATCCTCTGTTGTTATTTATGTAGTCAAATAGGAAACCAGCAGGTGCATCTTCCTTTTTTATAATTTTTTTTTTCCCTTTCCTTTTTTTGGGGCCGTTCTCCCTGTGAGCAGGACCTCGGGTAGAAAGGAACATTTTGTTAACTGGTTTAAACTCAATCTTCGGGTATTAGAGTTTCATGTAAATTACTCAATCTCAATACTGCTTCAGCTGTAGTATGGTCAACAGGGTTACTCCTTGCAACCATGCTGACTGTTCTAACAGGGTTGTTGTTCCACACGGTTTATCTCAACATGAATCTGTCCAAAGTTAGCAGCATGGTGATGTGCTTGTTATCCTCAACAGTTTTCATAGACGGGGGTTGGCCCCTCCTATTTTCACCTCTGGCACTGTGTAGTTTAAATAAAATGACACCAACATAATTTCACTTCTGCTACTGGGTATTATGCACACATTATTTCCTCACTAGTTTCCATGGTGATTACTGCAATGACTTACAATTCACAGAACTTACTAAAGAAAACCTGAGGGTATCTGACAATATAGTGGAAAACATGATCTTAATATACTGCTACCTCATGACAGGAGAGATAGATTTAGCAATAAACTTTTTCATGAAAAGACACGTTTACTGGTATATGATGGTATATGAGGTGCATGCTGTACCTAGAGAAGTTGTAAAATATTGTCTGGAAAGATTCTGCTTCTCTCAGACGACTCATCTTTATCTTAAAAAGCAAAAGTGAATGTAGAAGTAATAGATCATTTTTGACATCCACTCATGAGTAAGGAATGGAAATCAGTATTTCACAGCAGACATTTGACATTTCATAGCAAGAAAGCACAGGTGTAATTAATAGCATTAATTAATGATGGCTGCAATCCATTTAGGTGTTGCAGTTCCAACACCTGTGCGAAGAAAATATGTATCACTTCATTCAAACAGGCCTTTAATGCTGTAGTAATTCATATTTTTGTATCAATACTAGGTCAAATACTTGATCTGATCTGGAAGGGGAAGCTCACTGGGAAAAAAAAATGTACACAGAATTACCACCTGTCTCTGAAATACCCCTCAGCTTTACAGAGTATCTTATGCATTTTTTATAGTATTTCATTATTTTGCTTTTATGGCCTTGCTTTACTGTTTTGGTTCAGTATCACTACTGTCATCAACCCTGTTTCCAGGTTTCCAGTTGCAGCAGGCAGCTGTTTTCAGAAAAAGAGAAATTTTTAGCAGCTAAATAGAAAGTTATTGCTATTGAGTTGGTGAAGTCCAAAATGAATAAGTGAACATTGGACTTATATCTGCTGGGTGACTAGAAACACGACTCCAAATCTGTGTTTGCTGGATGTGTAAATAGGCAATTGCTTGCTGAAACATTTGCCATATCAAATTTACAAGGTGATTATATGTTATATGTCAATGTTGTGTTTACAGCTTGTTTGAAAGCCCCAAGGTGGCAAAACAAATAATTTATACTGACACTTTAGTTGAAAACTCTGGCAACCAGTGGCAAAAATGCAGGATGATGGCCATTAATTAATGGCAGTGGAACACTGAATTCCTCTTCATTTCCGTTGATTCAGATGGTTTAAAGTAAGTTGTTCTACTTTTGTGATTAAACCATTAAGTGTTTATCTATGTCATGCTAAAATGTAGAGTAACAGTAGCACGAGCAGAGAAGAGTCATTAAGTAAAACTGTCTCTTTAATACCAGTTACACAGTACAGTACAGTGTGTGCAACCATTAGCTAACACTAGCCACCATAAGCTACAAACCAGGCTGCTGTAGTGGCAAAACCCCTGAATGTAATGAACAGTGCAAGTGGTTCAATTTACTGATAATGAATTCAGCTTGTTGACAGAGGAAGATTGTGTTTTTTTCTCCATCTTAAAGTTACATACTCTAACTCTAACTTTTGTACCTGAAAAGTCTTACAGCTACATTTTTAATATGGTTTTCAGTAGTTCTTTATCTCCAAATAATACAGTATAATGCTATTTGAGCAGCCACTGTAGATCACTGTTGAGTATTCATTTATGTAAACTGTATGCAAATGTGCTTCTGTGTTTGGTTGTTTGTATGCATCCTCTGTAATGGCCAATCTTGCCCTTCATATTTGACGTGAGGTGACTGGTTCAGCCTTGATCTGAGAGCTCTGCCTCTCACTCATGTTGTCAGATGCATCAGAGCATGCACTTCACAAACAACTTGGTCATTGCTTCAATGAAGGTCAAGATTCAAACAGCCTCACAGAATCAGGCTGGCTTCTCTGTGGGGCATTGTTTAAACGAGATTCACACTTCGATATTAGGCACTAATTGGAGTATGCAGTTGCATTTGGCACCTTGAACTGAATTTATTCATAAACCAAACCCCCATGTATAATAATCATATAATCCTAGCCCCGGTGTTAGAGGCTCATGGGTGGTCTGCTTTAAGGTTACCTTCCTGACTCCAGCACACTGCTCCGTAGAATGTCACCTAAAGAGCTTGGCTGAAGGATGGCCAACCCCACCTATGACAAACAAGGGGGATTAAAGTGATAATCATTACTCTTCCCAGGAGGAATTAGCTGGTGGTACATCGACATTGAGGAAAAACCGCAGGTGAACAAGGTCTCTGATACCCCATGCTTTTCTCCTCCACTCACTGCCCTATCTGCATGGCCGAGGGGGGATTTAATTCGCAGTAATTACTTTATTGACTCATTTTCAGGGCCGTATCACTGCAGTTTCCCATCAATAAAACATATGCCAGGATGAATAATGTGGCCAGACACAATGGGGTGCCTTCTTAGACAAAAGACCACAAGACTGCATCCCTGTGGTGTGTGTTTATGTCTTGCTCCCTCCACTCCTTTTATTTCCTCTCTAACTCTCCACACACATACTCTTCCCTTGTTCTTGTCCACCTCTTTGCATTAAATCCCATCACATCCTTTTCCTGCTCTACAATTCCACTCCAGCTGCTTTTCCTACTTCTACTTTTATGTCTCCAGGCACGCAGGCCCAGCAGGCCTTCAGGTCTGAGCCCAGGAACCTCACTGTGCGCATGGGAGCCACAGCTGTGTTGAGGTGTGAGGTGCTGCGGGCCTCAGGGACTGTGCAGTGGGTGAAGGATGGCCTCCTCCTGGGACCTCAGAGAAGCCTGCCAGGCTTTCCACGCTACAGCATGATTGGAAACCCCAAGAGAGGTAAACAGGGATACTCACAGAATATGGTCTGTGGCCTATTGGGTTTTGATGGACCTATTTAAAGCTAAATAAATGAATGTTTGATAAAAGAGACACCAGAGTTAGTCATCATAAATGGCACTGTTGTTGAATCAGGCTTGCAGTTTATGGGTGTGGAAATAAAATAACGAATAAAAAAATCAACTCAGAAGATCCAGTTGAGTGAAATAAGAAAAAATAACACTGGTAAAAGTAAAGTTGTTTAGACAAGAACATGATGTCAGATGTGAAAAGGGCAAATGAGGGTGTGATATATGAAAGAAAGCAACACAATAAAAACGGTCAGATTAATATTAGATGAATCCCATACACTTCTTCTTTTCCTTGTGACATGGTTCATATGGTTTTAATTATGAAGCGCTGCTGTCAGCTCAGGAGGCATCCAACAGTACAGCTTGATGTTGGATATTCTAAAAGTAAATGAGATGATGTTGTTGCTATGGCTTCAGAGTGCTATAATAAAGCAACACAGACTTTATGGGAACCTTATGGCACACAGGCTCTCTATCATCAACATCTGGGATTGAAGAGGTGATGTGACTGTCAGCAGCCTCTCACACATCCCACTGTCACTCGCATGTAAAGACTGAAAAAAAAAAAAGGAAATTAAAGCAACAGAGTGTCAGCAAATCAGTGAAATGTGGCAGGGAATAAAGTGTGTTGCAGAATCTGCACCACAGTCTATAAAAAGTAATAGCCAATTAGAAGGCAATCCTGAGTAAGAGAAGAGCATCTGTTCCTGATCAGCCCGCAACTAGACAAGCCACACTTCATTGTTGCACAGTGTGGGAGACCGCCAGTGACAAGCAAACACTGAGAGATGCATAGGTGGCCATGCACACATTGTGCCTGCTTATCAATGCCTAGAGTTTACATACAAACTTACAAAACATTAAAATGTTGTTTGCTAGCTGATTAGTTGTCAGATTACAGCAGGTTTCGAAAAAATATTGCGTCACTTAACATCTGTAACAACAAAATAACATATACACATCAACATAAAGACCACAAACACACACAAGCTGCCAAACACTCAAACATACACTCATGAATAAAATATCCATCAGCCCAGGTACACTTTAACCAGGAAAAGAAATCGCAAACCCTCGACTGATGCATGCAATCATTGAGACTGAGCAAAATCATTTAAGATGACACTTGACTGCACTTGTTGCTCTACCAGCTTTCACTGATTATCACCATCAGTGATATTTATTGATGCTTAAAAAAGCCTGAAATCACACATCCACACACACAGGAGAGGCCAGCGTTGACTTCAACATATGCTTAAGATGGAGCAGTGATGTAAATGTGTATCGACGTGAACCTATTCGTAGGATTTCAGGCATTTGTAAAGACAAACACTCACAGAACGACAGCTGAAACAGCTTGTTCAAGACACCGAAGCATAAAGTGAGTTTTCCTTCATTTATTTTCATTTATTGATCCACAAAGTATAATTTCATTGTAGTACATGGCATGCAGCCAGTAGATCGGGCAAAATGTAATTATGAATGAACATTCGTGAAGACAATGCTTACACGACATCATATATATTGCAACAACCGCTACTTTCTTAACTAAAGTTAACTATTCAAATATCAAAATATCACAATATCAAACATTTATAAACTGATAAACCATAGTTACACATGAATATTATCTTAACCACTTGCTGGGATTTCTTCTCTGTGGTATGTTGGAAACAGTAGAATGTCTTTGCAAATTAATATAATATAATATAACATTTAACATATAATGAAGTCTTTGTAGAACATACTTTACATTGAATCAGTTTATACCAGGTAAAATAGAATAGCACCAAACATATGACAGTATAATGAACAGTCACATAATGGCTCATTTTCAAATTCCAAAAAAGAAAAACCGCACAATTGAGAGGAGCTATACTGATTATAGTTTGCTGACTGAATGGTGCAAAAAGGTTGTCTTAATGGAGATCAACAACTGACACGGGTTAGTTTTCCCGTTCCCTTTTCCTTTTAAATTATGTAACAATATGTATTTTCAGCTTTAAGGCCAGAGTACAAATGCAGATTTGCAGAGGGGGAGAATGTACTCTGCTGCCGACATAATGCTTATGTAGACATACCGTATCCCAGATTTTTAAAAATAAATACAGGGTAATGGACAAATAAGCAAATCACGTTGCACCCATCCATCTCCCCTACCATAAATACACACTCTCTAAAACTTGATTGCACTATTTGTGAGTAATTTCAGGAAAGAGGAATATGATTAATAACTTCAATGTCTCTCTCTCTGTGCGCTCAATGATAACTTGGACGTGAAAATTGCTTCTGGTTGGTGTTAATTATCTTGCCAGCTTACTTGACACATGCATTTTTAGGCCTGGGTGGTTGTCAGACCAAGATACTATTTTGCACATGTTAGTAGGCTGTGAGCCAGAGAATCAGGAGCTCGAAAACCAACACTGAACATCATCTAATCCCCACAGGTTATGGCAATGCATCAAACAAATCAGGCCCTGTTGACAGGGCCAATCTCAAAAGAGAGATACAGAGAGAAGGACTCTGCCTGGCATCAATTAATAGACAGTTTATTCAGTTGGCGTTGTGAATCTGGGATTGGATTTCATTTACCATACTGAAAATTCATTCTGAAACAAAATGTGTCTGCTATGAGTGTAGACAACCACTTGCATGTCAATGGAAATGCCTGCAGCAGGAGGTTCTCAGCAAGTGAAATGTTTTCACTCCACAGAAATAAGAAAATAGTCTATTTTTAACCAAATCTTAACACCCCAACATCAGTACTAGAGAATATTACTGAATTGAAATGCCAGGCTGTCATTGTACAAATTGCTTTTATTGTTAATTTTCCCATTTCCAAAGTTGAAAATTGCCTTTAATTCAAACATCAACACAGATGAAAAAGGGACTGCAGGAGGTACCCATCTATATACATGCAACCACTGTGAGTTCTATACTCAGTGGAGTGTGAACAAGAAAACTAAATGAACCCCTTCTCTTTGTAATTATTTAGTATTGTTTTATTTAGTGTGCACATTTTTATCACCACGTAACGTGTCACAAAAACAATTAATCTCTCATCTCCATTCCAGGGCAGTATCATCTTCAGATTGAAAAGGCCCAACTGGAAGATGACGCCTCCTATGAATGTCAAGCGGGCCAGTCTGAGACCAGTCAAGCAATCGTTTCCAGTACAGCCTGGCTTAACGTGTTAAGTGAGTAAAACCGTGGAGTGTGCGAACAGAGGGGCAGTGGGGGCTTATAAATGTGTATTTTTTTTGTCAGAATAATGAAATAATGTATGTAATAATGCACAGTGAGCATCCTCAGTAATCAGCATATAAAGAGCTGTTAAATATTCATTTCTGTTGATAAAGAGCTTCACTTTGCTTAAGATAAGGCGGTTGCATTTGAAGCAGAGACTTTATTTAGTGTGTCCTTGGTACAGTAGAACTCAGTGGTTTCCTTCAATTGCAAATCACATTTGAAGCATGTGCGAACCGTGTAGAAAGTCGCAATTTTTGTAACTTTTGAAAGAGTATTTATTTCTTTAACAAGCACTGTGTCACCCGTGCATGTTCCAGTAGGTCCATGGCTTTACACAGCAGCTGCACAATATAAAGCATCAGTCCAGCCTGGATTCCCTGGCAAGCCTCAGGGCGATCCATGTCTCTGCCCTGCACAGGAATAAATTATAACAGAAGTGATTGAAAAGTTCCTGCTCAGACATGGTGTGGAATAGATGTAATTGTGCAACTACAGTAGACCACCTGTTGTCACTCTATAACAACCAGTATCTCTCTCTCTCCCTACCCCTCTTGCTTGTGGGAGCGAGCCCATATGTGGCAAGGAAAGGACTCTAAAAGAACCTTTCTTCTCCCGGCGCAGTTCATTTACTTACATCCCCCTCCCCATTCTCTCCATTGCACAATTTCTCCCTCTCTTCCTCGCTTTCACGCTTTCTCTTTGGTGACCATGGAGAGGTTTTTTTTTTTCTTTCTTTCTTTCTTTTTGGTGCGGGGGGGTTGCCGTGGCAATTCCAGCCACCTCACTCTCCTCTGGGAAGAAAGCAGATTTTTCTGACATCAATGGGCCGGTAGGAGGGATGGCGGGTGGTGTGAGATAGGAAGAGGCCGCAGACGTCTCCTTTGAATGGCTGTGTTCTGTTCCACACTGCAGCAGTCTCATGTCCTACAGCAGGCCTACACCTGCAGCCACAGCAGGCTTGACTCCCACATTTGTTACCTCTGAGATTGCTATTGCATGTGCGGCACATACACAGAGTCAACACAATTGCCTTCGGCTTTGTTGAAAAGGTCAAAATGTGTGGGATTATGTTCACGTGGCATCAGGGATTGCTGGTAGTCTTATTTACCATGACTGAAACCTACTGCTGCCCTGTGTTCCTGACGTGCTCAGATCTGAATCCTCGCCACACATCACAGCTGGTGTTTTTGTTCAGCATCTTGGGAACACTTTCCAGCTGTTGACAGTTTAAGATGGACAGTTGCAGCTGTACTGTTGCAAAGGGCAAAGAGTGAAGCGACTGACTTAAAAAGCACTCCGCAGCCGTGGTCCTAAAGGGTCATTTGTTCCACCCCACCAGCTCAACTGATTCAAAATATGTGACTAATCTAGGGCCTGATAATGAGCAGATGAATTCAATCTCCTGTTAGTGCTGAACTGGGACTGGAAACTGTGCATCCTTTTGAAGAGCACTGTCTCTGATGAGTTCCCCACGGACTTCTCCATCACTGAACTACAGCTCCCAAGGCCCCACACCCCTGGGCAGTCAACCATGGGCATATCCCATCAAGTCCTGCATCAAATCAAAACACTATAAACTCTTTATGAGCAGATACAGTGGGGAAGAGGGGAGGAACGTGAAAACAAAACAGAGATTGCTGGTCGTATAATTGGATTCTTGGGTCAGGGGGAGTGGTATAATGACTGGCTAATTCAAGATGGATCACCACAGGCAGTAAATAGCAGGGATGGAGGCAGAAAATGTCAATAAGCCCCATCCATGGGCTTACAAAGAGATGTTTTCAAGACATTTCCATTGGTGCAACATAACTCCTGTGTGTTTTTGCCTTCCTGCAGGGCTTAGATAGGGGATTACTGCAATAGACAGATCAAGTGGCACTGAGTAATCCATGACAATAACAACCTCTACCCCCTCTGCTGAAACCCTCTCCTCTGCTAAAACTTACCCCGCACTGTGCCCGTCACATACCTGACACATCCTGTGTCTCGGTTTATACCATTAGCCTTAGCATTTAATCCTGTTAATGAACAACTCTCTCCCTCACCGCGTTGCATGCCTGTACAGATGCCTCCTGCAAATGTTCAAAACAGTTGTTTGATGTGTTCTGGTTTTAGACTGTGTTACTCATTCAGTTGCCATAGTTGGGTCTTACGGAGATATGTGTGTGCGTGTGCCCATGTGTGTAAGCTTATTATCAGTGTTGGTTGGAGGTTAGGGGACATTTTAGGAACCAAGGCTATGGTGAGGTTATGCGGTAGCTAATGAGTTTAGCACTTGAAGAGTATATAATGAGCCTTCATTTTATGATTCCCTGTTATGAATAATGGAACAACTTATAAATGGGGGCACAAGCAACGTAGAACATGACTTTATTCATCTTCGTTCACGAAAAGTTCTGACAGTTGCTCGAGACAGGACGATGTGTTATACACTGGTGCGACGGTGTGCATATTACAAACTGATGTGTCAGTGTCAGGGTCTCTACAATTAACGGGGTGGAAGTTCTTTTAAATAGTAAAATGAGACACGGTTTGCTTTCAATTCTGTTTTGAATCTGTCATTAAGGTCAATTTATCAGTGAGTCAGTGCAGACACTGCATGTGTGTAAAATATTTGGAAGATGGAGCCTGAAAAATAGGAATTGAACTGTTACATAATGGACCCAACACAAAAGATAAGAGACATTAGGAGTGAGGACAGGGAGGAGGGGTGTGTGGGTGGGTGAGGGATGATAGTGTTTGGGGCTGGAAAGTGTGGGGGGGGGGTCTTATTTCTGTCCTAGACACCTGCTCCACTTCTCCCCCAGAACAGTGGAGACACAGAAGGGAAGGGGGAGACAGAGAGGAAGGGAAGGCAGAAAAAAGAGCACAGTTTCAGAGGCTTTCATAGCCAGAGATCACACACCTGAGACCTACAATGTGTGTGTGAGTGTGAATGAGTCAGTGTGCGTGTTTTCATGTACATGTGAGAGGAAAAACACACCCCTGTGTGTGTACATGTGCATGCACGTGTAGTTTTTGCCTATCAACGAGTTGTGTCTTTGTGGTGTTGAGAAGTCTGATCTTCTGGTCTCCATTATTTTCTTAATTTAGCATAACAGAAAAAAGGCTGTTTTATCCTGTGGGCCTTCTCCGATATTTTTTATTTTTTTTGGCAGAGAACCGGCTTGGTATCACACGTTAGGCTGTGCACACGCTGGCTCCTGTTTTTAGAGTGAAGTGAGATGAATGTAGCTTGTCTGCACATTCACTCACCTTTGTCAATTTTTTTTGTGCGTGCAAATCTGCATGCACTGTAGACTTGAGTTTATCTTTGGGTGTTCGTGTGCAAGGGAGAGGAGAGAGTGTGTGCATCTGTATGTGAATGAGAGAGAAAGATAGGTGGAAAAAGCTGCTTATGCATATTGATGTGTCTGCTAATCTGCTTCTTATCTGCCTTATCCATCCATCCGTCTGTATTTGTCTAATGAATCAGATTTTGCGGCTCGCTGTCTCTCGTCTGAACGGCAGTAGCAATTCTTTGCCTATCTATTTTTGTGTTCGTATATGTACCTTAATAAGAGAGATAGAGCTAGAAAGCAGGGAGTAAGAGACAGACGGAGACGAAATGAAAAAGCCGACAGGCAAGTAGACAAAGAAGGGGCAGAAAGAGTTAATTAGGAGAACAGCATGTTAGCTGTCTGTTCTTTCCTCTGAGTGCATGTCTAGTAAATTGAACATAAAATGCGTTTTGTTGTTGTCCACATGTGCTGTCACATTTGTACAAATGTGTATGCGCATCTAAGTTCCTCCTAACTGGGCTGATTGGGTCACATGTTTTGTGTGAGTGGGGCTGTAATTCCCAGTCCAAGCTGGAACACACCTCCCCCCCCTGCACTTCTGCAGTTTAACTGCAGTGGTCAAGAAGGATAGCGTGGGGAGAGGGGGGTGGGCTCCGGCTGCTAGAGAGGGATGATGGAGTGAATGAGAGATAAGAGGAATGGGCCGGCATGAGCGAGCAAGGGGAAAAAATTAGATACCTGCCTGCCTCATTTGCGAACATATCATTATTTTTATTTTAGGATTTGTTAGGCTGCCAGACACTCCTCGAGCACAACAAGTGATGCGCTTATGTGAATCGTGCGGGCCTGAGTAGATTGAGAGTGCAGGGGCTGTCAATAGATGCATGGCCCAGTCATCTTCTCGGGGAAGAGGGGGGGAAAACAAACAAATGCATCTCATTATTGCAGCGCGCGCCTCTGCAGTGCTCTGGGTAACCCATCACAGTCCACACAGATTCAATTGCTTCTTTTAAATCAGTTTGAAGCAGCAGCCACATCTCATCTGTCTCAATAGCAGGCTAGAGCCAACGGGTGACTCTGCACACAGCAACAGCTCCTCCTAGTGGCCTGGAATTGATTGTATGTGCCAAAAGAGAGCGGAGATGAGCCTGATGGCTGTCTGGTTTTGGATGCTTGTTGTCCAGCTGTTTACCCACACATTAGCAGTGGATTAATCTCAGAATTCAGATTTCAGCTGTGTTCCTGCCCCTGCCAGAGACTTTCTTGTCTCTTTCTCTCACACACAAACACACGTACCCTTCCTGTACTTTCCAACTCTCTCGTTCCGTCTCTGAACTCAGGCAGCCTTTGCACTTGATCTCTGATCAAAGAAAAACAACCTTAACAGTAACCATAGTTCCTAATTCTACAGGCTCCCCCTGCCCGCTAAAAGCTGACACAATAGATGATCAGGTCTCTGTAGTGCGTGCATGATTAAAATGATAGTCTTTTTAAAGACTGGCTCACAGATCTTTAGAAGTCTTTTTGATGACTAGTCGGTGATAGATTTCTCCATTTACTGCCAAACATTTTTTGGCCCCTTGTGTTAAAAGCTATGTTTTTTTCTGGAATTCCAATTTATGGTCAGATAAAAGGATTGTAGAGTAGAACAGCAGAGAAGTGAAGACTGCTTTGATCAGTCCAGAAAGGACATATTTAGAGAAGTGTTTGGTGTTTGCTATGATAGATTAGCACTGGATCGGTTTCATCACTATTTCATCTCTGTATTCTCTTCTTGTTCACAATTTGTATTCTGACTCAACAGAACATCAAACCTCGCTGTAGTAAATCACTCAAAAGCTGACAGCGTGACACTCCAGTCTCTCCCAACTGTTACAAGTGCTTATTATCATATCATTTCATAAGCTAATATCCGTCTGTGAAAGCAGCAGCTTCCACTAACCCAAAATATGTGTGATGACTATTAGGTTACTGATGAAATAAAAAAAAAATGTGAACCTATGAGCTTGTGTTTCTCTCCTACAGTTCCTCCATCCAGTCCATACTTTGAGATGGACATGGCAACACCTTGGGTTGCAGGGAGGAAGTACACAATCACCTGTGTTGCCCCTGAAGCAAAACCCATGGCTAAAATCACACTTTATAAAGGTGAGTCACCCTTTCAACTGCACTAAACGTGACAGAGATGGTCAGCCTGACAGGCCGGAACAAAGGACAACAGCCGTTCCAAAATTCTCCATAGGTCGCAACCAGATTATTTAATCTTAAAATGCAAGTTTAGCAAAGATTTCTTATTTCAAAGTCTTTGAATAGAAGACTTGAAAAGAGGCAGACTCTGCGTGGGAGGAAATACATTTGAATTTCCAATTTCCACTGACTTTACAACTGCATGTACAGTGGATGTATCACAAGTTCCTAGTTGTGTACAGAACAGCTGCAGTTTTCCCATTTTCTGTTTTTACCTTTTGCTCCCCTGTCACACCTATTATCCTGTACATTCCTGAAACAAAGACAGAGAGAGGGACACAGTTTTTCTGTGGTTCTCTGTTGGTGTGAATTTGTCTTCAGGATTGTGCTGTAGGTCAAAGACATTTTTTTTTTCTCTTTCTTCCTTGTTAAAAATGTACATCTTCATTGTGTTCAGTAAAATTTATTTTGCTGTGGTCATGTTGTAATGTCTGACACTGACACTTTAAATTTAAAGGCAGGATGAGACGGGGGTATACACTGTTACTGTACTGCACACTGATGTTGCTGTTTCACATGAACAAATTTACACACAGTATTCTCCCTTTTTTTTGTGCACCCCCCCGCCCCCCCTATTGTGTCTTTTAGACGGAGTAGAGCTGACAGGTGCAGAGTCTTTCACCATGTCTGGCTCAAAGGATAAGCTCCTGAACACGCATGCTGAAGTAACGTATGTGTTCACCCGCCTGCCAGACTCATTCTCCTCACCAAGCTGCTCGGTCTCTCCAAGTCTGTCTTGTTTCCCTTGTTTTCACCCTGCTCTTATTTTCTCCTTCTGGGGAGTACAATGAATTTCTGCACAGAGCGAACTGTTACTTGGCACTGTGCGATTGAATTAGCTTCTGTCAAATGCACAAAATTACATTCCAGCAGCGAGACAGATCCGATCCTCGCCGGTTCGCCAGGTGCCTATACATTAAACAGGACCATAGATTACTTTAATCCTGCTTGTCTCCCCTGTGTCAGAGATAATAACCTCTTGTCATATCCTGAGATAACATTGGTACTGAGGAGCTGCAACGTTGTTGAGCTCTATTGTAGAACAGCCGAGGTCTTAAACAGTATTGATGCTCCTTCCTCATATTCACACTGAGTGTGCACAGCAGTGGGCCATGTGTGATTGTTACGCTTGATGCTGTGCTGTAATTTGATAGAGAAAACATAAACTGAAAAAGTAAACTAAGCTCGGAATAAATCCACTGCATAGAAGGGGACTAGGAGACCATTCAGTGTAAATCACGTGAAGCAGACAAACAGAGGTGGAAAGCAAGTAAGGATATTTTTTCCAAATTGTACTCAAGTCCTGTACTTGAGTACAATTTTAAAAAGCTTATAAAATACAATACGTTTTTAAAGATTACCCAAATGGTTCCCAAACTTTTTGGGTCGCCCTGATGAAAGTCATTGTCTAGTTGGGGCTCCTTGTCACGTTTCAGATGCCTGTGAGTAGTTAGCAGTTTTCCCCTCTAAAATTCTCAGATGGTTTCATTTAATAACTATTCAAATTATATAGTATTTCACAAACCCCTGAGAGAAAAATGACTTTGGGCAGCACAACTTTGTTTTTTTATTTTTTCTACTTAAATTCTTCTTATACATCGATGCATCAGTAAATTACTTAAGTAGGATTTTGACTACAGGACAAGTGATACTTGTAATGGAGTATATTGACATTAATGGATTTGCAGTTTTAAAAGGATCTGAATACTTCTTCCACCACTGGCCAGACATAACAATGTGATTTTTGAGCTTAAGCTCTTTGAATGAATCAGTATGATGAAGTTTTTAATCCCTCTCATTTCTTCTGTCTTTCTTTTACCCCTCAGAGTCACCGCTCTGAGCTCTGACAACGGGAGGCAGCTGGCGTGTCATGCCAGGAACTTGGACCTCTTCCGGCCTGTGGAAACCACAGTGACCATGAATGTGTACTGTGAGTGTCTCAACCTGTCTGTAAACTGACAGTCTCCCTCTCTTTCAAAAAAACACACACTCGCATACAAACACACTCACATTCAAACACACTCAATCACACAGGAACCCAATCTCAGGGAGGCCCAAGGGCATCCGGCCTTGTGCATTCAGTCTGTATTAGTGATCCAAGGAGAAACATTCAACCCGAAAGCAAACTCACACCTACTTCAAGACAACATGAGTGTGACTGCCTCCATTTCAGACTGATATGACCAAAGGAGGCTGTATTCTTACCGTAAAAGCACAGGACAGTTTCCCCAGAGATGGCTATCAGTGTAAAATCATACCAACCCAACAATTAAATTTGAATGAGTTTAGTTTAGATTTACTGTTTTATTCACTGATCTTGAAATTATTTATGCCCTCAGTCTTATTTCCCTCAAGTTAACCCAAACACATAAACCCGTTCTTTGACCAGCTGAGATGGATTATATCAGCAAGGCTTCAAGTACTGGAATTTTTAACAGTATTATAATAACTAGTGTGTGAGGCTCAGGCCACCACAGTTAATAATAGTGAATCCCAGCTCATCAGCTCAAATTAAATTTGGAATCCACTGAGGCAGGACGAAAGGCAGATTCTGTTGCCTTTTTTTTCACGTCATTGTCACAAAACCATGTGACATTATAGAATAAAATTGTTACTGCTGCACACAAAGGTGAGTTGACACACGTGCTGTCTCTGTTTGGCGTTCCTTTTTCCCCTTATTTGACAAAGCAACAATGAAAACTATTTTTGTTGAATGCACAAACAGCATCTCACCGCAGCTACTGTTTACTACAGTCGGTTTAGTATTTTCTACTCTGTTGATCAGTTGAAGTAATTGATTGCTTAGGCCCGAGAGTCTACCCACCTGCTTCTCCCAGACCTAAATCATGTTGTTGATTAAAGTGGAGCAGGGCTGCTTGACACCTTCAGCAGCCTTTACTTCCTCCAGCTCTGCTGCCGTATTATCCACAGGCTGACTAGACACCTTAATGTTGTCTTTATCTATACTCCTCCACATTAGACGCCACTGCTGCTGTTTCAACAATCACCAATAACCGTGAGCACTCCTCCCTTCCTCTCTATCTCCCTGCTCTGTATTAAACAACATGGCCTCACTACTAAGTGCTAATGTTGCAGAACTTGGGACCACCGCTGCAGTCTTACTCAGCATGGCAGCCCATCAAAGCCAGCGCGGTGGCCATTTTCAGCCAGCCAGATTGTTAGCAAGGTGGCAATTTGTCATGCTGGCCCAGGGTCTGCAGCCTGCTCTCTGAAACTGATTGCAGCAATAACAAAGGCCCGTCCTCTAATTTATTTTACTGCGTATATTTTATTCAAGGAGGCTGTAATTTATTCATATTTCACGTTACCTTATTACTGTTTGAACATCTGTTATTTTGCTTTATGGACTGGATCCAGCTCACTGCTCCCTTAATACTTAATGCTTTCATCAGATCTGGACCTCTTATCCCACAGTCATGTTGAATGTGCCCAATTTATTGGCCCTGTCTCAACAAATAGGGATGCTCCCTAATCAATTGCCAATAGTGTTCTCATTGTGGCGCAGTTTCTCTTTTATGTTATAATATTGATGGTCCCTCCATCCTTCTCTTTCCCTGGGTTACTACATCCCTTTTCTTCCCTCACCTTCTCCTCAGTTTTCTATCGCCCTCTCCGCTATTTCCCTTTGTCAAGCCCATTTTTATTTTTGTCTCTCATTTCCTGGCAGTCCCACCTCAGCCTCCAGTAATTGTGGGTCTGGAGAGAGAGGAAGTCAAAGCGGGGAGAATGCTTGTGTTGGAGTGTGTGTCTCGTGGTGGAAACCCCCTAGCCACCCTCCACTGGACCAAGGTAAATCTTCTGCACCATCTGTTAAGGAAGCTTTGTAATACACTGTCGCGCTGGCAAAATGAGCCATTTCAATTCAAGAACTTGCGGAGTAGGTATGCCGTTTTCAATCAACGAGACTGTGTATCTATTCAGACATATTCTCGATGCTGGCTTTTTGAGTTTTTCGTGTTCGTCTGTGTGTCAGAACGGAGAAGTTCTGTCAAAGACTTGGGAAGAGGACGTTGTGTTGCAGAAGTCCAGCAGTATCCTCAACCTGAAGATCACCCCTGCTGACAACCAGGCAGAGCTGTGCTGTGAGAGTGCCAATCTGGTGTCCCTATCGCCTCTCTCTGTCAGCCGCAAAATCACTGTGCTCTGTGAGTGAAAATAATGCTTTTAGTGCCCAGCCCTGGAGCACACACATGCGTGCATGCATACACACTTACGCTCACAAAGCCCTGGCAGGACTCATGGCAATGGATTATTAAGGATATGGACATGAGGCAGAGGAATATAATAAGAGTCTTACCTCCAAAAACCAATTCTTTTGCTGTCCCAGCATAAATTCTAATGCTAATATCATTAATGAAACTAATGGTTGTTATGGCTGCAACCCATATTTCCCAGTGCCTCAAGATTAGTATCACTGCATGCTCTTTCACAGTGGTTACACTAATTTAGCTGAATTGCTTCAGTGCACAATCCTGAGGCAGTAAAGCCTACACTTTGTGTGACTGTAACGCCCATGGTTAATAGATTATACTTTTTTTCCCTCTGAATATAAAATGTTTGTTTCAGCAACAATAAAACAAATAAGAATTAATATTCAGCAGCCTTTGTGCATTGAGTCTAACAATAGCCTGATTTCCATTACAGAGCCAGAAAAATGTAAGTCAGAGCTTTAAATGCTGCGTGATTGATGTAACTATTCTATGTAAATATGATTTGAATTAGAATCGACCCTTGCAGAAATCTGTTGCTCGTGTTACGTAAAGGTGGCTGAAGTTACTCCAGTGCTCCTCCTTTATTCACCAAGCCCCCAACAAGCCTTGGTGTCATGCCTCCCAGTCATCCATTCAGGGATGTTGAAAATGAGCAGCTGACTGCCTGACTGCGCTCTAGGCACTTGCAGATGCTGGAGGGCACAGAATACGTCTCACCGGTGTAAGATGAAAATGCCTCTTTGACTTTACGGCACCTGCGTAATTTCATCAGTCTTTTTGTGGGGTATGCGCAGATGCATCCCATTCTGTGTCTCATGTGGGATAGACACAAATACATATAAGATTTACATACATGACCCCTCCTTTCCCATGTCTGTAAGCTCAGTCCCCAGCTTTTGTATTCCCCCGAAGGCTTTATGCAGTTGCATCACTTTGCCTGTAGCCATTATACCCTGTCTCCCCCTGTTGCTGACACAAAGCAGACTTTAGAAACCACACTGAAAACCTCCAGAGAAAACAAGTTGCCACTCAAAGTGATTTTCCCTCTCACCCTTGATACAGCTCTATGTTTCACATCCAAAAATAGTTGAGCTGCCTCTGTGATCAGAATAGGAAGCTGTTGAATGTACTATTCACGGGGCGATATTTTCACTGACTTGTCTTTGTGCATTTGTGCCTGTGTATGTGTGCGTGTACATCAGTTGAGCCCGCAGAGGTGATTCTGTTGGGTTCATTCGCGGCCATTGAAGGACAGGAGTTGAATGTGAGCTGCTTTGCCACCTCCAGTAATCCCCCTGTCCAGATTCGCTGGTGGCTGGGCTACAAGGAGCTCAACAACACTGTTGTCATTATGGAAGAGGTGAGACTACAGAGTATACGACTTACACAAAGCTTGAATCGATGCGTCTGAGCAGGTGTATAGTATATACACATTGGCAGGAGAGGGTGCTCACAGTGGGTTTGCGATCATGCTGGTCAGTATAAAAATAACAAAGAAAAAAAAAATATGCATATATATATGTTTTTGCTTCTTTTTTTGTGAACACAAGGCATAGGTCAAGAAAAATAATTTGCAAAGCATGGCCCTTCAGTCAAGCTTGCCTTTAGGGTACCAAAAAAAAAAAAAAACCTATTATAAATGCCTCCCAATTGAATTAAAAGATTCCTCAACATGAAATCTGACCTCATGTGAACCTTTATAGATGAAAGGAAATGGTACGACCATGAGCAGTCTTGGAATAGGCCTGCTACAGCTTTGCAAATGAATCAGCTGCTGATTCCAAAAAGAGTATTCTGCTGCTCTTCTCCTCTTTTGTGTATGTTAATAAGATCAAAGTGAATAAAAGCTGACACAGAAGATGAGCATTATTAAACAAGCTTTTTATGCATCTGGCAGCAGCATTTTCATTTGATCTTACACAAGGCACTCGGTGTGCTGTGTGCGAGCTTTAATGCATCTGAAACAGTGTGAGGTTAATGAAGACTGACGCTCCTGTCCAGTGTCTTTGTTAGTCTTTCTGACTGTGGCTTTTACAGTAATCACCACAATAATAGCTTTAATAACCAGATGTGCTGCATAGGCATAACCACTATCAGGCAGGTGCAAAATGACGCTTTGCCTAATTTATGCAGCAGGAGAGTCGAATGAATATGCTTATTTATCACAGACCACCACATCAGTTATTACAGCAGCTAATTTGCCATCTGTATTCGCCAAGACAAACCAGTGTGGGTTGTTTTTCTCTCAGATTTTTTTTCTCCCTCTCTCTCCTAAGACGGAGAACGACGGAGAGCAAGGCTGCCTTCCCCCCCCCCCCCCCCCCTCCCCTCCCCGACTGAACTGTCATATGTGCTTTGTTGTCTGTAGGGAGACAATGGTGGGATGACTACCTTCTCCAATATGACCCACCAGGTCTCCAGGGAGGAGGATGGGCTTAAGCTCACCTGTGAGGCGTTCAACAAGGGCACACACTTCTCCAAGACCCAGACGACCACACTCAGTGTCTACTGTGAGTTAGCTTGGCTTTAGTTTCTTGAAACTGTTGTGTTTTTAGTAGATGCAATGAACATTAAGAATAAATAAATAAATCACAAAGGAGAATGACGTTTTAATTTTCTTGTGTCTTATAATGAACACGTCCATTAATGTTCAGGACAGTTGGGTCAGTTGCAATTACAACTCTATAAAAATATAATCCTTGGCACAGAACTGGTAACAATTTCAGCCCTTTTCAGAGGTTGGTGAAGTTCTCTAAATATAAACAGCCGGTCTGCTGAACATATATGGTAACCAAAACTAAAACTGTGAAAAAATATTCAAACTCCTGGTGATCATTTTATAACAGATCCCCCTCAAAAGGTATGGCTTGAAGCTCCTCCTCAAGATGTCCCCCTTCACGCAGGGACCAAAGTCCGTCTCATCTGCTTCTCTATTGGAGGGAACCCCACCGGGACTCTGACCTGGTTCAAGGTTAGTGTGTATATGTGTGTCTTGTCTGTATGTGTATGTGTATGTGTATGTTAGTATGCCCAGAATACACACACTTCTCTGTGTGATGTCCTTCCTGTTTTAGAATGGAAAGGCA
This sequence comes from Toxotes lorentzi, assembly GCA_037833715.1. Taxonomy (NCBI): domain Eukaryota; kingdom Metazoa; phylum Chordata; class Actinopteri; family Toxotidae; genus Toxotes; species Toxotes lorentzi. Next base: position 13,147,284 of record JBBMJY010000025.1, on the reverse strand, counting down.
GTGACTAGTGCGCTGAAGCAGACGTCCTTTGATCGGGGTGTGGCTCGAGAACTGGTCCTGGTCCTGACGGCAAGTGACAACATGGCTACTTATCAGTGTGATGCCAGAAATGAGGCAAAGAAGACAATCTCAGCCCAAACTAAGCTAATGGTTCACTGTAAGTTAGACCGGGGGCTCTAACACATAATAAACACAGCCTCAAGATAAATTGATTTAATATAAGTTCACTCACACAGATTTTATTCTCTTCATCTTGATATTACCAATGAGTTTCTTGTGTACGCCACTGTTCTCCAGTTACAGCAATAAGTATGAAGATCACAACCAAACAGGAGGAGCTTCATCAGGGCCAGATGCTAACTCTGGAGTGCCAGGCTGGAAGCAGTAACCCCAAGGCCAACATCTCCTGGAGCCTGGGCCCACTCAGGTTTATCAAGGCAGTGGGTGGAAAGGCCCATGGCAGACAGTGACAAAATTACATGACTAATTTAGTGTCAGAATGACTGATGTTTATCCTGTTCAGTGTGGTAACGTGCAGAATTGTTTGGTGAACTTTTACTCCCCTCTTGATGGGATTTGCTGGATGGGATTTGTGTCTTAGGTTCCCGGGAGAGGAGCAGCCACCCAAGAAGGCTCAGTATGGTGGTGTTTCAGTGAGCAGTTCTTTATCCCTGAATCTGAGTTCCCAGCATCACAACCAGAAGGTCATTTGCCAGGCCTACAGCCCTGTGCTAGCCGAGGGGACCAACACATTCTACAAACTCAATGTGCTTTGTAAGTAGAGATTGAACTGTATGTTTATTTCTTTCTATTCTCTGTTTGTTTCTTTCTTTCTCTCCTCTTGGCAAATGACCAAGAGATGTAGTTTGCATAAATCTTAAACGATGCATAATGATGATCTATAATGCTGCGGATGTAAGCTGTTTTGCTGGGGTACTTTTGCACAGAATTGTCAGCATATAGCATGTGTGTGTTTGTTGTTTACTGGAAACCTTTGTTGTGATTTGTGGGTCTGTTCAGCTCTGCGGCAGTGTGTCCTAATTGTGCATTTGCTTTGCTGCATGGCCATGTTTGTCTTTGATGCCATTTCACAGGCAGCAGCCAGCCACTGTTTCAAAGCTTGGTACTGTGTATGAGCATGAAGGAATGTCACTGTGTGTTTGTGCAGAGCCGCAGTTGGACAACAGTACTGTCACTCGTCGTTTTAATGCCTGTCCCTCTCCCTCCCGCGTTGCCTTACTCCCCCGTCGTCTAAGTGTGTGAAGTTGGTTAGATCTGGAATTATTGGTAGGATGTCGACTTTCTACTGGCTTGACTCTCATTAGTGTCTCTTACTTCTTTCATCCTCAACATGTTTTGTGTGTCTTTGTACTTGCTCTTGCTGTTTCTTGTCATTCTGTGGGGCCGGTGTTTGCATCCATGTCTGTGCTCATGTGTTTTTGGTGTAAATGCAACTCACTGTAGCTGTATTACTGTATTGTCAGACCCACCAGAGTACAGCCCTGACCAGCCAACACAGGTCCAGGTGTTGGAGGATGACATGGCAACCATCCCATTGCTGGTCTCAGCTAACCCAGAGGAGGTCTCCTGCATTTGGCTGCACCGCAAGGAGAAGCTGGTCAAAGGTGATCCAGGGCTATGTGATGGCTCTATAAACCAGGTCCTAGTTGAGCTGAGCCAGCAAGTAAGCACTCAGCTCTGCCATTCAGGGTCTGAATAAAACATGGCAGGTTAGCCAGCATGGGACCCTGCCAAATGTGATTCTCATTATGGCTCTAATGTATGCAGTCTAAATGAGGATTGCTGTCTCCCTGAATACAACACAATGGTTCTAAACCTGGCTTCTCCTCCAGGCCGGTGTCATCAGGGGTCCTGCTGCACCCACTCTCTTTCTCTGTTAACTCTGTTAGCTCCATCATAGGCGCCCCCACCATAAAATGACTGCATCCTGAATGTAGAAACCCACCTATTACATTTTGAGTGCCGTGGTACAGAAGGTGTCTTTAATGCAGCCTGTTGTTGGCTTGATGTGGGAATCTAGCCAGGCCAATCAATAATGCAGGATTAGATGTCACTTAGAGACCAGTGGCCAGAGGACATGCAGTTGATGAGCGTGTAATGAATGCTTAATTTACCATTGGTTTGCATGTGTGCATGTGTGTGTGTGTTTTTTTGTAAAGAGGGGTCTCTGCACTACCAGTGGTCAGACGAGTACTCACTGGAGATCAGGAATGTGACGAGGAAGGATGCTGGAGTTTACACTGTCAAGTGCAGAAATGACGAGGGTGTCACCCAAACCTCCATCCTGCTGGACGTTCAGTGTAAGATCCCGCACACAGAGAATTGATGAGCAGACACATGAATGTTTTGCGCCCACACGCATGTTGTGATTTTGTATGGTTGCCAGGTTCCTCTGCGTTTCATGTTGAAGGCAGTATTCTACATGATCATGAAAACAAAGTTAATTTAAATATTTTGAATACCCACCTCTGTAGATTACCCCCACCCCCCCGTTTTGATCTTCTTTTTTTTTTTTTTAGTTATTTTTTAATGCGAGTTTTACTGTGTTTGATGGTTTCTAGGGATTGAATAAAGTACATCACATCACAAAAAAGAGATGAAAATGAGAGAAAAGAATGAGAGGGAAAATACACAAATGGTACCTCTTATGGTGTTTATTTTTTACTTGGCTGCAGTCCGTTCATAGTCTTTTTCAAATTTTAACATGCCAGGTATACCTGTAGACCCTGTGGGTCACCAGTCAACCACACCATTTATCTCTTTTGAGTGTTCATCCTTTAAACACAGAAAATGAGCACAATGTTCCTTTCTAATAATTGTCTGTGTTATGCAATGGATTTGAATCTGTGGCCTGCTAACAGCTTCCTTTTGAACATGTCTGAAGCTACAAAGGATCAGAACTGTCAGTGCATCCACACACACACTGACACACCAAGACAACAACATTGACTTTCAGCTCCTACACAGCAAACATGCCTCATTCATTATCTTCCATGCAAGGCCGTGCACCTCCACTGCTGCCCCAGGCCCAGCCTCGAGCTGCAGGCCCTCTGCCCCGATACTGATGATTTAATAATGGAAATGTTGAAAATGTAGGTCTGCCTGTTTTACCAAAGCCCATGGTACACGCCTAATGGATTCTGCCGTTCTGATCTGACTGGACTTGACAGTTGTAGATATTCATTATGTATGGGGGATTGTAGTAGCTTTTATGGGTGACGGTGTATCCCACTTAACAATGTCGGTCTTGGTTAGCAGGCCAACGTGGGTGGATCTCACCGACCCAGAGGTCTGTGTCTCTCCACTGTTTCCCACCACTGTTCTTCAAGTGTGAACATAGGTTTAGACAAGTAGGCACTAATGGCCTTATTGCTGCAAGTACATGGCACCCAAGAGAAGCATAAAAAGCTTGTGAGGTAGACGCGAACAAAGGCAGGAACAGGAGCCATGCAGTCAGGAAGGAGAGATGATTTGATGGATAGATGGAGGAAGAGAGGAATCAAGGGAGGGGAATTTGGTTTGTCAGCCATAGTCCGAATGGGGATGTGCTGTCAGTGGAGGGCCTTGTGGGTCACATGGCCAATTCTCAGTTTGGTTTGCGAAAGCATCTGTAATTCTTCAACATATAGAGAGGTTAATGGCACTGCATCTAAAGCGGAGAGGCCAATTAAGATGGGGTTATGAAAAAGTTAAAAGGCAAACAAGTGTAAGAGTAATTATAGCAATGCTGCATGCTTGTTTAATGGGTTGGCAAATGATTTGCCCCAGGTTGGCATATTAACCTTTGGTCACGCCTTAGCTTTGTCCCCTCTTACTCTCAGATGCTCCCAGTGTCAAGGCAGAGAAAGACCCCGTGTTTGTGAACGTGGGGGAAACAGCAGACCTGATATGTGTGGCAGATGCCAACCCCATTATATCTGACATGTTCACTTGGAAATGGCTGGTGAGAATTTACACACACAGACACACACACACACACACACATACATACACAGAAACACAATCATCCCCTGAATTATATTACCTTTATCTGGCTTCCTTTCTATTATTTTATCTGTTCTTACCATTTATCACTGGCCTTTCTAAATGCACAGATGCACCATATTTCATTGGCTCTAACTATCCTTCCACCCCACCTCTTCTTGTGCTACACTCAGCTCAAATCCAGAAAAATAGCTTTCATTACTGCTGCATGACTAAAGGGCACATTCGTCAATGCGACATGGTCTCTGTATCTACTGATGCCTTCTCCTGTCTAACCCACCCCCTGGCAGTGGTTTGTGTCCCGCTTTCAACCTGCACAGCCCCTCCTTTCCTCCTTCCCTGTGGCTCTCCAACCCTTGGCATTATCCTTCTCTGTCCTCAGACCTCGTTCCCTCGATGCCCTTACCATCCCCATCTGGTTTCCGGCTCACCTATGCCTCACTGTCTACCCGTCTTGCTCTCGAACAGCCCCCAAACTCCAGACCTCACCCGGGAGGAGGGAAGATGTGTATTGAGGGATAGCTGCTGTCCTCTGCTTATTCCCCATCACTCTGTCTTCCACAGGGAGAAGAGGAGGTGGAGATGGGAGAGGAAACCCAGGAAGATGAATCAAGCCTTTTGACCGTCCATGATGTGACTCGGGCTCATGCTGGTCTTTACCAGTGCACAGCCAATAATGGCATAGCACCCCCTGCCAGTGTAGACGTGCAGCTGGTAGTGCAGTGTGAGTTTCCAGTATTTCTTTTCAGTGTCAGAGGGGAGCATACATGGAGACTTATTTGTGGGAACATGCACGTTTTTGGAACAATAAATACATGTGTACTTGGTTTCTGCATGAATAACCTCCATGTCCATCTTGCCTTGTGTAGTCAAACCAGAGCTTCAGAAAGGAGCCCAGTGGAGGAAGGTAGCGAGTAGAGGGGATGGCACCACTACAGCTGAGGTAGTGTGTCAGGCAGAGGGTATTCCTCGTGTCGACTTCTCTTGGGAGAAAAATGGTGTACGCATGGACTTTGCAAACCCAAGGTCTGAAAATAGACATTATTCTATTTTACAACCTTCTCTTGCAATTATGTTCACTATTAGCTTAGGCGCAACTGTCAGCATTTGGTTACATATTGACGATTCCTCACAATTAGATTAGGTTCTACCGTAATATAATATATTCTTTTGCTATTTCTTGCTATTTCACCACTAAATCCGGATTTAGTGCATTTTATACTTTGCTTTTCTCTATGCAAATACCTGTTTAATGCTTCTTTGATGTGTGAAATTGGGTGACTTAGTGCAATCTGCAGGACATCACAATCCCTGCTGTTGCCGGCTCAGGATTTATCTCTCTTTCTATGCTTGTGTGTGTGTGTCTGTGTGTACGTGCGTGCTGCAGGTATGAGGAAAGGACCGTGAGGGAGGGCTCCTTCCACACCAGCACAGTTCGAGTAGTAAATGTGAGCGCAGCTCTGGACTATGCTGTCTTCAGCTGCACTGCTCGCAACTCGCTTGGGGAAGACAAGCTAGACATCCAACTCGTCAGCACAAGTATTTATGCACATTTTCGAGTGTGTGCATGCGTGTGTGTGTGTGTAGGTGGGTGGGTTGGTTTGTGTCCTTGGGTGACTGAGGCTCTCTATACAGCTTCCTTTGTTGGTCCTGCAAAAACCATGTATCTCCAAAATGTCAGACTTTTTTGAGCTATAAAAAACAACTCTTTCAGCTTTGTTGCAGTGTGTTTTTCAGATACTGATGGATGGATTATTGGGCACCAGATGTAGGAGGATTTTCTTATTTCATGAAGGAATATGCGATCTTTCAGTTAAGTCTCAAAATCAGAATCATAGGTTTTCACTGGACAGCAACAGTATGTTGAATTTTTTTTCAACTTTTCAACTTTATCAAATAGCTATGTGTTCTGTGAATATTTTTCTCTAGTAATACTGAGAAAATTCTGAGAATTAACATGCATCTTTGCAGCTCCGCAAAGCTGCAGCGAGCAAGCAGAGTGTACACTACCTTGAGTGGATTGTGAAGACGGTAAATCATCTGCTGATGTGCAGAGTCAGATAAACGCTCAGTTAGTGGACTAAACCAGAGCTGAAAGTCAAATTTACATTGGCCTCTTACTTGCCTTAGCGTCTGTGCCTGCTCATTGTGTATGAAATTGTTTGTTAAAGCAACTCGATAAACCTACACTATGGTAGGTCTTTTTTTCCCCCTAGTGGTCAAAGCTCACCTAAGGCAGCTTTAAATAAATGGCAAGTGATCAAAGTCAGTGGTTAGAGCACACAACATGTAGGGATTATGCGTATCACGTACTTGGCAGTAGAGCACAGTTTTTTTTTCCTTTGGTTCTAATTTGGCAGAATCTCAGAATAATTGCGTCTGTGCTGCCTTGTCCAAGGTTTATCAGCCTTTTCCAGCAACATTACAATAGTGTGGGAGGGCCACAGAACATGAAGGATTCTGTAAACTGGAGAGAGTTGTTGCTCCCGAGTGTCAGCCCTTTAAGGGACTTATTCTATTGCTCTGTCTCTACCTTATCACTTGAGCCTATAGCACTATTTCACTTCTCCCTCAGATAATGCTGCAGTGATATGCTTTGCTCTCCTGGTGTGTTTAGACTTCTCTGCCTTCAAGCTACCAGTGTATCCGTGCACCACCGCCATTATCAACACAGTCCTGCTCTCAGCGAAGGCCCACAGCCATCATTGGACACATTTAATGTTTACTATAAAAACCATAAAATACAAGCCAATATTGGCCCTGTTTTCCCCAGTCTTTTTTTTTTTTTAGGGCTGTGAATATTCATAATTAATCTGACGCAGTGATAATAAATTTTATATGCTTCCTTATCATTTTAGAGCCCAAGAGGAAAAGAGAGTTTTTCTTTTTTTCTGAGCATGGTGCTTTTTGGATTTGAAGGAGACGAGATCCAAATAAGGCTGACCTCTTTGCCCTGGAATCTTATGACTGGAGCTGATAGTGGGAATTATTTACTCTGCAAACTGGGCTGCAGCCTGGAGCCAGAGACGAGTAGAGCATCCCCTTCTTATGTAGCTGCTCAACTATCTCTCCTCCTCCTCCTCTCCTTGACTATCTCTCCCTCTGCCCCCAAAATCACCCTTCTTTTTGCCATGCTCCAAATGTAAAATAATCCACTTTCCCTTCACTACCCTGACTGAAGCAGTGCCTTGTGTTAGACTGAAGGCCTGGTTAGTGTCTTTTGATCTTTGTTCACAATATCGATAATAATCAAGAGGCTTCATCCTTCATTGCATGACTTGGGGTTGGGTAAATTTGGCAAATCAGCCACTTTGTTCTGAGAGGGATCGGCCATAGCTTCTCTCATGTTTTCTGATCAGAAAAGAAACGGCAGATAAAGAGTGATGCACTGTTAAAAAATGCAAAGCTGTTTCTGTCAAAAAGATGTTCTTTGAAAGTCTGTGGAATAAACAGTGATTAAGAAGAGATATACAAAAACAGAGAGAGACTTTGGACGCTCACTGACTTTTTACCATACCATATTCTCCCTGATTTCCTTGAGTTCACTGGTACAACTGATAGTGCTGTACCTAAAAATATGCAGCAAGTCTCATATTTCCACCCACAAATGAGGGTCAAATCAGCTCTGGGGTATGTAGTTTATTGCTGCTTCTTCTGACACTTATCTTACTTATCACATACTTATCACATATCTGATGAAAACAAACAAAATCCTCTTATCGTAACTGGTCGGAAAAGTGGAAAATATTCTCTCATATAATTTTTCTTCTTCTTCCATTTCTATCAAGAAGAACATCAGTGCTCCGCACTCACTTTTGGCAGCATCGTTTTGTCTATTTAGAACGGCTCCATAGCAGAGAGGGAAGCCGTAGGGGAGTCACGGTCCTATAGGCCAGCCGAGCCCCATGTGTTATTTTCAAAGACTGTGGATATAATCACTCGACTATCTCACGGCTCACGTCTCAATTTCATAGCCTTTTCAAATAGCCACCTGTCGAGTGAAGGTGTTCTGCTCTTGCACAGAATCAAAAGCACATTTGCTTTTTCCACTTTTCCTCTTTTCGTTTGCCCCCAGGTCACCCAGATCCTCCCTCCTCGTTCCGACAAGTCAGTGTTACCCATGACTCGGTCACTCTGGAGTGGATCCCTGGCTTCAGTGGAGGTTTGCGGCAAAGATTTCGTATAAGGTGAGACGTCACGAACGGGTGTAAAGAACGATAGCCTTTCAAAATCAAAGAACTACTTGACCGTGCCTTTTGGTGGACAGATACCGTTGGGATCAGTCAGCCAGTTACCTGTACGTGGACGTCTTTCCCCCCATGGAAACAACCTTCACTGTCACCGGCCTGCAGCCTCTTACCACCTACAACTTCTCTGTTAATGCCCTCAATGCAATGGGAGAGAGTGACTATGCTGACAACAATGCAGTACTGACCATCACCACCAAGGGTCAGTTTGGAGTAACCCCGGCTTGAAACTGAAAGGATTATACTGTGCACCAGCGTTATAATAAATTTAACAGTAGCTTATTATGATTAGAAGTGTTGCGTGTAAGTTTCTGTTATTCCTTTTCTTTCTTTATAGAGAGGCCAGAACCAGAAGAAATCCCAACAGATGGTGACTCAGGCTCACAGAGTAAGTCTTTCATCACAACTCTCTGAAAAAGCTCTTAAGGACAGTTGGAAATTGCTGTTTGCACAGCAGCTAGCTTCATTTGGCTAAATCATGTTAATGTATGCACCTCCAAGGCTGTTAATGTTTGCTCTACGAGAGTAGCGGTTGTCATGGCGCCCACCCATACTTTTACCCCGCTGCTGGTCTTTAATCAATAAAGACAATTGAGAGAGTGGTTGGGTCTGTCTCAGTCAGTTTTTATCTTCCAGGATTTCCATATTACTTCCTCTTTAACTTTCATTGTTATGCATTGAACTAATGTTTCTAATGTTTTGTGGACTAGGTACAACACTTTCAGCATATTTGACCGTAGTGTTCACAGTGGTGTTCGGAGTACTGCTGGTGTTGAATACTCTGGGTTGCTTCTTTGGACTGAGACGGAAAAAGAGGCAAGGCCAGACAGGTAATCATAATGATCTTTTCATCTATGGATGTGCAAGTGTTTCCTCCATCACTTTCTGTCATTATAATGTCCCGATTCCTCAGCAAAACTCTAAAGTGATTACTCTGAACCATGATGCAATTGCCAGCTCAGCCTCTCTCTCTCCTCATCTCCGCATGTCCTTTTTTCTATCCGTCTATCCTGTCTCCTCTCCTCCTGCTCATTCCCTAAGCCGTCACTTCTGTGTTTTGTCCATATCTTTTATCGCATTTGCTAGCTTTATGTCCTTTCTCCATCTCTCCTTCTGTCTCTTTCTATTTGTTCTTCAGTCTAGCTGTCAAGTTCTCCCCCTCAATCGTTTATTTTTCATTCCTCACCTTCCTCTGCCCTCTGGTTTTTACATAGATTTTTCACAGCTTACTTGTCTTTCATTCACTCTCACGCTCTGTCCTTTTTATTGCACTGATCAATTTCAGTGCTTATAGTGATGATGCTCCTCTCTTCAAGTTATAATTTCCTAACGCTAAGCCTCTTTCCTCCCGTTCCTGTTCCCCCTGCAGGGGGTAGAGGAGGCAGGGTGTTGGATGGAAAGAAGAACGAAGAGGAGGGGTAAGTTAAGGCCCCTGCAGTAGAAGCAATAAAAAGACACACATCCAATCCACTCTAAGAAGTCTGAGACATGATCCATTGGCTGACCCAGCTACCAAAACCGCCAAGCAGGCAAAACAACAAGCCTCTGTCAATATCTATTTATAGTAGTGTCATCAAACTGCAATAAACGGGGATATGTACCATATGATACACTGTTATAAAGACCTTAATGTAAACAGGTAACAAGGTGCAATGTGTGCTGAGTTTTTTGAGTCTCTGTTAGTTCATACTGGGAATTAAGAGAATCTGATATCTCCATGTAGGTCCAATCAGTCAACTGGAAGCAACTCCAATAAATATGAGAGCAGAGAAAAGATCAACACAGCAGCCCAGCGCACCCTCCTCATCGAGTCTGGATCTGAAACAGACAGCAATGTCTACGAAAGCTACGCAGTGGTAAGGAGAGGAGAGAGGAGGAGGAAAGCGAAGACTGGGATGAGAGAAAGAGAAAAAGGCAGTTGAGAAAATATGCAGAGACACAAAGAAGGTTGAGTAAACAAATGGGGGGGAGGGAGAGGTTACAGGGGTTGAAGGGATCTGGCAGAGGAGGAAGTGGAGAAATCAACCATAACAAGGAAAATGGATGGATAAACTAATGAAACCTTTAGCTGTGCACAGAGATGGTACATAGATCAATACCTCACAATTAGCATTCAAAATACGCATCGATCTCGGAGAAATTATCATTTTGTACTTTAAAAAGGCCAACAAGGATTTGAACCTTGAAGAAAACTGTTGAGCGAGGTAAAAGAAAACAGATAGCCTTTTGCTGACAGGATGGAGTTTAATGAAACCTCAAATTCCCATGGACGAAGGCTTTATCTCATCCCTAATTTAAACCAATACATACCTGTAAGGATTCGTTTAGCCAAATTACCAAAAATATATATTTTTTTCACTTACTTGTAGGGGTTTCTGGCCTTGGGAGCAGATAGTTTTGGTTTGATTTGTCCAGGTTTGAGATATTTCCCTGTTAGATTTCTGCCCAATACAAGGGAAGTGATCCTTACAGCATTGAAATCAACAACATGGCATCCTATAAACAATGTCTCCATTTCTCTGGATATGTCTTAGACTTCACTGCCTGCCGTTATCATAGGGACTTTATCTTTATCTGTCTTGTTTGGTAGTTCCATTTAAAACTGATCACAGCAAGTTTATTCACCTCCTTCGTATTGGAGAACAGGCAGAAATCAATCCTACGTATCTTGGAAGATTGATTTATAAAGAAAAGCAAATGAAACCAAATCAATCTGCATGGTTTTATGTGTCCAGGTGGCAAGTTACCCAAATAACTTGTGTGAATCAACTCTGCACTAATTCTCTGGCAGCAACTCTGCTCCAGAGCAAAACATATGGAATTGTCGTTTAACTGAAGTTATTTAAGATCAAAGTTGATGTGATGCAATCTCTTCTGTTTCACTCATTTCAGGAAAGTTCCCATTATTATTACCCCACCGGTGACTACATGCCGCCTCTCCGTCCACACCCTGAGGAAACACGCAGGCCTGGTGGGACATAAATGTGCCTCAGAGTAAACAGGACAACAGTAAACACCTCATGTCCAAAATAGGATGTAGTCTTAGCCAATCAGGAACTGCATCCTCAATTAAATTCTGTATTCAAGTGCAATAATCTGAAAGATTATAAAAGTATATACTTTCATAATCTGAAAGATTATAAAAGTATTTCTCCATATTTATTTATGCTTTCTGTGTGTATCTCCATGTGCTTTTCAAGATGTTACCCACCTCCCCGTTGACTCTCAAAGCCATTTGTATGAAGACGTAATGAGCGATGGGGGCCTGTGCCAGGACATCCGGGCTTCCTCTCTTCCACCCCCTCCGTCCTTGTTTGACCACAGATTTCCTCATCAAAGCAACAACTGGAGATTGCCAACTTACCTTCAGGTCTGTAAACAAAACCCCAGCCTCTGATGAGAGCTCCTGTTTTTTACATTAGTTAATATCGCATTTCAGTTGAAAAACAACTGTAGCTTCATCGTGTATATAATGGTAACCGAGATGCAATCTGTCTCTCGGCAGGGTGCCGAGAAAGTGAGGGAGTTCGCGGGTGTTCGACAACCACAGAGAGATTCTGATCTTCCCTTTGAACTACGAGGCGAGTTAGTTTAGAATAAGAAGGTCAGAGCAAACAAAAACACTATGGCAGGGCTTACGACTCAATGGAATTGAGTACAGTGTATAGCAGTTATTCAGTAGTGTTATTTATTTTATTCTTTTTTAACTGTATCTCACACATCACTTTGAATGGACCTGTCCAAAGAGCAGAACACAGCTAGAGCTGCTTTATGTGAAATAGTGTATAAGACTGTACATCTTTTTCATGTGTTTTGAAATTTCTCAGTGCATATTGTGAACATTTTCCTCAAAGGGTTGAGTTCATCTGTAGAAAAGAATGGGAAACTGAACAAGCTAAACAGAAGCAAAGTAGAACAGCAACAACAAAAAAAAAATCTGAAAGCCTCAATAACCTGATGAATGTCAAAATGATTCTACTGTATAAGCTTTTTCTTCTAACGTGGACAGTTTTTTTTTTACCTTATATTTTTAGGGCAACAGCTTGTTTTCTCCACCCTCTGTAATCTTACTCTATCCTCGCTTGGTTCTTTCACCTTTACCCTGTTTCTTGGAGCCAAGTCCTGGTCATTACCCAGAGCCCCCTCCTTGCTTTAGCCTGCAGTTAGACATGAATCAGTTAGAGACAAAAAAAAAAAAAAATAGACTGACATCGCTGTGGTTGGCACCTGGGCAGAAGCAGCACAGACTCACGGTGCAACCCAAGCAGACATCATCCTTTTCTGACCCATCTGACGTTAACATTTTCCAGCGTGTACCCAGATGAGAACCTGACAACAGTTGCCTTTCCCTTCCCCTGTCTGATTTAAAGAGTTTCAGACCTCACAGTCAGTCTGTGGGAATCCCTACAGTAGGATGGTACTGAGTGGTATTTAGCATGGTTATGTCTTCAGGAGGTAAAGCCACATCTAGGGCCAGACTCTAATCCTGTTTTCTCTCGAATTGAAGTTCAGCTCACAACATCAGTGCGAGAGAGAGAAACCGTACAGAGCATTTGTTTCACTGACTGAGCAGTCAAAGATAGATAGAGACAAGATGAGAGGGTTAGGATAAGCTGTAGCTGTGGTTACTGCTACAAAAAAAATCTCCTCTCCTCTTCTTTGGTTTTCATTATTGTTCAAATTGTAGTTCAAGGAAAGCAGTTCACCGTAGGCTTTCGCTCCACAGCCTATAAAAGCATAATAATAATGATCATCTCCATTTGTAGATCACTTTTCACACAAGTTGATTCACACAAGACAAATTATAAAATCAAATATAAAACCTAATAAAATAGAAAACTAATTTCAGTAAAAAGCAAAAGTGAAAACAAAACCAAGAATTTATAGGGGCTGAATGAGGCATGAGTGTGTGAAAAAAATTCTATAACAATCCATCAAATAGCTGTTGAGATATTTCAGAATGAAAGTGGTTTCACTGCCATTCACAGCACAGAGCCATGCTGCTAATGTGGCTAAAAAACTAAACTGAAATGAAGTCAAGATAAGCTTTCCGATAAAAGTACTTCTTGAGAAGAGATTTAAATATATATATATATATATATAACATGTTCTTATGTCTATATATATATATATATATATATATATATATATATATATAGACCTATAGATAGATATCGATATGGTGATGCCCATTTTAAGCTGCAGACTGCAGCTGCAGAAGTGTCAGCATGAGAATATACAAAAGAAAAAAAAAATAGATGAGGCCTTCCTGTATTATAATAACAGGATCTCTGTTCTCTCTGTGCTTGTGTAACTTCCATCTTTTAATGATTTATCTGTAGAGATCAGAAACTTCCTCAAATTTTCCATGGTTCTTTTAGGTTCCTGCTCTTGGAGCATGCACAAATAGTAACTGGGCTCTTAATATATCTGCACATAGCTGTTATGCATGCACCCTGCTTCTGCTTCCAGTTTCTGCTTTTCCCTCATGTATGATTCTTCACATCGGTCTCATGAGTACACATATTATACTCAGCAAAGATAACATCTGGTCCAGTGAGACACACATATTATAATCTTCATTTATAGTTCCTTAGTAGAAATATAATAATCTGTTGTTTTTTTTTGGATGAAGATGATGTGGTCTGCTTCATGAGTTGTTCTTTTGCTCGACCAAGATTCACACAGCATCACTCTTTATTGTGTTATTACTGTTATGGAAACATTTAATTACAGTATGTGAGAGGTTATATTAAATCCTGATGAAGTTGTTATTGTCCACACGCTTGTCTAACCTACAAAATTCTGGTTCCTCAATGGGGCCTGACTGCCTGGAGATAAGTCTCAGTGTTTCGCTGAGCTGCGTTCCCTCAATTAGGCTCACTATTCTCCATCATGAGCTGTCAAGGTATGTTTGTCTCATTACTGAGCAATTGTTTAAGTTCCTGTCAAGCTGACTGCTGTGTTCATACCAAAGCCTGTTCACGACGCATCGTTTCGGCTTGACAGCTCAATACTGTATGCCAACTTCATTTTTTCTTCATTTGCCCCATGAACATTTTGATATGTTGCGTTCAGAAGAATCTTAAGGGAGCTAGAACACGCAGGCTGCAAGAATGTACAATCACGTCAAAACAGAAATGAATGAGAGACTTTAATTTCATTTCTATCTAGTTTACTCCTCTCCTGAATTTTGTTCTTTTTTTGGGAGGGAAAAAACAAATATGAGATTGAATAATACTCCTTTATCACTTTTAACAGGTTGTGCCACCAGTGGCGAGCTAACTCAAATTTCTGCAAACCCTGTCATTGCTCTCATTATTCAGATTTTTCAATTCTAACTAAATAGAAATCAAATCAAAAGCAACCACAGGTTTTACAAATTAGAGCATGATTTTACTGGCAGTTATTATGACTCATTTTTGTGGCTCTGCTCTCCTGTTATTAGTAATGAGAATGTAATTTTACCACCAATGAGGATGAAAGAATGCAACTGGATAAATACAACAGTAGTCCATGAAAAATAACTAGGAACACAATTTAGAATAGGATAGAGGACATAAGGACATGTGATCGCCTTTCATTCTAGATGGTTTTGATAACTGGCTCTAGTGTATGCGCTGTCAAGGACCACATGGAAAGGCAAGAGTTAAAATAAAAATGCCAGGAGAGAGAAAGAGCAATAAAACAAATGAAAAAAAAAGGAGAAAATGAGAAATAATGTACTACATTTATAAACTGATTCTTCCCCTAATCATTTATGTGTACAAGCAGATTGTGATTGGTCACTGATAATTCCTTAACCACTTGTCTGGGTACATCTCATAAGAATAGTTGGCTGGAAGCATAAGATAAAACTTATGTGGGAGGAAACCGCTTTAAACAAGTGAACACTCTTTCTATTTTGTGCCTGAAAACACACACATTTCACTCAGGAGGGTCAGGGTGCAAGCTGTATTATGGATGCTTATTATAAAGTATTAACAATTTCTCTAGAGAATCCATAGAAACGTGACAAACTGTGCGAGAACAAGCTGATCCAAAACCATCCCCGGCACTCTGGACAAAGACTGTCCTCTCTGCTAGTGTGGATGAATTGCAGGCTTTGTCTGCTGTAACAGTCTAGGTTTGTGCTTCTGAGTTGGGTAACAATCACACACAACAAATCCTGCAGCCTTGAAGCAATAGTGGAGAAACTAGAGACCGTTTTGCAATAGGATCAGACCAGCCGCGACACACCCGTCAACATGCTAACCTTCTGACCCGTGAGTACTTAGTAGTTATTACTACATTACTGTACGAGTACTCAGTACTCATGGGTTAAAAAAATATGCATCTTTGAGCTTGACCTTTATTTTCGCCTGAACTACACACTTGCAAAGTTTCATGACTTTACTTTGCACTTTGCATCTTGCTTTTTTTTTTTTTTTTTTTTTTGATTGAGCAGTGAATATATCAACAACCTCTCATCACAATAAGGTAATTCGTTTTTTGTTTGTGAGACAGAAACACTGACACATGGCAGGTGGACCTGTGCATATAAAAGATTGTATAAACATGGAAAAAGACAGCCAGACAGACAGGATGATAGACAGGCAAACACAGGTACAAAACCAGAGACAGTATACTGAAAGAAATAAAGAAGTAAATAAATAAATGCTGGGAGACAGCTGAACTGCACACAGAGATCATAGCAGAGTGAGTGAGAGTGTAGAACTAAGCCCAAGGAGGAGGAGGCCATGTCATGAGAAAGAGTGGGTGAGCAAAAGAGTGAAACAGTTCAGACAACTGAATAAGGAAGTAATGATGAGCACATGGGTGTGGTTGGTTAACCGTTACTCCATCGGCCCGAAGTCACATACAGAGAAAGCGATCGTGGATGATGAGGCTGTGGATAAATCTCTGGACTCAAGCACCTCACAGGATGGATACTAAGGTAAGCACAACAGCCTGGATGGATGACTAATTATCAGAGGGCTGAGGGCTGTTTTGGTGAAGCGGGCTGAAGGGAGATTGATGGAGGATGACAGACAAACGGATGAACAGACAGACGAAGAGTGAGTGAGAGTGCTAGATGTGACAAACAGGCAGGCAGGTCAGGCTAGGGGAAGGGAAAGATGCCTGTACAGCCCAGGGGAAACAGGCCTCAGCTTGACATATGCTCTGGAGTGAAATGTAGATTGGCATGACCTGCTAATCTGAGCTGTCACAGCTCATGACAGCCACAGACACTCACCTGTCACACTGTTCCAAGCCTGGAGGACGAGCTGCCACCAAGATAGGTCAAAGATCAAGATTCATTTTCTGGCGGGGGCAGATTTAAACGAGCCACTGGCCAAGTATTGCATCTGTCACCGTACCTGCCTTTGCCGTACCTGCTTTGCAGTTATTTGTTTTGCTAAAAAAAAAAAAAAATCTACAATATTGCACAGGTGTTTGTGCCTACCTCTGTTTTTCCATAGTGTTTTGTTTCAAGCTAAGGTCAGTATGTTGTGAGGGGGTGGGAAAAGTATGTTTTTGCTCGCCAGTGCAGGATTTCCATTATGTTGAAAAGATATGTTTTGACAAATTCTCCAGTGCAATTTTTTTAATTGGTGACAGTAGCCAACTTAAAAAAAATAAAAAATGCAATGAAGTTTGATCAATGGCGCCAAAAAGTTCAAAAACAGACACGTGGGAGGATGGCATGCACAGTGTGCCTCCTCGATCACTCATTTTTTGACAAATGGGGAAAAAAATGCAGTTGTGATATGTGTGTCTTGTTAAGTTTGACATTCGAAGTAAGAATCGGTTTTCTGTCATGCTGTGTGAGAAGTGTGGGTGCCTGCGTGCTTGAGGAGGAAGGAGGAGTGGCCATGTGGTGCTAACCTCAATGACTACATCTTCCTGCGTGGATGATTTGCAGAGAACAAAATGTTCTGGAGTGACTGCTGTCTTGCTTCAATAACCTAAGCAGATCCTTTCATTTACCAGTTAGTGTATGTTTGCCTTGTACTCATGCCCTGGATAAACAATTGTAATGTCATTACAATGGCTAAAGAGACACTGAATACGTTAACAGTGTCTTTCTGTTTGCTAATGAGCAGACATTTTGTCTGGATGTTGTGGATCTGCTTCAGTCCTCTGCAACAGCTGCGCCAGAGTAGCTGCGTTTATGGGATATGTCCTCATTTATGGAGTCACCTGTAATATCTGAGGGGCTCTGGATTTTCTTGTAGATTCTTGTAGAGAGGTCATTTCTGTCTTACAACCACAGGTTGTGTGAAAACTGCACAAGCTGAAATACAATTTGACACTAACTGAGATACAACCTGGTTTTCTGTCATTGTTTCATCCTTTCCCCATATTTTTTTTTCTTTCAGATTTATTTGGCGTCCTTGACCTTTTTCCTGTTTGTCATGTTTAAAGGTGAGAGCAGAAAATGGATCTGGATCACTGAGAAATCAAAAGTGAATTGAGCTTAAAGTTAGACTGTACAACTTTTTGCTGAATAGCAGCCACCTTGGTCACAAATCACCATAACAGCATATATTTGGGTCACAGAGGTAACCGTCATTTTCTCTATAAGACACATCTGAAAAGCCCAGAAGGACATTTTAAAATACTTAAAATAATTTCCAGAATCCACAAAGACTCTTCTCACCATCTGGATGAAAAAATATTCAGCCCACTGAATGATTAAAAAAAAGACGGCAGCGGGCTAGTTAGCTGGATAAGAAACAGGGTTGCAATTTGAGATACAAGTTAAAATTCTTTTTTTTTTTTTTTTTTTTTAAATTGTGCAGTGGACAGAAGAGTTATTGATCCTTGAAGAGTCTTGGAAATTAGCACCTGAAAGGGGTACCCAAGTGACTGAGTACATCACCTCCATAAGGCTGATGGACTCGTGAAAGACAGATGAAATGACATGGTAAAAAACTGAATCAGCAGAGCGCCAAGATATCTTGATTTTTAGTATCCCAGTAAGACACGAGTTAGATCCTAACTGCCAGGTAATCATGGCCATATGCACGATATGAAAAGGGTTATTTTCTCGAACCTGACCAAGCTCCTCCAGAGCCACAGAAAGCATTATAAGACCATTTCCACAGGCTGAACAGTACTTCTCGTTATGAGTAAATTCATCCTTTATATGTAAAATAGGTAGAAGTCCCTTGTAAATGCTGAAACATTTGCATAAATGGCTTGTAGCATATATTAAAGAGTTAGATAGTTCAGTATTCAGGAGTATGATAATATAATAGCTTATAATAATACTGAATATACATTATATTGTGGGTCATGTGGGCTACACACACACATACAGAAAAAGTTGTATCACCGCTCACTGAACATCCACATGTTTCGATGATTAAAGTCCAGCTTTGTCTTAGTCTAGATAAGGTTTAAGCTCATTTTAGAGCTCAGGCTATGAACATATGACTTTAATAACAAGGTTTAATACAAACAAAATCAAGGTTTTCCATTTTCACACAATTTATTTGACACATCCAAACTTACACCAATTTAAGACAACTAGAAATCATTACAAGCCTCATACGGGTTCATTAAAGTAGTAGGGAATCACAACATTAGCCCAAGAAAGCAGAGGTTTTGTGGAGCTTCAGCACTAATTTGAAGGTGCTGAGTGAGTAAACAGACAACGGCCTCACTGTCCTGTAGTCTCACACAACAATCCAGCTCTGTTGTAGCCAGAGGTTTTGTAAGACCTACTTCTTTGTAACTGCCCCACTCACAGGACTATCATTGTGACATGCTCTCAGTGCATCTGCAGGCCTCTCTCTCTCCTGCATGGCCAGGCACATTCTTGAGAGTGGCCACTGCCAGGAATACATCACAGCATTGTTTGAGAAAGTCACTGGAATAAACAACAGTTATTCTTTGTTCTTCCTGTAAAGCTTATAGTGCTGAGGCCTCGATATGGGGCTTCATCTGAGTGGTGATTAAAATGTGTCTTATTTTCCCGCGCAGTGTCAAGGGCTCATACTCCCACACCCGCAGTGGAGACTGTGAGCAACTATATGGAAAACTTGACAACAACGCTTTTTGCTGTGACTCCCACTGGTACTGTACTTGTGGCTATTCTGAGAAATAACACTTTGCAGCCTTTACAGTCTGAAAGGTGTTTCATTTTTACAGTTACTATCCATAATCTATGTATCTGTCAATCTGTCTGTCTGTATGTCTCAGGTTCATCTAATTCAGTTGTTTTCTTGGTGTAGCAGGAAAAAGAGTCACTAGAGATGTTGACTCCGACCTGAAAACTTTCCCCACTGGACAAACCACAAACCAGCACACTGGCACTAGCAACCCCATGAAAGTCATCATCACCACATCAGAAATCAAGAATTCAACAGGTAGCCTGATGTACTGCCAGCACAGCACCTAACACCAACGATTTCAGTGTAATCTTATGGGACTTTTTTGTTTTTCTGTCCCCCCTTTAGCTCTCAAAGCGAAAGCAACACAGCCACAAACAGAGCTCACATCCACTCCAGGTAACGATGTTCTTCTCACCCTCTCTCTCACTTGTCTGAACACCCAGTTGGTGGAGCCATTGAGTTTGGCTGGTAGCCGTGAGCACTCTAGTAGGCTATAACATGCCCTCCCACCAATAACAAAGGCTTACAGAAAACTTCCCCATCAAGAATGCAGAAAGCTTTAAAACTAATTATAAGGTAATTAGAAAACGTTAAACTCCCTGTCCTTGTTGAGATATATACAGGAATATTTCTGCTGCATTTTTCAGCACAGGGGAAAGAGAGAGAACCAGAGTGAGCGAGACAGAGAAAGCACTGATATGCTTAAAAAAGTCTTAGCCTAAATTTCCTCTGAGAGTCGTCCCACTGAAATATTCAGAGATTCAATTAAAAATGGAGTTAAACATAGGAATGTACCTGGGATTTAATAGGAAGTTATGTCTATGGGCTCATATGACAAAGATAAGGAGTCAGTATGTCCCAGAAACATATGAGATTATGCTTTTGCATTATAAAACCGTGTATTATGAATATTAGATTTTATAAATATTAAATACACAGGGAGAAAGGAGACAGAAAATCAAAAAAAAACAAGGAAACTACTGTTTTCATTGTCTTTTTTTTTCAGCATCTACAGTGGCATCCTTACAATCCAAAACTGAGAAAACCACCCAAATCAAGACCGGTGGAACCGTTGCCTGGGGTAACTAAAATTTTTCCTGCTTCGCAGTTACCTTAAATGCCACAGGCACTGCGATTTTATTGTTATCTCAGGGCAGACTGACAGTATCGCAATTCCCTGTCTTCCGAACAAAACCCTTGGCGGAGTGGTAAGAATAGAGCACCTCACTTCCTCTCTTGCCAACAGATTAATGCTTGATTGTACCATATGCAAGAAGAGATACGATATTTGTGTCCTCGTGCTGTGCCGCCTTACAATAGATAGGGTTTTGATACACCATCAACAACATGTCAACGGGGCCAGTAGATCTGTCATGCCATCTCTGACTGTCGTTCCCCGGTGATGCTCTCTCTTTTTTCTTCCTCTGTTCAACAGTCTAAACTTAATTCAGTACTTTTCTTTCTACTTTTACTTCCTATAGATCCGAAGTGGGACAAAGATTTCACCTATGGTAAGAAGCCTGACTTGACTGTGTTTTTTTCTGTTATTACCTGTTGTGTCTATTGTTGGGTGTTTGATTTTTGTTTCATGTGTCCAGATTATGAGTCCCTGCGCCACGCTGGACTGGTCATTGCAGCATTTCTCTTCATCCTGGGCATAATGGTCATTAGCTGTAAGTATGACACCGAAAGCCACTTTTGTGTTTTGCAGTCTCTCGTCTACAACTGTAATCAGAATCAGAAACACTTTATTGGTATGTTACACCAACAACACACATGGTGTTGTTGGTGAAAACAGAAAACTTGGACTGACAAGTCCTATAACACATGCAGGGAAACATACTAAATAAAAAGAAAGTACTAATAGAAGGACAATCTGTGTTGCAAAGATTATACTCAGCTGTCCTGCTCACTCCTTTGCTTTTCTCCAACTGTAGGTGGAAAGGTCTGTCGGCTGCCCAGGTGTCGCAAGAGGTCATCAAAGTAAATATTTAAAATTAGCATCTTGAAAGACAATGAAAGCTGACAGATAAAAGTGACTAAATTACACACAGTTTGTATCATGCTGCTGGGAAACTGCAGTTGAATGAGTTAAGTAATTTATATCACAGGCTACAGGATGATATATGGCAAACAATAAGTCATATCAGACATATCGTAGCTCAACAGGATGCTGACTAAAATCTCTGTGATGATTAATAGATCAAAAAGAATTTGATTAAGCTATTTGTTGGGTGAAATCAAAACAGGCCAGTCGTAAAACACGCTGTTTATTTTCCTTACTGTGTGCATATTTGAGTTTGATAAATATAATTGATTTCTTAAATACTGTCTGATTCTTTAAATGATCTGTGTATTTATTTTCCAGGTCATATCGAGTTGTCCAAGGATAAAGAGAGAGAGCATGTTTACAGTGACGCAAATACAGACCTGCAAGTAACCAGCCAGGAGTCCATAAGGAGAAAAACACTGTCTGTGTGTGTGTGTGTGTATATATATATGTGGACTGGCTGTATGCTGCTTTGTAACAGTTCCATGGAAAACAGAGAATAAACTCTGAAAACATGAATTACGTCGTCAGGTGAAAAAAGTGGAACCATCACCTGCCTAATCTTTGTCAATGTTGTTTCTATGCTCTGTAAAAGTGCACTAAAAAAGTAAAGTGATTATTTATCTTGGCAAATAATGAAGAGATGATTCATATTTTAATCACACCTTCAGTCATGAAGTGGGCTTATTTCTAATGACCTTTGCATCTTATAACTGATAATACAGCCATAGGCAGTGTCTCATGGCCAGGATTATTATTAAAAGTTATGAAGAATAACTCCATAGCATCCACCCGCACAACACTTATCAGGTTAGGATCTAAAAGTGAAGCTCTGTCACTTCTTCTTCTTCTTCCTGCACACTCTTTATAATTTCAGTCTCAGCAAATCACGCTGCTCGGTGGCTCTGTGCTTGTGAGTGAGTAAAGCCCTGGATTAAACAAGATCCACTAGCACTGTCTTTGCATCCATATGGCATCAAAATATTGGAAACAATAAACCTGGGAGAAACCGAGCAGATTTTATAACAGATTTAATGGTGAAAACAAACACAATCCAAAGTTCAGAATAGCTACATAACATAGTAATCACTGTTCTAATTGCTATCAGAACAAAATCAAGGAGGCTACAGCTGTGCAAATGGAACGCATTCATGACATACAGTATCCTGCTGCAATAGTTGTCTTGTGAGATATAAAGTCATGTATTACATACTTTGTAAATTATTATATGATTAAAAAACCCTGTGAAGGTACTTGGCACAAATAATACATATGGGTTAATCTGTGTACACAAGTGCATATAAACAAAGTATTTAACATTAAGACCAAATTTAAATTTTTTTTTGCTGCTATATGACAGTAAATACAAATATTTTACATAAAAGATTTTTTGGCAAATAACTGACTACCACCCACCACAACCTTTATACACACAATTTATAAATCAACAGCAGAGAGAAGATATTGCCCCTTAAACTCAACAAGTAAATGAAAAGGACCATTTCATTTAGCCAAATATTTATCAATCAAGAGACACAATGCACAAATGTATAGCTCAGTAAATAATATATTATTACATATCAAAAGCAAGAATAACTGCATATGGTCATACAATTCCTTTTGCATTGACCGAAAAAGTGTCAGACATTAAAAAAAAAAAAGTTTCCACATACATCACGCTGAGAAGAAGAAACAAAGCTCGATAATTAGCATTTCTCACAACAGATTTACATGAGTAGTGTCACAGCACAGAGGCATTACAAGTGTACAGAAGATTTTTGGTTGCGTGCGTGGATCAGGCTGGACCACATACTGTATTTTGTTTTGGACTTTTCTTTCTGCTTTGTTTGCTTTCCGCATGGGGAAAAGCATTCAAAGAGAAGATTCTGCTGCACTCAAATGTTGTTACACTGTGGTTTGTTTGTCTGACAGGAATATGAACAAATGTAAAGTGAATATAGGTAAATATGAATAGATAGACTACACGCACATAAAAAAAAAAAAAATGAAATGTTTTATACTGTAATTTTTGTGGATTTGTCCTGCCTTTGAAATGCTGACACCTATTTAAGGTTTACTGGGCAATGCTACGCTTTTGAGAAATATATGAACAGTATATGGACAGTAAAAAATATGCACTAACAATAATCTCATCTGCTTGTCCATAGTAAAAAAATAAACAAACTGGGATGCATCATGTTTACGACACTTCAGACCTATACAGACCTCACTGTGCTGACTTCCATAGAAAGTGCTCCTAATGAAGCCACAAATGAAAAACTGACACGTTGAACAGCATTGAACAGTAAGTCCCTCACCCCTTTAAGTTCCCCTCTCTGTATCAGAGCAAACAGGCAACCAGTGCCTTGGGTTCTTGGATAGAAAGCTTTCCTTCACAGGGCATGACTGATTTTCGTTTAAATGAAAACAGAGAAGCCATCATGCTTCGTGTGAATGAAACAAAAGGCATTGTTGGTATTTTCCCCAATCATCCCCAACACTTTATTTGATTAATCTAACTCTCTACAACATTCACAGAGCTATTTACAATCTGCAAGACTGAGGTGAAAAAGCCTTTCAAAATGGAAAAGAGAGGTGGAAAAGAAAACATCATCGTTCATGGCAGTTGATTAATTCGCTGCCTTGCAAGAAGGTGTTCACACTGCCTATTTCCACTTTCCACTTTGTTTTTTTTTTTTTTTACTGAGGTTGAGAAGAGGGGGAACAGGTTTTTATCTTCCTATTGCACTGCCTCCTGTCACTCCTAATGGGCCAGGAACAGAAGATGTCAGACAAGTGAATAGGAGAATGAAGTGAGCACTGGGCTGGCTTAGTGTGGATTAGCATGGTTTGTCTCACTCAACCACCATTTCACACCGACGGGTCTGTTCCACATACACCAAATCAAATGCAAATGCAGTTTCACTGCATAGCTGGTAGGAATAATTTCTTGTTTCAGGTGGTAAAAAAGGGGGAGCTCTGGCTGTGCTAAATTATCCCTTTTAACAAAAGAAGCTTTAAGCCATATTCACTGGCTTTGATTTGGATTCCTCAAATAGAATCCAATTAGAAGGTTTGAATGTGTTCCAAATGTCCCAGGCTAAACTGTGTGTATGTGGAGTACAAACGGCTGGGACAAAGACAAAAGTATACGACATTTAAAAAAAAAAAACAACAACAACATATATTGCATATGTATTGATAGGAGGTTGTGTAGGAGTGAGCAATGAACAGAACAGTGAGAAGCAGGCTGCTGTGCAGAGAGGTCTAACTGTCCTGAGACAAAGAGTAGGAGATGACATAGCCAGTGCATTGCTCCTCTCTTCCCTGTGTGTTATAGAACTGCGGCTCCACCAGGAACTAGACGGCGCCTTTGTGGTCCTGCTCTGTAGGCACGGAGTAGATCCTGAAGGGAGGAGGGTGTTGGGGAGACAGGGCAAAAACAAAAGTATGTCATGTTTAAGATATTTTTAGGCTCGTTCTCTGTTAGCAGAAAACCGAAAGAAGCACGTGTCAAAATTTAGGAAACGGCATGTCTGCCTCATGCCGCAGGGCTCTGACAGGTGCACAGTGACTGCATCACCTCGAAACACACCTCATCCCCAGGTGGGACTTATAAGCCTGGCAAAGCATTGTTGATCCAACAAGCCAGAGGTTGCTGTGTGATTAAGCCTCTTTTCAGCAGAGCGATCAGTCAGCACCAAACACTGCCAGAGCTGTCTGCAGCCCCAGGAGGCAGCCAGTAATCCTGTGGAGGAATTTAACCCTTGCGGATTGACTTGAGTGTCTGCTCCACAATGGCAGCTCTCCTGATGCTTGAAGATCTCTGGAGACTAATTTGAACTCCATAACCTCTCTGACCCAGCCTGCAGGTCATGTATTACTGCACGCCAGAACAAAAGGACCGGATTACTCTGCAGAAAGCCCTCCTCGATCTAACTGTGGTTTAATAAGCAAAAGTGTGGAAGGGAGGTAAAGTGCGAAGAGAGAGAACGTCTCTCTGTATAACTGGTTTAGGCTGTTCTGCTGTCTGATTGCTGTTGGCAGATTGTTGTCAAGGCTCCAGGATTATATTTACAGGGTTGTTTTATTCCTGAGTACAGTCATCTCCTTGGGCCTCAGTTCATGAGGTAAGCTTAGGAACAGGTTAAGTCCTGCCTCATTTGGTCATACAGGCCGAGTGGCACAGTCTTACAGCTTTTGTTTGATGGCTAAGATGGAAAGGGTAAGAAGTGGGGAGTGTTCAGTGGCTGCGGTGTAGGGCCTCAGGTTTTAATACTAATTGCTGTACAAGTCTAGGCGGGCTCAGATGGGTGGATTCTGGTAGCATTTTTCCACCTGAGTGTTTTTCTCTGGATTTGATGGTGCCAAGCGAGATGAAGTAGGGCAAATTGGCAAGACAGCAAAAAGGCTGTTACCCACTAGACTGGTTCTGTCACGGGCAGGTTGGCTTAGCATCAAATGTAACATACATGTCACTCAGACACAGATACAGTACGTGCATTGCATTCAAAAGCATTCAAAGAGAAGATTTTGCTGCACTCAAATGTTGTTGCACTGTGGTTTGTTTGTCTGACAGGAATATGAACAAATGCAATTTAAAAAGTGTTCCTCTTGTGGACTGTGTGTCAGTGAAGTACATAAAAAAAATATGACAGCACACTTCACACCCAACTAAAAGAACAACCGAAAATGGAGAAGTTCACAATCAAATATCAACTTTGGAAGTGAAATTTGACCTTACCCTTGCTGCCGCATGTGCATGTGGCGTCTTACCAACAATGTGGCTGCAGGGAAAAAGAAAAAAAAAAAAGGGAAACAGGTCACAGCTACGCAAGAAAAAAAAAGATATTTGCTTAGATATTAACAGGTTTAAGGGGCCCGAAGGGCTTTACAGGAGCGCATTTGTCAACTGCAGGGATGAAACAACCATTACTTCACATTTCAGTACATTATGTCCGAACAGAACAGAATACTTACTGACTACCGCTGCAACTGAAAGAGTCAACACCGTCACAGCCACAACGATGACAATCAGGGTGAGCTGACCTGAGGGACGAAACAGAAAAGTGTATTGAACAAGCAGTGACAAGTGAGTTAAATTGATACCAGTGCATGATGTTATGAATCTGTATAATGCTTATTATAATGAAATACATCAGATTTTTCACTTCACCTGTACTTTCTTCTGCAACTGAGGAACCGCGAGCATGCTTGCTGTCAACATCTAACAACAAAGAGAACAGTTTGCAAGAGTGATGCTGATTTCAGGTGTACTGTATATTTCAACCCCTACGTTACACTTTATTTCTACTGCATACAGAAGACGACAATACCACCAAAACTCTGATCAAGATTTTTTTAATGGTCGTTGAGCTACACGCCTAAACAAATGTTCGAGTGTTTCAATAGAAGATTGAAGTAATTAAGGGAGCAGCTCTAATTTGGTAAATGTGATTGTCTGCTTTTTTGCTGAGAGTAAAATGAGAAGATTGATACCATTCTCGTGTCTGTAAAATAGATGTGAAGCTACAGCCAGCGGCATAACTTAGTGTAGCATAAAGACTGAAAACAGAGGGTGAAAGCAATCCTGGCTCTGTCCAAAGCCTCAGCTCGTTAATTAATACACTTGTTTGTTCAATCTGAACTGTTCTTGGCCAAGAACAGTGTGGTACAAAAACCACAGTAAAACCACAATTTGTGTTTTTTTTTTTTTTTTTACACTTTTTAACAAGATACAACAGGTCAATTAGTGAGCTTTAGAGGTGCTAATGGGTGGATTTTGTTACTTTTGTACAGAGCCAGGTAATCTGTGACCCCGTTTCCAGTTTTTGTGGTAAGCAGGCTAAGTGACTTCGGACTCCAGCTTCATATTTACAATACAGACATAAGAGTAATCTTCTCATCTAATTCTCAGGAAGAAAGCGAATGAGCATATTTCCCAAAATGCTGGACTACCAAGTCTTGCAGATTATCATTTTGACTTGTGTGTTTCTCGTGTCATCTAAAATGCACACGAGGAAAATGACAAACATATATGGAATTAAATTTATGAGTATGTTCTTGTGTCTACGGAGAGGGAGAGGGTTGAGGCCTCAGAGGAAGCTGGCTGCTTCTCCAAGAACCGACTAGCTACAGCCCTGGTCTAAACAGATCTGTAATTCTATCAAATGTCAATCAAAGCAAAGATAAGGAGTGACGGAGAGAAGCGTGGAGAGAGAATGAGAATGCCAATGTCGATTATCTGACCGGCAGGATGGTGGAGATGTCGACGTGTTCATTGGCCTTTCGGCAGAATCCACAGGGCCCCTCCAGGGAGCTAATTGATTCCATTCAGGGCTTAATGGTTGGAAGGAGGGAAAGCCAACAGGGGCCACAACCCTCCACACATCTCACTGGACTAGAACACCCTGTACATAATGCTGACTTACTTTTAACAATTACAGAGGCCACAACCTTCACATACTCTCCTCTGGACAGCTGCCATTACAGTGTTTGTGGGTGTGACGGAGAAGAACCTAGGAAATCCTACTGCCCTCCTATCTACTTCTGGGAATGAAAGTTTAAAAAAAAAAAAACTCACCATACAAATCCTCATCATCCATATCTGTAAAATAAGAAGAAATTAGCTGCATGTGGTACAGAAATGCATGGTTCTCAATTGTGAACATTTTTGCACATTGTAGTGTAAGAATTCTTCTCCTCTACAACAGTCAGGATAGAGACAACACCTTTAATCTTCTAGCAACAATACTGATTGAGGGTTTTATGAAGTGAGTTTAGGGCCAAAAGGTCTGAGAACAAAAAAAAAACTATAAACAACTATAAACAACAATCAATACTGTACACAGAAATCAAAGCCAGTGCAATAACAAAACTTAAAACAAGAATCTACACCTATAGTGTAATGTATAGTGTAAAGAGGCCAAAACTGTGAGTCAGTAACAAAACTCCACATGAGGAAGGGAATCTGTTAAGTAAGAAATGGGAGAGCTGCAAGTGAGTCACACAAAATCATGGCACTCCTGTTGTCTCCTTGGTTAAAGTGAGTAGAAATTTCTTTTTTTTTCCTTCTCCAGCAGGCTGCATTGTGAGTCTGCGTCACGTTTTTAAATTATTCTATTTGACATGAAATTCATTAGTTCATGTCAACAGACATGTGTGCTGTGACGTGTCAGTTACTTCATACATGGCCTAAAGGACCCACTGAGCTTACCCGCAGTTAAAACACGAAGAAATATTGGAACTGACAGTAGCAGTACAAGAAACTTGTAGAAACAAGCAAAGGGCCTGAGAACGAACGTTGCAGTGTGATAATTCCTTTCAAAACAAATTAAGAAAATATGTTCTTTATCAGTGCGTATGGATGTGATCTCTCAGTTGAGTTGAATAAGATTCAATTATTTGAGTCAGCTCTTAACTGACTTTAAGCAGGAACCAGCTATGTTTCCTTGCTGACAGCCTTGTTTAGCACCATAACACCTGTACCCAGCTGAGCTAAAGGCTTCATAAAGTGCTTCTGCTTTTCCTAATTTTACACAAAAGATGAGAAACATACCGTCATCAGTTGATCCTTCTCTCTCATCTGAAAGAGCTGCAAAAAGGCACAGAGTCAGAATACACTCACCATACTCACAGTACAGTTTTCAAAAGATTAATATTCATTACAATTCTGCTCTAGAGGGCTGCTACATTCAGAGCATGCTTACATGGACTGTACAAATAAAGTATCTGGGCTACAGTAAGTTTAATGGCATGCTTTACTTTGGTCTGCTATACCAAGAAATTAAAGCAATGTGAATATTGTTGCTAATTTCACTGGGCATGTTTCTCTTTAATGTTATTCTTATGTGTGCCAACACTTTCTTTCACTGTAGCACCTTTTCCTTTAGGTGGTTGTATAATTCAAAAGTGAGTGCATACATTAAATCCTGTTGAACACAGCACAGACAGTGCTCATACACAGGTAGGTGATAAAAACATGCTGGTGCAGGGACACACAGATCCTGATTAGATGTTTATCACCTGAAAGCGTCACAGAGATGAGAACATACCAGTAGTGGTTGGCAGCAGCAGCAGCAGACACAGGAACAGCAATCGCATCATCTTCAAATGCTGTGGGATGGGGGACCAAGTTAAAAATACCTGCTATTAATATTCAGAGCCATTGACGTGTATGAAATCTTGCTGTTTTGGTTTAGAGATAGAGTGTGATGGAAAGTAGAAGCGCTGCCTATTACTGGGGCTTGTCTGGCACTTTGCGTTTCAAGAGCAGATACTACTAGTCAGTGGAAAACTACAAATTCCAAGCCAACCAGTCATTGTACTGTTTTAACTGGTTTAGGAGCATGCATGCAAATCTAGATTGCAATCTGAGGTGGGTCAGTGAATGACAACCTTATTTCCATAGAGCTCAGCAGAAAAACTGTTGCCATTTCTGCCACCACTGGCAAGCAACAAGTGTATATTCAACAACACCCCCCGCCCCCATGCAAAACACATGTGCCACGTGAGGTGTTGAGCAACAAAAAAAGTGTCTGATAATTTCCACTGCTAAAACAGAAAGGAATCATATAAATCGATCTTTGTGTGTGTGTGTGTGTGTGTGTGTGTGTGTGTGTATTATATACTGCTTAACTAAAGAAAAAGTATGAGCTCATTTTAACTTAAACATATTTATCTGCCAACATTGTATTATTAAAAAAAAAGCAAGAATGGTACGCCTACATACACTGTGATTTCTTTTTTTTTTTGGTTTGTTTTTTTTGCATTCTGTTTTTCTTAAGGAAAAATGTCACAACTTCCTCATGGCATAAGGCCCAAAACAAACCCTACCTCCGCTCCACATCACCACCCCATATATGTGAAACACAGATGTTCTTATCCTGCTAAACAAAGCCCCAGCTGTATCCAACACAATATGAATGGTGATATTTTTAAATGCTCCCGGATGATGCCTCAATGGTCAGATTTAGCCCCTGAGGTTGGGCATGGAGGCAAAAGTCAGGAGGCAAAAGTCACTCATGCACTGTTTTATAGTGTGAACAGAGGGAACTCTCCCATTGACCTCTGTGCCAGATTTTATACTGTGGTCGCCTCTTCATTGTTAGCCATGCTCATTGTGTCCTTGTTTCCTCCATAGTTAATGATGATGTGAAAAGAACCGAAAATGACCCGCATTGTTAAGGTGCAATTTATCAAACAGGGGACAGCTCTGAGGGACAGCAGCAAACCTCTGAACACCCACTCTACACCCCCACACTGCAGCTACCAACTTACTGGTTCATACTCATAACTACAATTTAAGAAAATGGATAACACTCACTGCATAGTGAGTAGATTCCAATTACCATATTTGGTAAATGGAAATGAAAAAGCCTTAAGAACGGAAACATTACTCAACATCAAGTAATTCTTTCAGTAAGGTTTTTGGCAGTTTTATGAAAGACCTGTCCATAAACTGTAATCTTATCTATAAATGCTGCCACGGTAGTTGATGTCTACAAACTTTCATGCGAGACAAAAGTTCACCCTGTAGGGCTGCACAGGAACGAGTACGGCCCAGTCCACAACAAGATTATCTTCATGCTAAATTAGCAGAACAGCATCAAGAACTATTTTGGTTGACTATATTGGAAGAAGATGTTAATCACACAACTGAGGCTGATGGGAGAGGGAGTGTAGTGTGGGCTGCTCTGGCCTCCTGAATAGCTGCAGTAAATCTCCAAACACAAATAACCTAAGAAGCTGCAAATAAAATCCCCTTCTGTATCCAATTTGCTTTTCAGAGTCACTTTGGGTGAAATAATAAGCTGATCCAATTTGGAAATATTTATCAACCCAGTCCACTGCCTCAGTATTAAAATGGCTCCTGAAGCCTATATTATTTTTCAAATTGGGTAATATATTCTTGTACATTTGAATGCCGATTGAATTTGCTCTTTAATACCAGTAACATATAATAACCAATGGCTTGCTTATAAAGTAGACACGCCACTGCCTTCTGGTTGGATATGCAAAGATCATAGACAGTAAATGTAGAAATTTACAAAATCTTAAAACTTGAGTGCAATGCTGCAAGAAAGGTATATATTGTACTGTTGCTGAAGGGTGGATAAGTCTTGCTTTTGTTCCAGTTTCCCTTGTGCAGTCTCCCACTGACAGGATTAACCCTGAACCTCATACCTGTCTGGTCAGGCCAGCCCACAGAACACCTAAATCTTGTTTACCAGGTTTAAATTTGAATGATGAGCACTTTCCACTCCTTCCAACCCACCCAGTACAATTGATATAAACAAAATACACACAAACAGAGGTTTACTACATGTACATAAAGAGAACTACATGCAGAGACCACTGCTTTCTTATCTGCTTGCACAGATAACAAACCCTCTGCTCAACCACAGTCCATTTCTGACAAGGCTCTGACACCAGCGATAGAAATCAAACATGCAAAGATATCAGAATTACTGTGGTCTAGAGAGTTCATAGGAAAACTGATACAAAAAGATGAAGAAGAAGAAGAAGAAGAAGAAGAAGGACGATAGCAAAGAAAAACTTTATGATTACTGCAAAGATGTGTCAAAGCTAAAACAGACCTGCTCTAAAAAGAATGAGCCTCAATAAGGGAAAAGAGAAAGTGAGACAGAGCACTCAGATCATTTGTTATTCATTGCCATTCGATTTTATAAAAGTGCTTAGTCTGCTTCAGTGAAGAGAGAAAATATTCTTATTGAAATGTTTACTCAACTCTGCCATCTCTACAGCAGCTGTTTAGCTATGTGAGGCTGATGCATTTTTTCAGTGACATAACACACTCCTCTATGCCAATGGGACGGTAAACAAACTAACAAGGAAATTAATGATAAAGTAAAACAAAACTCACAATACCTTAGTCGGGGCCATGCATACCAGTGAGCAATCCACCACTGATAAATAGTCTGCCTGTGAGGTGCTTGTTCAGGCCAATAAGGCCAACAGTAAAATAACTGAGGATATGAGTGTGTGTGTCAGACAATGTCAGGCGTCATGAAGACACACATCCTGTACTTGCCTACCACCCCATCCCCCTCCTCTCTCTTTCTTTTTCTCTCTGCATGTGAGTGAGCAAAAATATAAAAACACACACACACACAAGCATGAACAGATTCTATCTTTGTGCCAAAATGTTGGTATTTTCAACCTCTGCTGTGACCAAAACAGCAACAACCAGATTAAGGACATACGACACACTGGGCACGTACACCTTTGGTTTACTTTTTATCAGATGGAGACAAAGCTGCTATCCCAAACACACTGAGTGTTCGCACAGCTCAATCTATCTGAAATGCAGCCTCATCACTCCTCCAAAACACAAACCATGAAATACATGAAATGTTTAAAAAAAAATAAAAAATGCCAAAGCAAAGACGATGTGTGAAGGGTTCAACAAAGATCTGGTGCCCCTGCTTCACCTCTGACACTACCTAGGCAAGCAGAAAAACACTTTGTTATTAGTTTGTAGACTAATGTTTAAGTCTAAAGCGCACCCTCCAGAACACATGACAACCTTACAGCAACCTTACAACACACACACACAGACACAGGAAGCAAGATCAGGTGTGCTACAGTGTGCAAATTCAGTTTTGTGTAATTTACAGCACCCTCACCCTCTGTAACCTGCTTCCTTCAGGAAGAAGTCTGCACATTTGAATGGATGAAATCAAGGTGTCACATTGAGTCGCTGTGTAACAAACAGAACTGCTGCTGTTTTGAGCTGAAGTATCTTTCCGAGAGTTACACTCTTGAGAAAGTTACGAATAACTCATGTAGTGAACTTGGGAGAGTGAGACAGAAAATCTTATAGAGTAAAAAATAATAATAATAATAAAAATATGGAGGAAAAAACTAACTGCACTGCAGGAGGAGGATGAAGCTCATTAGCCAGCGGTAATTTTGTACTACAAATACAAATACAGGAAGAAGACAGTTCTGTTGAGAAACGTGTTGTCCGGTGCGTTTTGAGGAAATTTAGGTTTTAAAAATAATATCCTTGTAGCTCTCTTCTTCTGCTGCTTCTTCTTCTCTGCCCTGAAACCTAAACGCCCTCACCAAAGTTGCACATCAATCGATCAGATGAGCCACAGCGAAGCCGAAGAGAAACACCCCCCCCCCCCCCAAAAAAAAAAAAAAAAGCTGACTGTTGCTGTGTGGGCCAATAAGTGCACAACGACTTATTCTCTAGTAGAAGGGGATTCACAGCCACCTCATTTACCGCCGAACTGCCCCTCAGCTTTTGCCTCTCGGTTAAGTTTTTGCTACAGCGGAAAATACCTACCTGCGTCTGTTTAGAAGTGCTGTTTGATTTCCTGAAAACGATGAGACTAAAACACTAATGAGATACTGGTGATAGCTTTGTGGCATAAACCGATATCACTAATACAAAGTGCCTTATATTATTATTATTATTATTATTATTATTATTATTATTAATAAACATTTAAAATGACAAGTGACACTGGACGTTACGGTAGTTAATGATGATGTAGATCACCTGGCATTAGTCCGCGATTGATGACGTTCACGCCAATCGACGGGCTCTTATCTGCCTTGCCACTCACAGGTGTGCTAATTGGCCATCTGTGCCATCGTCCCCTGGTTTATGGAAGTGTGTTGCTATCTTATCAACACGTCTCGACGGTTTTCCTTTGCAAATAGCTTGTAATTCAACGGTAGGAGGGGAAAACAGTGTCGATATATTTGTTCCACTCATGTAAGTTCTCCCGTTTAAGTGCAGTCATGCAGTTTGTAGTGCTGCTACAGTTGTGCCTCTTGGGACTTGGTAAGTGTCATGGTTTACAAGCTTGTTTGTAGGTGTTGAGTTGCAATGAAACTATAGATTCAAAAATGATTGTGCACAGGCATAAGATTCTGTTTTCACTCTAGTCTCACCTCCATGCCCCCAGCTCTCTTGGATATTTGCAGCACTCGTGCATTAGCATTAGGTCATTCCTCTTTCACCTGTATCACTCAAGTCTCAACAGTTCTGCTGTCTACCTGGAGAAGTTCTGTTTGTGTAGTTTTGAGTGATGAATGGGGTGTGGCTATGTCTCAGCCCTGGGAACAACAAAAGATACTAATCTGTGCACTGTTAAAGGGAATTATGGTCAGTAATTGGTGTCTTGAGAAATCTTAAGTTCCCCTTTTTTTCTGCATAACTGTATCTAGAAAAACTGAGCCACCACATAAATCAGTTTGCCCCTTGTTACAATGCTCTTGCAGTGACTTATGCTCTTGCAGTGACTTAGCATAATTTGTTTGTTTCATATTAGCTTTTGCTGCTGTTTTCAGTGGCAATCCATACAACTTAAGCTTGTGGTAAAGATCAAACTGTAAGAAGTTGTACAGTACTTTTAAGCAACTAACCCAGAATATAGACTGAAAGGTAAACTTACATTTAAATGAGCTGTGGTTGAGAATTGTCTCTGTACACTGTTGGTATGTTGTTGCTCCCACGCCAAGATCCTTGTTATCATGGAAACTGCCAGAGTGAGTGTGCGCGTTAATACAGGTGTTCTCGGTCAGGAACCAGGAACTATGTTCTTCATTGGCTGCTGAGCTTGTTGAAATCTGACACCACAGGTCTTATCTCTGTTACACAAGTAGACTTGTTGTGCATACTGGGACACTTACACAGTGTCAAGTCAGTAGATGTAATCATGAAGTGCTAGTGTGTTTACTGACATAAAATCATAAACTTCTATCAGAGCTCCACCTTTGTTTGTTAACCATGTTATTGTCCACTATATATGCACACTTACTGCAGATGTGATGTGGAATTTCCCAGCTTGGGATCAATAAAGTATAAAGTATATCTATCTAAGTATATTCAAATTGTTTATATACTGGGGGGGAATATAGCTCAATTTTATATTCTTCTTTGCAGGTCTGTCTGGGGCCAGTCCTGGTAGGACATTTCTGATGATGTTTCCCCCTCATAATGACCCAACAGAAAATGTTAGCTATGAAATCACTATCATAGCCACGGGTGTTTGGACCTCAGTCACTGTGAAGGTTCTGGAAACCAGCTTCATGCAACGCATATTCCTCTCTGCTAGCCAGTCAAAGACGATTCACCTGCCAGCAGCTGTGGGAATGGCCAGTGCTCGCTCCTCCTGCCTCCTCAGTGTGATGTCCATGAAGCCTGTTACTGTCGTTGCCTCATTCTGCACCCAGACTGGTTGTGATCACAGCCTCCTTCATGATGTGTCTTCCTGGGGAACCCACTACTATCCCATTACTCCTCACTTCCCTAACCAGACTGCTGTCAACCAAATGGTGATCACCAGCTCGGACCATGAGACATCAGTGGACATCTTCCTGTCAGGGGAAGTGCTCTTTAATGGCAATATATACCCCAGCGGTAGTGTCCTTAAGTTGCATATAGGGGTGCTGCAGAGTGTGTACGTCCAGAGCAACACCAGTCTCTCTGGCTCAGAGTTAAATTCCCAAGAGGCTGTTGGGGTTGTGGTTGGTTTTACCTGCTCCAAACACACACCTGGGGATTGTTGGTATGGATTTGTTGAACTGAAACCAGTTTCTCAGTGGAATTTTGATTACGTCATCCTTCCTTTGGTAAACGCAGGAGTGAGTTCCAGTTTCCTGTTAGCAATGGCTACTATCAACTCTGATCTGAACATCACCACCAGCACAGGGCGACAAAATGTGTCTCTTGTTGGTGGTGTTATGAAGGTCATCCCAGTTGTGACCTCAGATAAAGTCTACATTTCTAGTGACAGTCCTGTTCAACTTGTTTACTTCAGGCATGACAATGGAGGGAGCTTTTCAGTGCTAACCGTACTGCCCTCTGTAGAAGATATCTGCCAGACTGTACCTATGTTTGATTCAGGTGACATGAGTGAGCAGAAAGATAACAGTGCTCACACAGGAGATTTAAAGTCTGGTGTTAAATTCTCCCAGAGGGGCAACTATACTTGGCTGCCTGATAATGCAGAGCTTACTCCTCCTCAAACACACACAGGTGTGGAATACTATCTGAACTATCTGAGTGCCATGAACAGACTACAATCAGCAGTGTGTGGGAAACGTATGTATTGTGGCTTTTTGAACAACTTTACATGATTAATTGTTGAATGTTTGGCAAATCTGTGAACTTTTGTCTTTTCTTTTTTTCAAATTGCAGCTGCATCTTCTTGTGACGAGTTACACTGCGGTCACAAACGGAAGTGCTTTATCAAAGATGGAAAACCATTCTGTTCTTTGAAAAGTAAAATATGCACGTCTTGGGGTGACTCTTATTACCGCCTGTTTGATGGAAGACATATTGTCCTACAGGGAAACTGTAACTATACTTTAGTTCAGACTACCTGTGCAGGCTTAAATGCTTCTGTTCCACTGCAGATTAATATAAACAGAGCATATCTGAACAGTGCCACTGTCCCCACCATCCACACCGTGCAAATAAGCATTCAGGGTTTTAATATCTCCATCGTTAAAGATGAAAAAAATTTTGTTAGGGTGAGTGCAGTAAATATATATTTAAATTAAAAATAATTAAAAAAATTTTTTTTTTTTTTTGTTCATTTACATTTTTCTTGAATTTACCTTCAACAGATGGATGGACAGAAGAGGAACCTGCCCCTGACCCTGGGAAATGGGTCCATAAACCTTTATCCAAGTGGGTCCAGCGTTGTCTTGGACACTAACTTTGGCCTGGCTCTGCAGTACGACTGGAAACACCATCTTCAGGTTGAAGTTGGCCCAGAGTTGTATGGGGTCCTGTGTGGCTTATGTGGAAATACTAATCACAGCTCTTCAGATAGCATCATTGCCTCTAATGGCACTGATCTCCAGTGGGTGGTGAGCAGTGATGGAGGCTTCTGTAATGAGCATTGTGGTGGCGGTGGTGTCTCATGTCCAGTGTGCACTCAAAGCCAAACAAAGTCTTTTTCTGACAAAGGCAACTCCTTCAGGATTGGGTGCAGTCTACTACAGAGAAGTGGTGGACCTTTTGCAGATTGTCATTCATACATTGATCCTGAACCATTTGTTAGTAGTTGTGTGAACAGCCTTTGTGTCAGTGGAGCTGCCTCTTCTGTGTGCAAGGTCTTAACGGCCTATGCTAACACCTGTCAGAGGCTTGGTGCCAGAGTCCAAAACTGGAGAACCATCACCAAGTGCTGTGAGTCTTAATTAATTAACTAACTTGTGATCAAAAACATGGTTTGCTTAAAAAAAAAAAAGACATGTATGTTGTTTCTTTTACAGCTATGTCATGTCCTATGAACAGCCACTTTGAAGCCTGTGGTTCTGCCTGTCCTGCTACCTGTGGTAACCCAGAGGCCCATCATAATTGCACACTCCCCTGTGTGGAATCATGCCAGTGCAACAGGGGGTATCTACTGAGTGGTGGGAAGTGTGTACCACATAGCAAGTGTGGTTGTCTTCACCAAGGTTCCTACTATCTCCCCAAGGAGAACTTCTGGGTCAACAAGCAGTGCCAGGAAAGATGTGTCTGCCAGCCTAACTCCAAGAAGATTATGTGTGCTCAGTCTTGTTGCCGGAAAGGGGAAGTGTGCAAGGTTCTGAACGGAGTCTTGGGCTGTCACTCAGATGGCCCTGGGATGTGCATAGCCAAAGGAGACCTTCACTATACCACCTTTGATGGATGTAACTTTGATGTCTATGGCAACTGTAGTTACCTACTCACTTCTCACTGTCCCACCTGGGGGGACTTGGAAGACTTTCATGTGGAGGTGCAGCACCAGATTAGAGATGCTACCAGTGTTTCCTTTCGGCATGTTAAAATTGTGGTTTCTGGTTATTACATTGAGATAGATGACTGGAGCAACAGGGCTTTGGTATGTTCTTTTATTTGCTGCAGTACCTTTAGGCAAACTGTTTTCTCCACTTGCAGTGTAAACATTACTTCCCTTCCATATTTCAGGTAAATGGTCTGCTTCTGCGTCTTCCATCTGTGTTGAGCCAAGGCAAAATAAAGCTCTACATCACTGGACTCTCAAAGCGCATAGAGACAGACTTTGGCGTTGTTGTGACATACAGCCATGACGCCCTGACTGTCCAAATGCCAAGGATCTTCTCTGGTAATCTCTGTGGCCTGTGTGGGAACTTTAATGCCAACCCAGAAGATGATCTGATGCCTGACGACGAATCGGATATCTTTCAGGCCATTAGATACTGGCAAACAAACAATGAACAATGTGTGGATATGCCTATGAATGCCTCAGGTTGCAATTTACAAGATATGGCTCTTTATCAGGGAAAGGATTTCTGTGGAAGGTTACTAGATACAGAGGGAGCGTTCCAGAGCTGCCATAAAACAGTTGATCCGCAAGATTTCTATGACAATTGTGTTCATGATCTCTGCTATGGTTACGAGATGACCCTGTGTCAAATTCTGTCCAGCTATGTTGCTGTATGTCAAGAAATGGGAGCTATAGTGGATGAATGGAGGACTTCCAACTTTTGTAGTAAGTAACCAGTTAAATACCATGTTTTATTTCAAATGTAAACTCTGAAATATATTGAATACATTTTTTTTCCTCTTTCTCCTTAGGACTCTCCTGTCCACCTAACAGTGAATACCACCTGTGCTCTAGTCACATGTCTGACTGTGTAGAAAATCCAAATCCTCTAGCAGGGAAATGCAAGGAGGGCTGTTTTTGCAGACCCGGGTTTTTCCACAGTGGTGGCAAATGTTTGTCAGAGTCTGAATGTGGTTGCATTTACAATGGTGTTTACCATGAAATCCATGAGAACTTCTACCCTGATGAGCACTGTCAGCTACACTGTGTCTGTGTGGGCCACAACACAGTACAATGCACCAACCACACATGTCCAAATGGAACAAAATGTGCCATCCAAGATGGTCACAGGGCATGCCATGCATCACAACCTGTTAAATGCACTATCATGGGTGGTAGACACTTCAGGAGCTATGATGGACATAACTTTGACTTTAATATGGGGAGCTGCCGTTATGTCCTATCACAGGTTTGTGATGAGGAAGAATCTAACCCCATTGTTATCATTCAGCAAGGCCAGCTGTACCTAAGGGTCCATGGAATGAACATGTCATTAGAGATGGAGCATTTGGGAAAAGCAAAGGTAAGCAGTTGCACATTTACAAGCACATTCTGTTTAATGTGCCTTGACTGTAACTTTAACATTTTAATTTTTCAGATTGATGGTGCTCTGTGGAGTCTTCCTGTCCAACTGGATCATGTAGCAGTACTCCGCTCTGGCTTGCTGACTCGCGTTGTTGTAGACTCAGGGGTAGTTGTGAGTTATGGAGGGCCTAATCTGATACAAGTAGTGATTCCTGCCTCCCATAGGAAAATGTGTGGCTTGTGTGGAAGCATCAGTGCCGGTGCTACAGATGACAAACTGAGTCTGAATGGCAGCCTTGCAAGTGATGTTTCTGTATTTGCGTCTTCCTGGTCGCTTTCACCACCTGGAATGAACTGCTCTGAAGAATGTGGTCTCTGTTCACCGTGCAACTCTACCAGGGCAGCTGAATTTGCATCTGATGACATCTGTGGCATGCTGCTTTCTCCTGCAGGACCATTTAGTGGATGTCACTCCAATGTGGACCCAGAGCCCTTCTTTGAGAACTGTGTGAATGACTTGTGTATGTCTAATGGGAATGAACAATTGTTTTGCAATAGTTTGAGAGAATACACTTTTGCGTGCCAGGGGGCAGGAGCTGAAGTCAAACCATGGAGGAGTGAGAAGTGCTGTGAGCATTATTCATCTTTGTTGTTTTTCGTGTACATATGTTGTTTCAATAGAGTTTTATGGCGTGCCAGTGCATGTAAATCAGAGGTCTGCACATATGTATCTGTCTGTAGAACTCTAGCAGTAAGTACTCTTTTGTTATCTACCCCCTCCCCCCCCCCCCATCCCGCAGTGCTCTCATGCCCTGAAAATTCTCACTACAATATATGTGTTGGTGCGTGCCCGGAGTCCTGCGGTATTTTATCTGATAGCCATTGCCCATGGCCCTGTTATGAGGGATGTCAGTGCGACCCTGGATACATGCAGAGTGGAAATGGCTGTATCAAAGCTGAGCAATGTGGTTGCTTGTACCATGGGCACTACTATGAGGTAAGTAACTACACATGACTTGGTTTATACCAACTGGCATTGACATTTTCTCTAATCATGTCAATTAATGAATGTTTGTTTATTTTTTTAACACAATGAACCGATTTACTCGGCAGCTTTGACTTCTGGTAAATCTCTTGGTCCCCTGCAGGTGTGCTGTTGTGACACACATGTGACCTTACTCCAAGTTCAGTTATAAACCTGTTACTTCGGTTGAGCTAAACAAGTGACAGGCCTTAGTAATGCCATGCACGGTTGATAATGTGACTCATTGTCTTTGCGAAATGTTCATATGCTTCGCCTGAATACCCTGACTAATCATAAAATCCCAGGTGTGTGTGTGTGTTATGGGTTGTTTTGTTTAGAGAACAGTTGGGTGACACGCTCAAACACTGACTCACTGTTTTTTTTTGGGGTTTTTTTTTTGTAGATTGGGGAGATATTGTGGGCTGAGGGATGCTCTGAGCGGTGTAACTGCTCTACCACTGCCACAATGTGCTGTGAGACAGCCTCATGCCCTGAGGGAGAGAGCTGCACCCTTAACAGTACCTGGGGCTGTGCAAGGAAAGGTAGGACTTGCTGGTTCTGCTAGGTTAGGTGACATTTCCTCAGAAGGTAACTGTGTTTCAATGTGCTTCACCAGTCACTGATCTTATGTTATCAAGTTTTGTCAATTTGATGTCACTTTGTTTTGCAACCTCATACACCCTATAGGTTTTTTTTTTTGTTTGTTGCTTTTTTCCCCCCCTCAGTGTAATGTCACTTTTCCTGAAATGAGGTTAACCCCTCACCCCTTTTGAATAGTCCATTATGTACTTATGTACTCCTCTCTGCCTGGAAGCCTGAGAATGATTGTACTGCTTGTCAATCACAAATAACGCACCTTATTATAATTTCACTTGTCCTCATGGCAGCCTTTGACATTTAAATGTATATGTGTGTCTCACATGTTTCTGAATGGGTATTTACATTTAATGCTAACCTATTCTAGTTAGGGTTTTTTTTTTCTTTTTCTTTTTGTGATTACAGGATATGCACTTTAACTCACTTGACTTCCTTTTCTTTGCTGCAGACATCTGCTGCATGGGTCCTCTGCTTAAACTGCCATTAATCTGATACTTTTGACCTTTATTCTTTTCAGCTGGTCATCATAAAACCTGTGACAATGGCGAGACTTGCGGTGGCCAGAGCCAACCTCAGCAAACCCAGTGTTGGGTTCTGGGAGGTGCCCACTTCTACACTTTTGATGGGAAGGCATTTGAATTCCAAGGAAACTGTACCTACACTCTCATCCATATGCTAAGTGACACCACTGAGAATAATACAGTTTGGGTTGGAGTACAGAGAGACAGGACACCCTATGGGTCTTCCTCTCTTAAAGCTATTCATGCCAGAGTGGCTAAAGACAATATTAGTATCTACAGAGGGGGAAAAGGCTTTGCTTGGGTAAGTTTGAATTTGGACATGCTGAAACTGTCACATCACTAATCTAGCCTCACTGTTACTTTGTGATTTAGCTCTTATTTTAGGATGACAGCCATAATACATAATTTCTTCAATATCGCCTTTAAACAGTAAATACATCATAGTTATATATGGGTCTTTTCGGAATGCGCTTAAAATTTCACCACAAAATTGCATGTAAAATGCCCTCTGAAGTAATGTATACAAGATGTGTCTGTGCTCTCTGCAGATAAATGGTGAAAAAAAGCTACTGCCTGTGACTCTTCAGTTTGGACAGACGAGGATCCATCAGAGTGGCATGTTTGTTGTTGTGGATACTAATCTGGGCATCCAAATCAAATATGACTGCTCTCGTATTGCCACCATCCTCCTCTTTAATACAACCAAAGTCCATGGTATGTGTGGGAATAACAATGGCATCAAAGATGATGACCTCAGGACCCCACAGGGTGAGGCAGTCGATGCTACCACCTTTGGCTGGAGTTGGAGAGTTCTTGATCAGGAAGCTCATTGTACTGCGGATTGTGGAGATGCATGCCCCCACTGCTCTGCTGATCAGCTGCAGGAGAAAAATATTGCCAGTCAATGGATCTCTTTGCATCAGTACATTTGGTCACCACAAAATCCTTTCAGTCTGTGCTGGAAAGTTGTAGACTACACTGAAGTCCCCACAGGAGCTGGCATATTTGACCTGTGCTCCAGTAATGACACTCAGAAGGCCCTCTGCCTGATCTTGGAAGCCTATGCTGCTGCCTGCCAAAATGCCCAGATCCAGATTGTAGAGTGGAGGAATAGCACTTTCTGCCGTAAGCAAATTTGTGGTACTATCAAGCAAATGTATCAATTGGTTTGGTGGGATTTTAAAATGCCTTACAAATCACATAATTAAGTGGTTACAGGTGTCTTGTATCTTTTCATTTTTCTGTGCAGATATGCTTTCACACATGACTACACTGAAACCTTCATTAACTCCTCCTAAATGTGACTGCTTTAATTAGCCCCAATGCCACCTATTATACTTA
>JBBMJY010000025.1:13085138-13104169 GCA_037833715.1 Toxotes lorentzi | reverse complement strand
CTTAGATACCGAAAAATTTTCTTTTTTTTTTTTTTATTAGTGTGTCAGGAAACTTACAAGCTGATGTGGGCAGTTTTTCCTCCACATTGTTGTTCATTGTTCTTGTCTCCTATCAGCCGTGTCCTGCCCACTGAATAGCCATTATGAGACCTGTGGCACAGCCTGCCCTGCCACCTGTGAGGACCTGTTCATTTCAAGCCCCTGCTCCCTGGCTTGTGTGGAGGGCTGCCAGTGCGACTCAGGGTTTGTTCGAGATGGTGACACCTGTGTCCCCTTGTCCCAGTGTGGCTGCACACACAATGGCTACAGTTACCACAGCAACCAGACTTTCTGGGCTGATGAGGGATGCACTGAACAGTGCATTTGTGACCCCCACACCCACCAGACCCAGTGCCATTTGGAATCATGTGGCCCTGATGAATACTGTGGTCTTCAAGGTGGAGTCAGAAGCTGTGTGCCGATTCCCCAGCAGACATGCATGTACACCAGACATCACGTGGTCACCTTTGACCACCATGACTATGATCTGCATGGCACCTGTCAGTACCAGTTACTGGGCATATGTGAAAAGAAACAAGGACTTGACGTCATTCAGGTTCATGTACAGACAGAAGGACACCTGGAGTCAGAACTTAATGTCCAGATCAATGTGAGTGGTGTGCTTGTGGAGCTGAACAGCAAAAACACTGAGAACATTGAGGTGAGTGCTAGTATTCTCCTGTTTTTTTTTTATTTTTTTTATTTCATGTCACACAAAGCATTTTTGGCACTGCAATAGGTCATAAATAAATGATCGAATAGTTAAACTGAATTTGACAAAAATTAATTGTGAAAATATGTTGCCTTTTGTTGACTTACAAGACAATTTTGGCACCCTCTACAGGTTGATGGTGTCAAGAGGAGCATGCCGTATCGCTTTAGCCCTACTGCACTAGCTTTCTCTTTGGGGCTGCACATTTATATCTACACAGACATGGGCTTTGAATTTAGTCTCAGCATAGAGGGCATAGTTAGCATTAATCTCTCCCACAAATATGCTAATGCAACTTGTGGACTGTGTGGTAACTTCAACTCTGATCCAGCTGATGATCTGACAGCAAATGGCACACAGGAGCATCTCAGTCCTGAGTATTTTGGGAAAGCTTGGAGAAGTGTGCCGAATCCTTGGTGTGTGGAGGGCTGTCTAGGAGGAAGTTGTCCAAAATGTTCATCTGAGCATCTGGCCCGCTTCTCTGACCCAGAGGCTTGCGGGAAAATTCTGAAAGTTGATGGACCATTCAGACACTGTCATGGCAAAGTGGACCCCTCCAGCTTTTACAAGCGCTGCATCAGTGACCTGTGT
Organism: Toxotes lorentzi; assembly: GCA_037833715.1. Classification (NCBI taxonomy): domain Eukaryota; kingdom Metazoa; phylum Chordata; class Actinopteri; family Toxotidae; genus Toxotes; species Toxotes lorentzi. The sequence continues at coordinate 13,102,827 of JBBMJY010000025.1, read as the reverse complement.
CTTCATGGAGGTCTCCAGCCCGCATTGTGTCACTCCCTGGCAGAGTATACAGCTGTCTGCCTTTCCCACAAGGCTGCGGTTTATGCCTGGAGGAGACCTGGATTTTGCAGTGAGTGTTAATCTGCTCCCAGCTCTGTTGTGCAAGTAAATTTAATTAATAACCTCTACAGTTGTAATCGTGTGCTGTTTGAAGTTCAGCATAATCACACACCAAATGACATCTGGAGAGTTTGCAGATGCCTGTGCAAGCACACCACACTTCATCATGCTTAGATTGTTGATAATATTGATCACGTAACATGAGGAAAAGAGACTGATTACTTGCATTCAAATCGGGTATATGCCTGTAGGTACTTCGTGTAAAGTTTGTTCCCTTGTCTGTTTATTGCTGTTTTATTGAGTTGAAATTTTTATTATCAGTTAGAGACAGTGTGCTGTGACTCATATTGGCATTAAGGCCACAACCTTTTAAGATGTTATTGGACCACTAGATGGTACTAATGCTTCACTGGTCAACCCTAACCATTACAGCGTTTTCCTGTCTTTGTGCCCTATGTGACTGATGTCTCTCTGTGTCTCTTCAGACCTGTCCTGTCCCTCCAGTACCAGATACAACACAAGTTCTGCCTCTGTTCACCTCTGCCTCGGCTGGTGGAATAACACAGTAGAGATGCCTCTTAACACTGGGGAGAACTGCCTCTGTGAAGCAGGGTTAGTTCACAGTGGCAGCCTCTGTGTCTATCCAGAAAACTGTGGCTGCTTTCACCATGGAGAGTACCTCAGGGCAGGACAGGAAGTGTCTACATGTGAACAAAGCTGTTTATGTCGTGCTGGGGGACACATGACTTGTCATAATGTCTCCTGTGGAGAGGATGAGGAGTGTAAGCTTATTAGGGGTGTTCAAGGTTGCCACCCCAAACCCAAAGTGGCACACTGCTCTGTTGAAGGATCCCAGTACACCACGTTTGATGGACAGGCATTTGAATTTCACGGTTCATGTAACTACACTCTTGTGAAGACGTGCTCTCTCAAGAAACTGGATGTGGAGCCTATTTTGATTGCTGCACAGGGCAACCGCAGTGAGGGCAGACAAATCTACCTGCAAGTCAATAAATTGTATTTTAAGACATCAACAGCTTTTCCTGGAAAAATTCAGGTAATTCATGTTATGATTTCACAACCTTCAACATGACTTATTGTTCATCTCTTAACATGCGCTGTAATTTTTCACAGCATACACAAACTGTGTTGTATATTATGTTTAAAAGTGAATAATCTCTCCCAGGTTAATGGAGTTTATGAGAATCTGCCATTCTCCCAGAACAACGTTACTGTACATCAGAAAAATGGATGGATAGCCATCAAGACCCCACAGTCAGTTGAGCTCATTTCAGACCTACAAAACCACATTCTGGTCAAGATCCCTGACATTTACCACCACTCTACCTGTGGCCTTTGTGGGAACTACAATGATAATCCCTTAGATGACCTGCAGCTGCCCAATGGCACCATGATCTCAAATCTTGACATCTTTGGGGCGTCATGGAAATTGTTGGATTTTGAATCATCCTGCAGTGACACATGTGGTGGCAGCTGTCAGCTCTGCCAGTCCCCTCTGCCAGAGTACACCTCTGACCTGTACTGTGGCCTCCTCACCCACCCAAGGGGACCATTCTCCTCTTGTCAACATGTAGTGTGCCCACAGAAATACTATTCAATGTGCATGAAAAACCTTTGTATTGCAAAGGGGCAGCGCTGGGCCCTGTGTGACACACTGTGGGCCTATGAGGCAGCATGTAGGGAAGCAGGAGGAACGGCTGACATCTGGACAAACACCACAGGCTGCGGTAAGTCTAACAGGTCATTAATTAAATATATTTTAATTAAATGGGGAAAATGAAATGTAAAAAAAAAAAAACTAAATTCAAGAATATCACTTTTTATTTTAACAGCTTATCAATGCCCTCAGTTCAGCCACTACAGCCAGTGTGCCAATGCTTGCTCCTCATTGTGTCCTGAGATAATCCAGGCAGTGCAGTGCCCCAGAGACTGTGAGGAAGGTTGCCAGTGTGATACTGAATACCTTTACGATGGCCATGTCTGTGTACCAGCAGAGCAGTGTGGCTGTGTACAGGACGGGAGGAAGTTTAAGGTCAGAATTAAACACTGTTTTGTCTGCAGTATAATACAATAGTGGTAATATTGCTTGTCCTGCACTTTTACTTAAATTTGTCAATTTGTTTGCAATATTATTGCTTAATGTTATTAAGAATCTTATTCAATTTAATATTTCATGTTTTTAGTAAACACATTCCACTGTGATTTTTTTTTTTTTTTTTTTTTTGGTTTCCTTCTTTGTTTCTCTTTTCAGGCCTCTGAGAGCAAACTCCTCCAGAATTGTACTGTTAACTGCACCTGTGGGCCTCCTCTTGTCTGTGAACAATACTCATGTCCTCCACTCCACAGTTGTATAGTTTTAGATGGAATCATGGGCTGCCACAGGGATGGTGAGCATTTAAGCTGAAGAAACATTTTTAGATGATTTTCTTGCTAGTATGTTTATTTCTGGGTTTTTTTGTTGTTAAAGCTAAAATAGTATTTTTTTTTCTTTAACCAGAGCAAATCCCAGATCCGTGTGAGGGAACATGTGATGAAACAGAGAAATGCTCCCTGAGCAATGGTGTGCCTGTCTGTGAGAGCCATCAGGGTCTGTGTTGGAGCTGGGGAAGGCAGCACTACCATACCTTTGATGGGCTCAGCTATGATTTTGAGGGTACCTGTACCTATCTGCTTGCAGCCAGCAAAGGGCTAGCATGTGGTCTGACACCCTTTAGTGTGTCCAAGAAGAATAACTGCAAAGGCAGCAGAGCTGCATCATCCACAAAGGTGGTGACTGTACAAGCTTATGGGTTCATCATCAAGCTCGGTAGTGAAAAGGGCAGCATACATGTGAGTAAATATCAGTTTCTGAATGAAATTGTGGCTCAAGTTATACTACTATCACTGATGAATCTCCCCTTTTATTCTCAGGTTAATGGTCAGGTGACTTACATTCCTGTTAATCTGTTGCGGGGTAAGATCCAGGTCTCTTCCAAGGGAGGCAAAACTCTACTGAAAACTGACTTTGGTATGCACGTAGTCTTCGACTGGAATTCCACAGTAGTTGTTGTTACACTGGACCCACACTACAAGGGCGAAGTGTATGGGCTTTGTGGCAATTTTAACGGTGATCTTCAAGATGAGTATCCTGTAACTACACCTGGCTCCCTTCCCATTAACACAAGTGTGGAGCTTTCTCAAGCTTACCAGCTCTTTGATGGGGACCACAGCTGTTGCACTGGTTGTAAGCAGACAATGGATGATTTAACCTCACTCGCAGATCCTGTGTCTGACGTCTCTAGTCAGAGGAGACGGTGTGCAGTGCTCATGGATCAGGATGGTCCTTGGACCCACTGCCATAGTCATGTCAGTCCAGACTCCTTCTATGAACATTGTGTAGTTGACAACATGCATAACAGATTGTCAAAAGTTGCTCTTGACCAGGCCATAAATTCATATTCCATAGTTTGTGAAGAATCCGTGAATAGCTACTACGATGAGGTGACCGTTGGTGAGTCCTCTTGTTAAGAAGCAATATAATGCAGTTAATTATTGTGGTAGATTCTTTTAATGACTCATAATAAATCATTTCAGATGTCCGCTGTCCTCCAAACAGCCACTACAAGACCTGCGGCACAGCCTGTCCCCCATCCTGTGAATTTAATGCCACCGTCTGTATTAAGGTCTGTGTTCAGGGCTGTTTCTGTAATCCTGGTTTCATCAGGAGTCCAGAGGGTTGTGTGCGTCCACATCAGTGTGGCTGCACAGACTCCAGAGGCAAATACCACAGCCTCAACTCAACTTTCTGGATCCCAGACAACTGTGGTCAGCTGTGTATTTGTGGACCAGCTGCTGGAAAGGTCCACTGCCGTCCAGACCAGTGCCCTGGAGGAATGGTTTGCAAGCAGCTACATCATCACAAGAGGGTGTGCCAACCTGAAAAACCTCAGAACTGTACCATCGTCACTGGGCTGCATTTTACAACCTTTGATGGACATCATTTTGACTTTAGAGACAGTTGTGCTTATTCATTAGTTCAAACTCATTCCAACCTAACTGGATTAACACCATTCAATATCACTATCTCTGATGCAAGTTGTCACAAAAGGCTTTTTCATAGCCTTACCTTAACACTCTCAATCTATGGTTTGGAAGTGGTGGTAAGAAAAGATGACCCACAAAAGGTTTTGGTAAGTACTCTGCAAGGTCTTATTGTCAGACTTAAAAACGGGCCACTGTATTCAACCCTGGCAATCATGTGTTTTTTTCTTTTCATTCTCAGGTTGATAGACTGTACAAGCCCTTACCATACTCTCACCAGACTGGCCACATAAATGCATTCCACACACCTTCATCGATCACCATTCATACTGATGTGGGATTACAGCTGATCATCTATAACAGTGGTACTCTAATGGTTATCCTCCCCAGCAGTTATGGCTCTTCTGTCTCTGGGCTTTGTGGGAATGCCAACACTGACCCTCATGATGACCAAATGATGTCCAATGAGGAGCTTGCCCAAAGCACACTAGCCTTTGCCCACAGCTGGAGGTCTCAGGAGGCAGAGGCCTGTAGCTCCAACTGTTCCTCCATACCGAAACATTGTCGTGTTGAAGCAAAGAAGCTTTTTGAAGGCAGTGATTTTTGTGGGGTGTTGTTGAATGAGCTGGGGCCATTTGCAGACTGTGCCTCAGCTTTGGATCCCAAGCCTTACTTCCACAGCTGTGTAGCAGATTCCTGCTCTTTTGACGGACACTACTCAGCACTCTGCAATTCCATCGCATCTTATGCTTCTGCCTGCCAAGCAGCTGAGCTGCCTGTCAGACAGTGGCGGAGTGACACTTTCTGTGGTGAGTATACGGCCCGTTCTGTTTCTTAAAGTTTATTTGAAATGTTGGATGCATGGAAAAGGTACAACAATTCTTTAGGATGGTAATATATTGATTGTGTTGGAATATGAGTGATTCTAATAAGGTTATGCAAGACTTAGTTGCTTTCTCTCCTCTTAGGTATGCCATGCCCTAAGAATAGCCACTATGAGCTGTGTGGTCCTCGGTGTCCTGTTGTGTGTGCTGACCTGTCCTCACCAGCAAACTGTAGCAGAGGTTGTGAGGAGGGCTGCCAATGTGACCCTGGCTATGTTCTGAGCGATGGCCAGTGTGTGCTGATTTCTGAGTGTGGCTGCATGCATGAGGGACAATATCACCCTGCTGGCCACTTCTACTCTCAGAAAAGCTGCCAGAAGTGCAACTGTAAAAGAGGAGCAGTGACGTGCATCCCCACGGGCAGCTGTTCTGCGAAGGAGGGCCTCGTCTTGCAGTACGGGGTGTGCCAAGTGTTTGCTGGCTTTGGCTACATCACTTTTGACGGTGTTGTTTTGCCTCACCATGGCGCTTGCACCTATGTAGTGTCAGCCCTCTCCTCTAAAGTCCTACACGACTATTCTTTGCTGCTTAGCTTTAAAAAAGACAGTAACGGCATTTTCATAATCCACAGACTAGTACTTCATTTGCTCGCATTTGAAGTGTCTGTTGACCTTGAAACTCTGTGGAAAATACAAGTAAGTTCTCCAGTCAGGCTGGATTTAGGTGTTAAAACTGCAAAGAGTTTATAAAACTTATCTTGAACTTCTTGGTGTGTGTGCTTTCAGATAAATGGAGAAGAACGCAGCGTACCTTTTGACAATGGAGAACTTGAAGCATACCAAGTTGGCAACAGACTGATTATCAACACATCATCTCGGGTGGGAATTGACTTGTCCTCTACCCAATACCTCAGGTTAACTGTACCACAGGTATATGATGCCACAGCTTCAGGCCTCTGTGGGAACTTCAATGGGGAGAAGTATGACGACTTGGAACTCAGAAACGGTAATCTTACCGGAAGCTTTGCAGAGCTCCTGCACAGCTGGGCAGTAGAATCTCCTGAACAGCCTTGCACTGATACTTGTGGGAGGGAGTGTGACGAGTGCAACCTGTCCCCACGCGAAAGCATGCTCTGTGATGTCCTGTTGGACAGTAGTATTGAATTCAGCCGTTGCTGGTACAGTGGTGTGGAGCGCGATATTTACACAGTTATGTGCATTAGGGCAGTTTGTGCTGGGGCAGGGCACATGGCTGCTTGTCTCGCACTGGAGGCGTATTCTGCAGCCTGCCAGGTGAAAGGAATACCAGTGGGGCCATGGAGAGAGAACACTTCTTGCTGTAAGGGAAGAATTTTTTATCATAGTTTAAATGAAGAGTATATGATCCACTCTAAATGATTAGTATTTTCCACCACCAGCTCTGCAATGTCCTGACCACAGCAGCCCAAGGGAGTGTGTTGATTCCAGCTCCAACTCATGCCCTGCTCTGCTCCAGCCTGGTTCATCAGCAGCTGGCTGCTCAGAAGGCTGCCAGTGCAGCTATGGAAATGTATTTGATGGGAATAAGTGCGTACCTTACAGTCAGTGTGGATGTGTTCTCCGTGATATATATATCAGGGTAAATATACAAGTTTAACACACACAGTAAATCCTATGCACATTCTCGACGGAATATGTTATCTGTAATCAAAGCTCACATGCAGAATTTGTTTTTCCTCCCTCATCAGATGGATGAGCAACTATACACCGAGGGCTGCACCCAGATATGCTGGTGCCACACTTTGGGTGGGGTGATATGTGAGGAGGCAGGCTGCGACTCAGGGCAGCAGTGTGCTCTGAGGAATGGTTCCTGGGGCTGTCATGAGAGACCTGAAGTGTGTAAACTCTCGGGAAGCCTCCAGGTCTCCACACTCAGTGGGCAGAAGCTGAGCTTGGAACCAGAGCTATCTTACACTCTGATGTCACTCTGTGATGAGGCCAGTGAGCAGTGGTTCAGCCTGGTCTCTTACCATGGATCTTGCAATGGCAGCTCTTCCAGGCTCATCACTGTGTTTCAGGTCCTTCTGCATGGATTAACAATTGCCATACAGGAAGGCATGGTGAAGGTACAACTCCACTAAGGCTTTTGACGGCTATAAACTGACACATTTTGAAATTTCCCAGTGTTTGTTCTAACTTACTCTTGTACCCCACAGGTGAATGGAGATTTTGCTTTCCTACCCTACACTTTGTCGTCAGGGGTGTCCCTGTCATCTGGTCTGGACCAGGACAAGTCAGAGGTCATAGTGATCTTCAGGAGAGACACTGGCATGGAGTCTGAGTTGGAGATAGAGATTGGTGTTACCATGGTGACAGTCAAGGTCCCTCTATGGTACTCAGGCAAATTGTGTGGTCTCTGTGGGGACCTCAATGGCCTCCACTCACACAGTTCAGTCAAGTCGTGGGTTCTTGCTGACTTTCCTGGCTGGTAAATGATCCTCTCCACAACAACAGTACTGTATGTGTGTTCACTAATTACTTTATATTTATTTCAAATATTAAGTCCAGTAATGAATTATATTTTCTCTTTTCACAGTGGCTTCACTGGATGATAATCGACAATTGTAATGTCCTGAATAATGTGTATTGTTTGTCTGTTTAAATACAAAAACAATTTAAACAGCTTTGTATAGTTTATTTGAACTCTAGGCATGCCCATCATTTTATATACCTTTTTTAAACAAGGTCATCTCTGGCCAATGCTGATTACATTACAACAAAAACAGTAGAGGGCACACCTTCATCTAAATCCACAATATGTTTACAGTAACTAAACTGGGTTTACTGTAGCCCTGCCCCGGGGCCTCTAACCAAATGGACACTAATTAAATATTTGAAGGTTTTTTTTGTTTGTTTTTTTTTAATTATTTAAAAAAAAAAAATCTAAAGCAAACTTTTGAAAGCCAAGTTCTATTTACTTTCTCCCTAGAACAAATGATTGTTGCACCCTCCACTACACGCTGTTATTCTTGGGTAACACACAAAACCCACAGAAACCTCCCGGTTAACCTGACGATTGCCAATTCCCAAAAAGGTTGTTTTAATTTGAAGTTGATTGGTAGGTTCTTGTAATCATCCACCCATTTTTCAAGCTTCACTGGGGACACATTATTGCGTTGCAAGCATGAACTGGCTTAAAAGGCACAAAATAAACATGGGCAGAAATTGTGATTTCAGTAGGGCTTATGTGGTAGGTGTTTTTGTTTAAATGATGAATAGACCAAATGACATACAATGCTAAGTGACCCAAGAGCATTGTAATAGTAAAGCAAACTAAGGGTTCAGAGGGTAAATGAACGTGCCACATTTTAGAAAATGTCATTAATATCTACTGTAGAATGACATAAAATGAAGAAAATCTGCCTTTTTGAGGTCATCCCTTCAGAGCCCACACCTTTCCCCAGAGAGGTACTGTGGAATTACATCAAAGGAGCCGCTCACACCACATATCCTGCCAATATGACTGGATTCCTCCTGAATGTTGTGCAGGTCTGATCCGGTTATTAAATTCAAGGGTTCACTTGTGTGTTATTAGCTCAATCACATAGTCTTTGTCTATATTTGACTTAGATGCAGATGAGATCACATTTTGTGACTAATTAATGCAGAAAAACAGGTAATTCCTGTGATATCCGCAAAAATTCTCTACATTTTTTTCTCTCCTCAAAACCCAGCCCTATTACCAAACTCAAAAATCAACCAGACTGTTGATGTCTGCTCAGACACTCTTGGGTAACTTTGAAGATAAGTTGTGATTTTTTTTTTTTTTTCTTATCACATTCTCGCCTTGCACACTCTAAAAATGGATAGTGTTATTTGGTTACACCAGAATATACAATACAGCTGAATGTGGTCAAATAATGAAATTGACATATATCTTCCAGGTGCTATACATTAAATGACGCTGGAATTTCTGTTCTGTTTAAGAAGGTGAAAAACTGGGTCATGTTAAGTACACACAACCAAAAACTCAAAAGTATAATTACTGTTTTAATGAAATTATTCTAATGTATCTGTGTTTTGTACATTTTCTGTAAATTATCCACTTAAGACAACATGAGAATTAAATTGTTTCTAAAGGACTTGCACTGGTTGATAGAATTACTCTCTCATGTACATAAATTAATATCACCCATACCTACAACTATTTATCTTCTACACCAGTACAAATTGGTGACAGGTTCATGCAGGGATTCTCAGCAAATTCTTGGAAATGACAGGACGTGCATGTCACAAGGTGTGTTATTAAAGCGCGATGAATGATTAATCCCATGCATGTAGTTGCTGTTGAATCTCACACCTATGTCAACATACAGCAGGACCTACAACTCGTTGCCAAGTTCTACCTTAATTTGTTTTAGAGGAAAGGTATTTTTTTTAAGTCATACATCCAAGGTCTCCAAGCTTTTTTGATTGGGTGTGTTTTTGTCTGTCAGAGCATATAAAAGGATGGAACTGCAAAAAAATTCATAACACTATCCTCCGCAGGTAAGCACTGTTCACTCTGAGATTATTTATTACTTACTCAGATAGTTAAACCTTTTAAACTTCTGCAACTGATACAAGAATTTCTGATTTCTAGCCATGGGCACTCTGTTGCTGATTTGTGCTCTGGGGGCTTCACTCAGCTGTAAGTATATTTTGCCATACATACATTTTTCCTTTCATTGTGGCAGGATGCACTTGAATGTTACTCATTTAAATTTCAGTGTGATATATATATGCATGCTTGTCTTCTTTCCAATTTGTCATGATTGTAAGCAGTGTTAAACTGAACAAACTACTAGAGATGAAAATTTAAAAAATCAGGAAAATTTGATGTCTGTCAAAAAAAAAAAAAAACGCTGCCCACACTTAACGACTATTAGACCTGACTAAATGTGTCTTTGCTTAATCGATCGATCACAGCAGCGTTCCTCAAACTTTGGCTCAGAATTCCCCAGCAGGACATGAAGCCAAGTGATCGCTCAGTTTGAAGAAATTAATCCAGGTTGTCAAACCCCTCAGTTGAGAGCATTGTAGTGCGGCCATACCAGGTGCTTGTGAGAATGGAGCAGAATGTTAAACAGGTGAAGAATTTCGGAGTGCAGCACATAAAGGATAGCCATCTAAATTGAAATTTGCTTTTGTTGGGAATAACATTTACCTTCAGCTGCTATTAAGTTGCAACTATTATACTGAATGGGTGAAACAGGAGTGTAATCTAAATCCCCCAGGCCCTGACTGAGCCCAGAAAATGTTCTTTTCACAGAATAGGCACAAATATTGATAATATTTCCATTATGCAATTATATTGTCTGCAAAAGTGACTTATTGAGTGCTGCTGAGAAGCAGTCAAGTGACTATTCCTCAGTCTAAATCTCTCACAATGCTTATCAAGAAAAAAAGCACCCCATCCATTACAGACTAGCATTCATCCGTGCTTTTTAACTTTGAAATGAAGGTCTTTTTCAGTCACTTTCTCTTTGGTGTCATATTGTTTCTTTGTACTGTGTATGCGATCCAAGAAGTCTAAAGTTTGTATTGCCAGTCTATGAATCCTTTGATTGTCTTGGCACAAATAGTTTCATTCATTTCCTAATGCTTTTTTTTTCACATATTTTCTTCATACACAGGATTTGTGAAACACAATTTTGTACCAGGCTGCTTTCTATTAGGCAACTTGAAAAGAACTCTTCTTTTGACATGTGTTTTTCCTGTCTGTTTCCTTGCTCTTGCCCCATCTGTCAGGTCCATCTAGCGCTGGATGGGCAGGGAGGGAGTTTGCCCTGTCATTCATGCAGAATTATGCTCCAAATTACGATACTCCTAAATTTCAGCTCTACATCACTGCTGTTCAAAACAATGCTAAAGTGATGGTTGAAGTGCCGCCCTTAAAGTTTAAGCAAGAGAAAACTCTAAAAGCTGGAGAAGGGGTCACCATCACTCTCCCTAATGGTGTTGAGATGTTCGGCAGTGTAAAGGCCCCCAACACAGTGCGCATTGAAGCCTCAGCAGATGTGACTGTAACCTCCTTAAGCTACAAGCTGTACACAGCAGACACCGCTGTGGTATATCCCACCACCGAGTGGGGTACAGAATATTTCATCTTTACACCTGCAAATTCACCCTTTGGTTCCTATAAAGAGTTTGCTGTGACAAATGGAAAACAGAGCAACAAAGTGGAGATTTTCCCGCAAGGTCCAATCAACTTCAAGGATCGCGTCTATGGGAGTGGCAGCCCCATGGTAATAGATCTCCAACCATATGAGAGCGTCCAGCTCCAGAGCATGTATGAACTTTCCGGCACCAGGGTTGCCTCCCAGCACCCTGTTGCTGTTGTCACGGGTCACACATGCACCTGGCGCTTCTCGAAATGTAATCATGTTTACGAGCAACTACTGCCAGTAAGCAGCTGGGGCTCCAGCTTCATCTTGCCTTCCCTGAGCTTGCAGAAGAAATATGACAGTGTTTACATCCAGGCCTCCCAGCCCACCAGAGTCACCGTCCAATACGGTAACCATGAAGATGTTTTGAGTTTGACCAGGGGGCAGATGGTTGAGGTCCAGTACCACGATCCTGAAACACTGTTCATTCAAGCTGATCATGGCATCCAGGTGCTGTTGCTCTTCAATGGCATCTCATTTGGCCTGCTCCAGTACTACGACCCTTTCTTGATCACCATCCTGTCCACGGACCGTTTCTGCTCCTCTTACTCATTAGAGGGTCTGGAGGGCTTTGACAACCAAGCCCTGATTGTGGCACAGACCAGTGCAATTGCAGAGCTGCGTATTGATGGTACAAACCTGCCTCCTAATGTCCAGTGGAAAAAGGTTGCAGGGACAGATTTCTCTTGGGCAGAGATGTCCTACAAACCAAACGCTGGAAGCAATAGGCACACTGTGTCCAGCTCCGGGTCCCGCTTTGCTCTTTACAGTATAGGAGTCAGCCAGATGAATGGTTATGGTGCCCAGGCACAGTGTATACAGCCAGGTAAGGAGCACATATTTTATCTGTTTATTAATATTAATTTTTAAAAAAGTTCTGAACAGATGTTGTTAATAGCAAACAAAACAGACTCAAGAGTTAAAATATGGGACGGAATGATATGAGCGCTGACTTTTTATTATTTGTGTTTTTCTACTAGTTGAACCTTTGTCCTGCAGCAGCATCACCTGCAGTGCCAATGAGGTATGTGAGATGAAGGGAGGTTATCCCTCCTGTGTCCCCAAGCCAGTGGAAAACAAACCTGGTACCTGCTGGGCCATGGGAGATCCTCACTACCGTACCTTCGATGGGCGACACTATGACTTCATGGGCACCTGCACATACGTCGTTGCTAAAAACTGTGGAAAAAATAATCTTCCAGCCTTTGAGATCCTCGCCCAGAATGAGAACAGAGGCAGCCTCAGGGTGTCTTATGTCGCCCTGGTCACAGTGAAGGTGTATGGAATCACCATCACAGTGGCTCGGTCTGAAACAGGTCGTGTGAGGGTAAGGCTTTCTATTTCTGTTAGTAAAATATTGTTATTCTTTCAAATATCTAAATATCATTTCAATTAAATATAAAGTAATATGTAAAAATAACTGTTATGCATTAAAATGCATACATTTAAATCAGTAAATAATGAATGTAATATCTTTTGTGCAGATTGACAACACTCTGTGGGGTTTGCCAGTGGCCTTGAATGACAACAAACTAGTTATGTTTCAGAGCGGGCGCTCTGTGGTCATTGAGACTGATTTTGGCCTGACTGTCCGTTATGACTGGGAACACTATCTTGTGGTCACTCTGTCCAGCAGTTACGCTGGTAAGACTTTTGGTCTCTGTGGCAACTTCAATGGAAACCCCAATGATGATTTCACTACACCCTCCGGCACGCAGGCAGAGGGGGCTGTGGCTTTCGGGAGCAGCTGGAAGGTGCCGGGGCTGGTGAAAGATGCTCTGTGCAGAGATGACTGTGTGGGCGGGTGTGAGCGCTGTGAACACAACCTGTTGAAGATGTGGGCGGGCGACTTGTTTTGTGGGCTTATCACACTTATAGTAAATGGGCCATTCAGCAAATGTCATGCCATCATTGACCCACAAGTATACCTGGAGAACTGTAAATATGATGTATGCATGGGAGGTGGCCTTCGACATTTCCTTTGCAGGGCACTGGAGGCTTACACTGAAGCCTGCCAGCTTTCTGGGATCCAGGTTCTAGATTGGAGGATGATAGCACAATGCCGTAAGTAATCTAAATTAATTGCTAAGTTAACATCTACATTTTACATTTCTTTATTATTGATCAAAGCATTTATTACACTCTGTTCTCCTTCCTCTTCCTAAAGCTGCTAATTGCCCGGCCAACAGTCACTATGAGCTCTGTGGCAGCGCCTGCCCTGCCACTTGTTCTGATCCTAATGCTGCCTCCAAATGCAAACGCCCATGTGTGCAGTCATGCATCTGTAACGCAGGCTTTGTTTTGAGCGGAGGTCGGTGTGTGCCTGCCGCTCAGTGTGGTTGTACCTACGAGGGTCGATACATCCCTGCTGGGGAGTCATTCTGGGCTGACCAGAGCTGTCAGCGATGGTGTAAATGCGTTGCTGGGAGCAGACACGTGGAGTGTCAGGATAAAGGCTGTGGGGCAGGGCAGCAGTGCCAGGTGGTTGAGGGCATAAGAAAGTGCCAAGCAGTCTCCCACAGCACCTGTCAGGCAACAGGTGACCCCCACTATGTCACCTTTGACAAGACAAAGTTTGACTTCCAGGGCACGTGTGTGTACCAACTGGTTGCGCTCTGCTCCAAGGACCCAGAGTTAGTACCCTTTGAAGTGCTGGTGCAGAATGATCACCGGGGCAGCAATGTGGTTTCCTACACCAAGTTAGTAGAGATCAAGGTGTACTCCCTCAGCATTATCATTACAAAGACACATAAGGGCCTGATTATGGTAAGTACTACATAATATTTAGAATATGAACCTGGAGTTATTCGGTCATATTCTCTACTATATTTAATATTTTATTGTAGAATAAAAAACATAACGGTGTATTCTCCTCCAGGTGAATAATGAGCTGGTCAACCTGCCTGTCACATTGGCTGGAGGACAGGTATCTGTATATAAGAGCGGCTGGTATGCTGTTATCACCACAAACTTCGGCCTCAAAGTCTCTTTTAACTGGGAAAATGCTGTGTTTGTAACATTGCCAAGCAACTACATGGGAGCTGTGTGCGGCCTATGTGGCAACTACAACGGCAAACCCCAGGATGACCTGATTCCAAAGAATGGCGACAAATCCGTCTCACCAGCAGCTTTTGGTGCCAGCTGGCGAGTGGCTGAGATCCCGGGCTGTGTCGAAGGCTGCAAAGGGGTGTGTCCGGGCTGTGACATTACCCAGAAGGTTCAGTATGAAAAAGGAGATTTCTGTGGTATTCTGAGGGACCCCAGTGGGCCTTTCCGTGACTGCCATACTAAAGTGGACCCAGCTGGCCACTTTGAGGACTGTGTTTATGATGTTTGCCTGTATGAAGGCAGAAAGGATGTGCTGTGTCAGGCGATTACAGCATACACATCCGCCTGCCAGGCTGCGGGGGCCAAGGTGTACAGCTGGAGAACCAGTCAGTTCTGTGGTGAGAAATGCATTAAATCGTTTACATAATAGGCAAAGTGAGAATTATTTATTGTAGAAAGTATAACAATAATGTTGCAAAAATGACACAATCAACCCTTTTGTATGTTATGTTTTTATTTACTTCTCTGAGAGTCTAGCCCTTGTTTATGTACACCTCAGTGTGTGTTTCTTCCTCCTGGCATTTTGTGTAGCTTTGTAATAACTGCTAACATTTTGAAATGTATGGTAAATTTAAAACAAAAAAATTAATAATGTCTGTTATGTCCCTTGTGTACAGCGCTGAAATGTCCAGTCAACAGCCACTATGAAATTTGTGCAACTGCCTGTCCGGCCTCTTGCCGGAGTCTGGCCCCTCCTCAAGGATGCCAGACTCAATGTGGGGAGGGCTGTTCCTGTGATGAAGGGTATATCCTCAGTGGAGATAGCTGTGTTCCCTTCTCACAGTGCGGCTGCCTCTATAAGGACCGCTACTACCTTGTCGACCAAGTATTTTATCCCAATGGGCAGTGTCAGGAGGAGTGCAAATGCACACAAAATGGAGAGGTAATTGACACTGAAGTGAACAATTTAAAACAATAAAAATAATTTGATAGTGGTCAGAATGAACTTCCAGTATGGAATTTCAGTTGTTGGGTTTTTATAACACTTCTCTTGTCTCACAAGTGTTTTTTTTTTTTGGGTTTTTTTTTTCAGGTTGAGTGCAAGAAGTTTGCATGTGGGCCTAATGAGCAGTGTAAAGTAGAGAATGGCATCCAAAAATGTCACCCTGTTGGGAAGGGGGTGTGCCAAGCCTCTGGTGACCCCCATTACCGGTCTTTTGACGGGCGACTATTTGATTTCCAGGGCACCTGCACCTACACACTCTCTAAGAGCTGTGGGCTGGAAGGCACCCACCTGGTGGCCTTCTCTGTTGAGGTGGAGAACGTGCAATGGAACCAGGTGGTGAACAAAGTGGTGTCAGTCACTAAGCTGGTTGCTGTGGAGGTCTACGGCTTTACTCTCATCATGAAGAAGGATGTGTTTGGAGTCCAGGTGAACACTTGTTCCTCATTTTAACAAGATCCATGTCTGAACTGCAGTGAAATTTATTTCTTGTATCATTGAGCAGCAGATGGTAGAAATACCTGAGAGATAGCTTGAGTTTATATTCTCTCATTCTTACCATCTGTAATTTTTTGCATTAAATGAAACTTTTGCCTCTTTTTTTAGGTGAATGGAGTGTTTAACAACCTTCCTCTGAATCTTAATGATGGAGCTGTGCTGGTCTATCAAGAAGGCAGGCATTTTGTTATTGCGACAAACTTCGGACTAGTCGTCACTTACGACCTGGTCTACCATGTGACAGTCACAGTACCTGGTAACTACCGTGACAAGGTCTGTGGCCTGTGTGGCAACTTCAACGGTAACCAAAAAGATGACTTCCAAATGCCCGACCACCAGCTCACCAACGACGTGAATGTGTTCGGAAAATCCTGGAAGGTCACCATCCCTAATGTGGTGTGTGAAAATGGCTGTGAAGGCGATTATTGTCCTAAATGTGACCCAGCTCGCAAGGCTGTGTTTTCACAGCCCACTTACTGTGGTATTATTACAGCACCCAGTGGTCCTTTTGCAGTCTGCCATAGTAAACTGGACCCACAGCCATACTTTGACAACTGTGTGTTTGATGTGTGTGCTTCCAACGGGGAGGGAAAGGTGCTGTGCAACAGCGTAGCAGCCTATGCCTTCAACTGTCACTTGGCGGGAGTGGACGTCAAAAGCTGGAGGACAGCTTCATTCTGTCGTGAGTGACAAAGAGAAATTCGCCTTTTTTTTGTTTTTCCTCCACATCAGCCACTTACTGTCCTCTACCCCATTAATACTGAGTGCATTACATGTTCTTCTTGTGATCATTTATTTCAGCCATGAAATGCCCAGCCAAGAGTCACTATGAAGTGTGTGCAGACCCCTGCTCTGCATCCTGCCCAGGCCTCACAGAGATTGTCCAGTGCTCCACCAACTGTTCAGAAGGCTGTGAATGTGACGCTGGCTTCTTATTCAATGGACAGACGTGCGTTAAAGAGACTGAGTGTGGCTGCTATGACAATGGAAAAACTTACATGGTAAAAACTAAAATCTCTGTCTGCATGAAAAAGCCATTTCATATACAATAATGTAAAACAGAGAGCTTGTCAGAGTGGCTTAAGCAAATACCCACAGCAATATTCATGCTGACATGGCAATAAAGTTGCCTTTACTTTTTCCACAATGTCAGACATTAGCCAGTTGAATGTTAGATATGTGCACTGAGGATTACTCCTGAGACTTAATTAGCAGATCGTCTAAATTTCTGTTTCTTGGAATAAGCATGGAGTGATGTGGATCCTTCTTGAACCTGTTATTTCCATTGTGTTATTTTTCCCCTGTATAATGAACCTGCTCCGCGTCCCTCAGCCCGGTGAGGTTGTGTACGAGGAAGACTGTAACACAAAGTGCACCTGTAATCCAGCAACAGGCCACCGCTGTGAAAAGCACTCCTGTCCTCAGAGCACCAAATGCATGGTCAAGAAAGGAATACGGGCATGCTACAACACAGGCAAGACAAATAACTGTATATTAATATCAAATTTTATTAACCCTGTAAATGCTCAAATAAATGTACAGTAAATTTTAGATCAGTGAATGGCAAAGTTGAATGGCAACTTTCCAGTTAGTATCACTTTGTTTGTCCTGTGTAGATCCCTGCAAAGATGCTAACTGTCGGGTCAAGGAGACGTGCCGTGTTGAGAATGGTGAAGCTGTGTGCATCCCCAGCTACACAGGCATCTGCTGGGCCTGGGGTGATCCCCACTACCACACATTTGATGGTTACAACTATAACTTCCAGGGCACCTGCAAGTATGTCATCTCCAAGACCTGCGGGAATCTGGGTGGTCTAGTGCCATTCTCAGTCACTGAGAGGAATGACAACCGAGGAAACACTGCAGTTTCCTACGTCAGGGAGGTAGATGTGTCTGTACATGGACACGTCATCACCATGGGCAAGAACCAAGTTGGTCAAGTCATGGTAAGGTTTTAGTTACTTGTGTGTGTGTGTGTGTGTGTGTGTGTGTA